>SJXQ01011886.1:210556-397405 GCA_006408695.1 Aepyceros melampus
GTCTAGTCAAGGCTATGGTTTTTCCTGTGGTCATGTATGGATTTGAGAGTTGGACTGTGAAGAAGGCTGAGTGCCAAACAATTGATGCTTTTGAACTGTGGTGTTGGAGAAGACTCTTGAGAGTCCCTTGGACTGCAAGGAGATCCAACCAGTCCATTCTGAAGGAGATCAACCCTGGGATTTCTTTGGAAGGAATGATGCTAAAACTGAAGCTCCAGTACTTTGGCCACCTCATGCGAAGAGTTGACTCATTTGAAATGACCCTGATGCTGGGAGGGATTGGCGGCAGGAGGAGAAGAGGACGACCGAGGATGAGATGGCTGGATGGCATCACGGACTCAATGGACGTGAGTCTGAGTGAACTCCGGGAGTTGGTGATGGACAGGGAAGCCTGGCGTGCTGCAATTCATGGGGTCGCAAAGAGTCGGACACGACTGAGCGACTGAACTGAACTGAATATCTTTATGGGAAAATAAGCAGGAACAACTTATTATCCTTTTAGTTATAAACTATGCAACTATGACTAGACTATTGCTCAGGGATTTCTAAAACTAAGAATTGTTAAAGAAACTAGGAAACATTTTGGCCCAAATGAGTAAAAGGGTCCCTGGCTCAGTAGTAAAGAATCCACCTGCCAAGCAGAAGGGGTAGGTTTGATCCCTGGGTCAGGAAGATCCCCTGGAGAAGGAAATGGCTACCCACTACAGTATTCTTGCCTGGGAAATCCCAAGAGTAGGGAAGCCTGGTAGACTACAATCCATGCACTGCAAAAGAGATGAAGACAATTTACCAACTAAACAACAAAAAAGCCAAATAAAATTTGAAAATACAACCAGAAAACTCATTTCTGAATCAGTTTTTCACATTTCTTATGATATGAAAAAGTAGTTTATAAATAGCATTAAATATATATATATATTCCGGTTAGAGAAAATATGCTAAATTTATCATTGAGATCCAACTGCCCATACACTCCACCCTAAAACTCTAAGAGGAAATTCTAAATTTGACAGTTTGAATAATGTGGGTTTCACTAGTACACATTACAGCTGATAAACTGTAGTTTTGACCAAAACAAAAGGAGAAAAAATTTTAATTAAATGATTAAATATAAGAATTCAATGTATAATTGTCTAATTGTTTTGTGTTTATTACTGTTGGCTGTCTGAAAGATTTTAAATACCTTAATAAGAGTATGTAAAATGTTCATCACATCACCAGGTAGTGCAGACCACCTATAAATGTGACAAGTATCTGAAATATCAGATAATGTATTAAATAAATCGTTGTTGTTCAGTCGCTAAGTCATGTCAGATTCTTTGCAACTCCGTGGACTACAGCAGAGCGGGTTCCTCTATCTTATGCTATCTCCTGGTGTTTGCTCAAACTTATGTCCATTTAGTCAGTGATACCATCCAACATCTCATCCTGTCATCCCCTTCTCCTCCTACCCTCAACCTTTCTCAACATCAGGGTCTTTTCCAGTGAGTCAGTTCTTTGCATCAGGTGGCCAAAGTATGGGAGCTTCAGCTTCAGCATCAGTCCTTCTAATGAATATTTAGGATTGATTTCCTTTAGGATTCATTGGTTTGATCTCCTTGCAGTCCAAGAGACTCCAAAAGCATTAATTTTTCAGTACTCAGACTCTTTATGGTCCAACTCTTACATCTGCACAACCCCTGGAGATATGGACCTTTGACAGCAAAATGATGTCTCTGCTTTTTAATATGCTATCTAGTTTTGTCATAGGTTTCCTTTCAAGGAGCTAGTGTATTTTAACTTCATGGCTGCAGTCACAATTTGCAGTGATTTTGGAGCCCAAGAAAAGAGAATCTGTCACTGTTTCCAATTTTTCATCATCTATTTGCCATGAAATGATGGGACTGGATGCCATGATCTTAGTTTTTTTTGAGTTTGAAGCCAGCGTTTTCACTCTCCTCTTTCACCCTCATCAAGAGGCTCTGTAGTTCCTCTTTATGTTCTGCCATTAGAGTGGTATCATCTGCATATCTGAGGTTACTGGATGTTTCTCCCAGCTATCTTGATATCAGCTTGTGATTCATCCAGCCTAACATTTTGCATGATGTACTCTGCATATAAGTTAAATAAGCAGGGTGAGAGTACAGAGCCTTGTCGTTTTCCTTTTCCAGTCCACTCAGTTGTTCCATGTCCAGCTCCAACTATTGCTTCTTGACCCACATACAGGTTTCTAGGTAAGGTGGTCTGGTATTCCCACCTCTTTGAGAATTTTCCACAGTTTGCTGTAATCCACACAGTTGAAGGCTTTAGTGTAGCCAATAAAGCAGAAGCAAATGTGGGAATTCCCTTGCTTTCTCTGTGATCCAACGAATGTTGGCAATTCGATCCCTGGTTCCTCTGCATCTTCAAAACCCAGCTTGTACATCTGAAAGGTCTCAGTTCACATTCTGCTGAAGCCTACCTGAAGGATTTTGAGCATAAACTAGCTAACACAAGAAATGAGTGCAATTGTACAGTAGTTTGAACATGATTTTCCAACCGCAGCCACTGCTGAGTTCTCCAAAATTGTTGACATACTGAGTGCAGCACTTTAACTGCAGCATCTATTAGGATTTTTAAATAGTTCAGCTGGAATTTCATCACCTCAGCTGGCTTTGTTCATAGTAACACTTTCTAAGGCCCACTTGATTTCATAGTACTAATAAAATATTGTACATAATAAACAGAAAACCAATATGAAATCTAGTATTAATGGGGCTTTAAAATATATATTAAAGATATTTTAGAAGTACACATAGAAAACAATCTGCAAGAAACACAGAATGTGTGACAGTAAAATAAAAAAGCAACAATATTTATTTTACTTAAATGATTGCATATAATTATGAAACAATCATCTATTTCTAGTAGCCATGAATTAATGTAGAAAAGTGTGTTTGCTTCAAATCAGGAACTTGCATTTTTTTAAAACAAATTTTTATTATGCTAAAACAAGCAACATAAAACCTAATCATCGTAACCATTTTTAAGTGTAGCTTTCAATGCTAGGTATTAAACACATCCACAGCATTACACAACCATCACTACCATCCATTTACATAACTCATTTTATCTTCTCAAACTCCATATTTATTAAACAGTAACTCCCTCATTCCCCTCTTCCCTAGCTCTTAGCAACTGCCATTCTACTTTCCGTCTCCACAATATTGATTACACTAAGTGTCTCTAGTAAGTAGAATCATATAGTTAGTATGTCTTTTTATGACTGGCTTGTTAATCTACCAAAATGTCTTTATAGTTCATCCATGATGTAGCATACTGAAGAATTTCCCTTCTTTTCAAGGCTGAATAATACCATTATATGTGTAGGTCATATTTTGCTTCTCTTCAGCCATCAAAGAACGCTTGAGTTAGTTCCATGTTCTAGATATTGTGAATGCTGCCATGAACATGGGTGTGCAAATATTTTGCTTCAAGATCCTTCTTCAATTCTTTTGAGTACATATTCTCAGAAATGGAATTGCTGGATCATAATATTCTGCTTTAAATTATTTTTGAGGAAGTGGCAAACTGTTTTTCATAGCATCTATATCATTTTATATTCTATCAGCAGTGCTCAAGGGTTCCAGTTTCTCCACATCCTCAGCAAATACTTGTTTTCTCATTTTTTGACAGTAGTCATTCTAATGGTTGTGGGGTGGTATCCCACTGTAGTTTTGATTTTAATTTCCCTAATTTGTGATCTTGTGAATCATTTCATGTGCTTATTGGCCATTTGTATCTCTTCTTTGGAGAAATGTCTGTTCAAGTTCTTTGCCCACTTTTGAATCAGGTTGTTTGTTTTGCACTGTTGAGTTTTAATTTTTTTCTATATATTCTGCATACTAAATTGATATCAGATATATGATTTGCAAATATTTTCCCATTCTGTAAGTCACCTTTTCAATTATGTTGTTAGTGTCTTTTCATGCCCAAATTCTTAAAATTTTCATGAAGTACAATGTATCAATCTTTTTCTTTGACTACCTTTGGTGTTATACCCAAGAAATCACTGCTAAATCCAATGTCGTGAAGTTTTTGTTCCAAGAGTGTTATGGTTTTAGGTGTTACATTTATATCTTTGATCCACTTTGAGTAAATTTATGTATGTAGTATTATATAAGAGTCCAACTTAATTCTTCTCTACATAGATATCCAGTTTTCTCAGCACTATTTATTAAAAAGAATGCCCTTTCCCCATTGAATATCCTAGGGACCCTTGTCAAAAATTATTTGGCCATATACCTGAGAGCTTATTTCCAGGTTTTCTTTTCTATCCCATTAGTTTATATGTCTGACTTTATGCCAGTATCACACTCTTATGATTGCTGTACTTCTGCAGTAAGTTTTGAAATTTGTAAACATGAGTTCTCCAGGTTTGGTCTTTTTCAAGATTGTTTTGACCATTCAGGATTCCTTTAGATTCCATATGAATTTTAGGATAGATTTTGCTATTTCTAAGATAACACATTAAGATTTTAGAATTTCATTGAATCAGTAGGCAGCTTTGGGTCACATTGACATTTTAGCAATATTAAGTATTCTAATTCATGAACACATGATGTGTTTTGTGTGTGTGTGTGTGTGTGTGTGTTTTTACAAATATACTGTAGATTTCATTGTATGTGTCTTCCACTTCCTTGGTTAAATTTACTTCTAAGTACTTCATTCTTTTCAATGCTATTACACATGGAACCATATCATAATTTTCATTTCAGATTGTAGATTGTTCATGTATAGATTTCTGTGCTGCCTTTGTATGCTGCTACTTCACTAAATTAATTTATGAGCTCTTTTTGTTTTGATTTGGGTTATTTCTTCTATGTAGGATCTGTAGCATTTTCTATGTATAACATTGTATGATCTGCAGTTATAGTATTACTTATTCCTTTCCAATATGGGTGCCTTTTGTTTTTCTTGCCTAACTGCTCCAGCTAGAACTCCCAGTAGTATGCTGAATAGAGTTTGTGAAATGGGCATCACTGTCATGTTCCTGACTTTAGAAGAAACTCTTTCAGTATTTCACTACTGAGCATCATATTTACTGTGGTCTTTCATATAAGGCTTTTATCACATGCAGGTACTTCTAGTTTGTTGAGTGTTTTTATTATGAAAAGGTGGTAAGTTTTGTGTACAATGATTTTTCTGCATCAATTAAGATGATTACATGCTTCTTCTTTTTCTTTCATTTTGTTGATGTGACATATAACATTAATTTTTTTTTTTTTTTGGTCTGATGAAAACACTGCATTTCAGGAATAAATTCTACTTGGTAATGGTGTATAATTCTATTAATGTGCTGCTTAACTGTATACAAGAATCTGCTGAGGATTTTTGTGTCAATGCTTATAAGGGTTATAAGGTTATAAGTCTGTAGTTTTCTTTGCTTATAGTGCCTCTGTCTAGCTTTGGTATCAAGAATATGCTGGCCTTAATGGATGAGTTAGAATGTATTCCCTCCTCTTCAGTTTTTTCAGAAAGTCTGATATGGTTCATACTAATTCGCCACTGAATGTTTGCTAGAATTCACCAGTGAAGCCATCGGGTCTGGGGCTTTTCTTTTTCAAGAGATTGTTGATTTTACTAGTTACAGGTCTATTCAGAGTTTTTATTTCTTCTTGATTTAGTCTTGGTAGGTCCTGTTGTTTCTAGGAATTTATCCATTTAATCTAAGCTGGCTCAGTCAGTAAAGAATCTGCCTGCAGTGCAGGAGACCTGGGTTCAATCCCCGGGTCAGGGAGATCCCCTGGAGAAGGAAATGGCAACTAACTCTAGCATTTTTGCCTGGAAAAATCCCATGGACAGAGGAGCCTGGGGGGCTACAGTCCATGGGGTCACAAGACTCAGACATGACTTAGCAACTAAACCACAATCGAATTTGTTGGCATACAATCGTTCTTAGACTCTCATATAAACCTTTCTATTTCTGTAGAATTGGTGGCTATCACCCCATTTTCAATTTGTTAATCTGAGTCTTCTTCCTTTCTCTCTTAGTCCTTCCAGCTAAGACTGTCAATATTGTTTTTGTTCCTGTTGTTCAGATGCCATGTTGCATCCGTCTCTTCACAACCCCATGGACTGCAACATGCCAGGCCTCCTTGTCCCTCACCATCTCCCAATTTGCCCAAGTTCATGTCCATTACATTAGTGATGCCATCCAGCCATTTCATCCTCTGTCGCCCTCTTCTCCTTCTGCCTTCAATCTTTCCCAGCATCAGGGTCTTTCCCAGTGAGTCAGCTATTCGTATCAGGTGGCCAAAGTATTGAAGTTTTCAGCTTCAGCCTCAATCCTTCTAATGAGTATTCATAGTCGATTTCCTTAAGATTGACTGGTTTGATTTCCTTGCTGTCCAAGGGACTCTCAAAAGTCTTTTCCAACACCATAGTTCAAAAGCATCAATTCTTCAGCACTCTGCCTTCTTTATGGTCCAGCTCTCAGAACTGCACATGAATACTGGAAAGACCATAGCCTTGACTATACGGATCTTTGTTGGCAAAGTGATGTCTTTGCTTTTAACACACTGTCTAGGTTTGTCATAGCTTTCCCACCAAGAAGCAATCATCTTCTAATTTCATGGCTGTAGTCACCATCCACAATGATTTTAGAGCCCAAGAAGAGGAAATCTGTCATAGCTTCCACATTTTCCCCTTCAATTTGTCATGAAGTGCTAGGACCAGATGCCATGATCTTAGTTTTTTTAATATTTAATTTTAAGCCGGCTTTTCCACTCTACTCCTTTACTCTCATCAACAAGTTTTTAGTTCCTCTTTACTTTCTGTCATCATTTGCATATCTGAGGTTGTTGATATTTCTCCCAGCAATCTTTATTCCAGCTTGTAACTCATCCAGCCCAGTATTTCCCATGATGTGCTCTGCATATAAGTTAAACAAACAGGGTGACAATAAACAGCCTTGTTGTACTCCTTTCTCAATCCATAGATCAAATTGCAAAGATTCACTGGATGATAAAGAAAGCAAGTAAACTAAAGAAAACCATCTACCTCTGTTTCATTGACTATGCTAAAGCCTTTGACTTGTGGATCATAAGACAATGTGGAAAACTCTTAAAGAAATGGGAATACCGGACCATCTTACGCCTCCTGAAAAACCTATCTGCCAGTCAAGAACCTTGTATGGAACAACTGACTTGTCAATTTTGTTGCTCCCTTTAGATTGGTTTCATTGATCCTCTCAACCATTTTTCTTTGGGTTTCATTTGCTCTTGCTCTTCTTTTCCTAGTTCCTTTAGTTGTACAGCTAGGTTGCTGATTTGAAAACTTTGTGTTTTTTATCTAGGCATTTATAGCTATAAATTTCTCCCTTAGGATTTCTTTCACTGTGTAACTTAAGTTTTGGTATATTGCGATTTTGTTTTTATTCATCTCTATGTATTTTCTAATTTCCCTTGTGATTTCTTCTTTGACCTATTGGTTGTTTAAGAATGTTCTACTTAATTTCCACAAATTCATGAATTTTCTAGATTGTATTCTGCTATTGATTTCTATTTTTATCCCATTGTGACTGGAGAAGATATCTGAACGATATCTTTTAAAATCTATTGAGACTGAACTTATAGCCTAACATATGTCCTATCTTGGAAAATATTCCATGTGTACTCAAGACATGTGTATGTTGCTGATATTGAGTAGAGTGTTCTGTATATGTCTTAAACAATTGGCTTATTGTGTTACATTCTATTCCTTTATTTAAATACTGTCTGGTTGTTCTATAGAATATGGTGAGTGGGTACTGATGTCTCTAACTATTACTATAGCACTGTCTCTTTCTCCCTTCAATTCTGATAGTTTTTGCTTCATTTATTTTGGTGGTCTGAAATTACGTGCAAAAATATTTATAGCTGCTTTATTGCTGTATTGAGACTTTAATTATATGTTTATTAGTAAAATGCCCTTTTTGATTTAATTAAAATTATCTTACTACTTCTATAGAAATAAAAATCAATGTGAGATTTCAGGACAACTTTAAAAAACAAACTGTTATATTTTGTATTTATTTAACAATGTGAATCCAACCTGTGCAAAAAATAAAAGGACACTCATGCTGATTTTAAAGTTTTTGTACTCAACAAAATGTCTCACTGTTATATAATGCATTATGGATTTTAGCACCAGTAAATCATATAAACAAAGTCACACTACAGAATTCCATTTTTAACCTGTTTTAGATTTGGGATGGATTGTTTATTAGAGAAAAAAAGAATGTCACTGCTAAAAAAGTAAATGAATACAGTATTCTATGGCTATACCATGGTACCTTCCAGAGTAGAGAAATACAAAATACAGATCTTAAGTAGGAAATGTCAAATAAGCTAAGGGAAAAATTGACAGACTATACTAATTTTCAGAATTGTCAGGAAAAATTTTTTTCCATTATATAACCTACAGATATCTAATGGCGTCAATCATGAGAGTCATATCCAGTGTCATTCACACGGGTTGGAGACAGCCAACTGTACATATTTCTTCCTAATGTTACATTCAATGATACCAGGTTAGTAGCTTGAAATGGACGATAATAGGAATTTGTATTTCATGAAATCTGCAAACAAAATAAATTGGGGTTTTTGATTTTTTGAAATCCATACTCCACTCTGACCCACAGACCAGGTATTAAACATTTACCAGTACAACACTGGAAATATCACACTTCTGAAGGTATTTTGATAACAAAGGTCACTTAACTAGCTCCATGATACTTTAAAACAGAAACATTTTTCAAATAAACAAAGGCAGAGTAAAATTTAAAATAAAAATCTGTTTCCGAGAAAGCTCTATGTTTAAAAATAAAGGAGAGGAAACAACTCCATGTCGACACAGTCCATTTCATCTGAAATTTATATAGTCCTTTCTTTAGGAAAAAATGCATCTTCATATATGTGCTATGGTACAGGGCCTGTCTCTAATAGAGGTTCCTAACTTTCTCAATAATTTGAGGTCAAACAAAATAAACTCCTTCTTTCTGTGATTTATCAGCTTTTAATATTTAAAGAAAGTAAATCTATAGCCCCAGGATTTTCTCTTTTATGCTCAATCTCTATTTAAAGATTATAAAGATTTAAAGTAAAACAAGTGAAATGCTGCTATTAATGTTAGGGAAAATCCATTATATGGAGTATAATGCATTTTTATAAAGAAAATTATACCTTGTACCATGACAACTTCAGCAAATCAAGTAACAATGAAATTAATATTAAATGTTAGAATATCAAAATAGATAAAACACTTATTTTGAGTATTTAGAAACCCAACCTTACAATTTTAGCCTGACATTTATCATAATCTATTCTGCATCAATTAGATACCAGTTCATTTTCTCAGTCCTCCTATCTGTTCCTTTACCAGATTTCTCCAGCTACTTCATCAGACTGGGCCTGCTGGAATCATATAGAAGTCCTGAGCCTGAGAGGCTCCCTTAGTACCTGAGGGATATTCCTTTTATCTATCCCTCACACCTGTGCTCCAGTTTACTCTGACTTTTATCCATTGCCTTAAAAATCATTATAACTCTATCATGTTACAGTGCTTATGCTAGGCCCTGGAAATATAATGGTAGACAAATCAACATGTCCATGACTTTCATGGAGGGCAATCTGCTAGGAAAGACATCCACTGAACAAATAATCTCATTTTAAAAAATTATAAATGCTATGAAAGAAAATTGTATGACTCCATGAATGTGCTAACCAGGAGACGATCCTCCTCCGTAGGCTCTCAAAAAGCTTCCCTGAGAAAGTGAAATTTAACTCAAGACCTGAAGAATGGTTCAAGCAGACAAAACAGCACCTTCCAGCTGCAAACATGTTGGTTTCATCTTTGTTGGTACTTTTATTTCCACTTTTGCTGTCTCCTAGCATTTTTCTCCTAATTTTTTTTCCATGATTTTTTTTTTTACATTTTACAATGTTATGTTGGGTTTTGCCATACAACAATATAAATCTCCCAAAAGTATACATATGTCCCCTCCCTCCTAATCTTCCCATATACCCCTCACCCCATCCCACCCCTCTAGGTTGTCACAGAGCACCAGTTTGAGCTCCCTGTGTTATAAGAAACTTCCCATTAGCTATCTATTTTACATATTTTCTTGAATATTATTGTATCTAGCTACTAATGCTGATCCTTTTTAATCCCCATAATAGTATCAGCTAATGTTTACTGAGGAGCTAATGTTTACTGAGCTTATACTACTCAGAAGATATCATTCTAAGCAATGTAAATAAATGAACTCATTTAACCCTCACAATGACCATATGAGACAGGTTGTACTTCATTTCACAGATGAGGAATCTGAGGCAGAGCCACGGTAAGCTACTTGAAGGAAATTACATAGCTACTGGTACTAGTCCTTGCATGACCATCATGTCCCTCATAACTTATCACTCACAGAAACCCTCAAGGCACCAAGCTACACTACTGGGCAACGAACAAGTCTCCTATATCCTCTGAACTGCTATCATCTTCAGCTAGACAGGATCATGCTTATTGTCTCCAGCTTTCAGAAATTAGGAATAAAAGACTGACCAAGGTAGCCTATACTAAAACATCTTCAAGAGCAAGAAGAATGTCTTTAGAACAAGTATACACTCTTAGAAAAAATTATTCACCCAAAATACAAAATAATGAAAAATGGGAAAGGAGAAAGAATTATAATTTGTTTAATTCCTTCTGTATCTCCCAACACTTCCCTGGTAGCTCAGTCATTAAAGAGTCTCCCTGCAGTGCAGGAGACCTGGGTTCAATCCCTGGGTGAGGAAGATTCCATAGAAAAATAAATGGCAACCCATTCCAGGATTCTTGCCTGTATAATTCCATGGACAGAGGAGCCTGTGAGCTACAGTCCACGGAGTCACAAAGAGTAACTCCCAAGGAAGAGAAAAAGTGAAAGTGAAAGTTGCTCAGTCGTGTCCAACTCTTTGTGACCCCATGGTAGCCTTTCTCTTCTCCAGGGGAATCACTGAACCCAGGTCTCCCCCACTGTAGGCAGATGCTTTACCAGCTGAGCTACAAGGGAAGCCCAAGAATACTGAAGTGGGTAGCCTATCCCTTCTCCAGCAGATCTTTCTGACTCAGGAATCGAACCAGGGTCTCCTGAATTGCAGGCAGATTCTTTACCAGCTGAGCTACAAGGGAAGCCCTAAGGAAAACAAAGATAAGAGCAATTCTTTTTTAATTCAAACTCATAAATATTTGTACAATATGTAGTGAATAGGCTATGATACATAAGAAATTCCCAAAACCAATTATTTTAAGTAAGCATCTTTTAAATATCAAAGAAAAGGAAATAATTATTAATTATTAGTGATCAAGGCCTTACTCAAAACTACATGTAGATTTTTTTAATGTTCTTATTATGATCCAAAGTTTCATTTGTAAATTTATCATTGAAGGTGATGTGAAAAACAGTAATTAAGTGGGTGATTGATACAGGTGAATGTATGACTCATAGTTTGCAAAGGAATATGACTTTGGAGAAAAGGCTCAGAAAGAAAAGCAGCAAATAATGGATTCTGGAAGAATGAAGACCTTTCCTATCCAAGGACTGTCAGCAGTTCTTTATTACTTGAAGATTAAGGGAATAGTGAATGAAGCTGTCTGCCAGACGCAGAAAAGGTAAGAAATAACATTGTCTCTAAGTGTACCTCACATTAAAGTTCTCAGAAATAAATTCATAAAATTAAACTTTCAATAAAAAGTAACCAGAAAACTAAATTCAAATCAAAACAATAGAAATGTAAAAACAATCCAACATTATATTTATCAGGAACTTAAACAATGAAAGAGCAGGGTAGGTCAAGTTGTAGAATCGCCCAGTTTTATTCCACTTGGTTTTTGAAAAAAGGCAGATAAAATACTGAATTGGGAGGAGATTTTTATGGGTTTGTCTTTCTTTGGTTATTTCTCTACTTCATGGGTTACTGCAAAATAAATATTTGGTTTTTGCTACTAGCAGAAAACATTTAACTAGGGTTCAGATAAAATTTAAACTTAACATTCAGATAACAATTAAATTAAACTTAGATTAACATCTAAATTGCTGGACTGAGTAAAGGAGATTATCCTCCAAAAAAATGAGTTGATCTCATCCAATCACTGGAAAGCCTTAATAGAACAAAGACTGCCCTGCCTGGAACAGGAAGAAATGCTTCCAGTCAACTGTCTTTGGAGTCAAACTGGAAGTCTTAAATGAGTCTCCAACCTGCCAGCCTACAATGGAAATTTGCAATTTAACCAACCCTCTATAATCATTTGAGGCAATTCTTTAAAATCAATCACTCTCTCTTTCTCTCTTAACAACCACATATATACTCACACCTCCCCTACACATCCTGTTGGTCCTGTTTCTTTGGAGAATTCTCAGTAAGACAAAAGGGTAGCTGAAAACTCAGCCTAAGAAAATAGGATGGGAATTGAAATTTCCAGCTTTGTCTCCAGTCATTCCTAAAAAGATATTAAAATTCTCAAGAAGCTACAATAGGATTTCGTTTTCATATCCTAACCACATAGAACATAACATTCTCAACCGTTAGTTGATGAAACTAACCAACTCTAGAAAACAGTTTGGCAGATTCTCAAAAAGTTAGGCATAGAGTTAGCATATGACCCAGCATCCACTCCAAGGCGCAGCCCAAAAGAACTGAATGCAGGTTCACACAAAAACTTTTTCATAAATATTCACAGCAGCATTTCAGAGTAGTCTAAACATGGAAACGTGAACCTCACAGATTAAAAAAAAAGTCATATCCATACAATGGAATGATTCAGGAATAAAAAGAAATAATTACTGACACACATCACAACATGGATAAATCTTGAAAATATGCCAAGTAAAAGGCAGGCAGAAAAGATCACAAAGTTTATGAATTCATTGATATGAAATGTCCAGATCAGAGAAATCCATATAGACAAAAAATAGATTAGAAGGTTGTCAGGCACAAGGAGAAGGGAATCAATGGGGAGTGAATGCTAATGGGTTTGAGGTTTCCTATTCGGATAATAAAAATGTTCTTGCATTAGACAGTGGTGATAATTACATAACCTTGTAAATACACTAAAAACCACTTAAATGTGAACATTAAGTGAATTGTATTTCAAGTAAAAAGTGTTAGAAAATAAAAGATTAATCAACTTACCTGCCCTTTTTGTGGTGCCAAACAATGAACAACTTCATCCACCATCACTGGAATATGTAACTTAGTCATCACTCCAGAATCTCTATCTTGAGATCTGTGTAACTCCTGAACTCCAGTGTGATCTGTTTCCTCCTGGGCTTCATATTCATTATATCTTTCTGCTGTAGCATGTATTTTTTTTGGCCAGACACCCAAATTAAATATGCCAGATTCCAACCAGCATGAAAGAAAATTTTTATGGATTCTACAAAAATATGGGTATCGAAGCATTCTGTAGATCAACAAATCTAGAAAAAAATTAAAATCATGATTGTTGGATTTTTTTAAAAAAGACTGTTATAATACTTAGGGGAAAGCAAATTTAGTATGCCATATTTACCACATGAAAAAATATATAAAACTCATCATTTCAAACAAGTGAAGGTGACTATCCTCCTCTGCTGTAGCATGTATTTTTTTTGGCCAGACACCCAAATTAAATATGCCAGATTCCAACCAGCATGAAAGAAAATTTTTATGGATTCTACAAAAATATGGGTATCGAAGCATTCTGTAGATCAACAAATCTAGAAAAAAATTAAAATCATGATTGTTGGATTTTTTTAAAAAAGACTGTTATAATACTTAGGGGAAAGCAAATTTAGTATGCCATATTTACCACATGAAAAATATATAAAACTCATCATTTCAAACAAGTGAAGGTGACTATTCTCCTTACATAAGGCAAGAAACCCAAGAGAACCCCAGAGACTATCTGAAAATATAATTTTTAATGTGGCCTGATAAGCTCTATGGAGAAGGCAATGGCAACCCACTCCAGTACTCTTGCCTGAAAAATCCCATGGACAGAGGAGCCTGGTAGGCTGCAGTCCATGGGGTGGCTAAGAGTCGGGTACGACTCAGCGACTTCACTTTCACTTTTCACTTTCATGCATTGGAGAAGGAAATGGCAACTCACTCCAATATTCTTGCCTGGAGAATCCCAGGGACAGAGGAGCCTAGTGGGCTGCCGTCTATGGGGTTGCACAGAGTCGGACACGACTGAAGCGACTTAGCAGCAGCAGCAGCAGATAAGCTCTAAGACCATTAATGTTTTAACCATCAGAGATATGAATATTTATTAATCATTTTCTGAAATATGCTTTTTTGAATTTTAATTAAGTTTAAAGAACGGGTTCAAGGCATCAAAACCGTTAATCTGAAAAATCTATCTAGACAGCTTAAGGGATTATAAATATCATTCTATTCTAGATTCAGAGGCTCCTTAATTTTAAAACCTTTTAATTGTTTTTCACATAATGCTAAATCTTAATTTTCAATTTAACTTTGAGAAACTGAAAAAAGGCTATGCATGTACAACCGAAAAGAAAAAGAGGTTATCAGTCTGTGAAAAAAACCTTATAATTTGTCATGGATAATTTTTGACAAAATCATCTCACCATGCCCTGTATCAGTGACATATATATTATTTTAAACTATACTTTATAAACACTCCACTGAACACACTTTGACATTTCACATCCAACACTGTTTTAATTGTCTGCTCCCTGCCCCCAACAAAAAATCAAGTGAATAACTGATACATTTTTTTCCCTCTAACGTGCTCCGTTTTATTCTGTAATGCTCTACTCTTTAAAATGCAGAAGAAAAAAATAATTTATGAAATATATTAACAGAATACCTTTTGAAAATATTATGCTCTTTACTCTAAATGTTGTTTGTGGTTGCAAACATTTTTGACACTATTACAACAAATAACAATTTAACACTACTCTTCCTTCCTCATGAACTATGAGTTACTTAGCAGTAAGAACCACATCTTTATATCCACAAAATTAGATACATACTAGGTGCTCTATATGTGTTTTCTGGGGGGAAAAAAAATGGTTGGATAAATTCCAGATTCTACAGAATTAATGTTTGTATCAAACCTTGCTTTAGAAAATTTCACCTGTCTCGCTAACCCTACGAAAAATCACATTCTCAAAATAGCTAAGAAAGATAAATTTTGCTTAAATATGCCTTAACTTCCTTTTGCAATAGAAAATGAAGAATGATGTTGAAAAGTCAACCACATGTAATAATTATAAAATAAAAATATATATTTGATATTGTATATAGTATCCATAAGATGTAGCCGTGAAGATAATATGTCAACTGTACCAAAGACATAATTCACATAATTATGCTGCAAATATGACACAGAAAAACTATGCCAAAAAAGTTTGTTAAATGAGTGTTTTAATTTTAGATGTTCAGTATAACATCTGTATAACAATTATATATATAAATGCTATATAATGTTATATAACAGTATAACAATTTTAGTTGTTGAGCAGTTAACAAATTAGCCAGATTATGAATTATGCCTTATGCTACCAGAAAGTTTACACAAGCCAAATTATGCTGTAACTTGGCATTTTTAACATATTTCAAAATAAATGCTAACATTTATTGAGCACTTACTAAGTACCACTTACTAGTCAAAGCACACTACATGTACTAACTCATTCAATCCTTACTCCAACACTTAGAGGTAGGTACTACTATTATTCCCATTTTACAGAGGAGAAAACAGAGAAGTAATCTGCAAAAGGTCACACAGTTGGAGAGTCATAAAGCTAGGACTGTAACACCAGCATTCTTTCCCCAGAATTTTTCATCTTAACCTATAACCTAGCCCACTGGCTTTATTTAATACAGTCATGTAATTGAAAGATACTTTGATTACACTGACTATGTGTTTTCAGTATGCCATGAATTAGACTCATCTCTTTTAAGGAGCCAATATCCTACTGCTTGGTCTACTCCACCTGGAAACACAGTATACAGTGTGACACCCAAGAGAAGACACTGTAACGATGTATAGCCCTCAATACTGGAATCTGGAGTATTTAAACAATACAACCAAAACCTTTTCTATTATTTTGCCTATCCAATAAATGTAAACAATCTAAACTGGATGTTCAGATTTTGATAATTTTTTAACAAAACAAGCAATCGAACAAATAAAGTCCATCAATTCCAATATCAGAATCAGAACCATGCAGGGAAAGGCAAGTAGGATTAAAAAGTTTTCAACAGCATTTAATTTTCTTCTGCAATCAATTTCTTTGTATTTACTCAAATATATTCAAAGTACAAAGCTTGTAGACTTTATGATGCATGAATTGGCTACTAACCTGAGTAAGCATAGAGAAAACATTTCAATAATTAACCTGCCTCTTTGGTTGTGGTTTTTAATATGTCCCTAAAAATGGAAGGGGGCAAGCTCAAAGGGAATCCCTTCTCTTCTACAGCCCAATCTCCTACCAGGTAACTCAGAGCACTCCTGCAGTCTGCTAAGAATCAGCCACCCTAAAAGACAGGAACTCTGTTTACAGTAAAGAAGCAGGATGTCAGGAAATCTAAGCTCTAGAGCCAACTCTGTAGTTTTCTAGGTAAGCCATTTAACTTTTGCCTGCCAGCAAAATTCAGTCTAAGCTGCTGAGACCACGGAATTAGCCAAGTTACTCTTTTAAACGTGGGAACACAAAGGTGAGTGATACCTTTGAAAACTACTTCCTCAATGGTACTACCAATTACCATCACTGCAGTCAGCTCACCCTGCAGAGAAAACTCTTTGGAAATTTAATTCCTAAGGCCAAAAAGTCGACCTGGAGGCTGGCAACCGAACCCAGAGAACGTTAAAAAAAAAAGTCCTAAAGAAGAAGAAGAAGAAGAAGAAAAAATCCATTCTTTTGCGTAAGAATTACACTCGGACGAGGGAAACTGTTTAGAAACTTCTGAACTCGTTATGAATGAATGCTGAGGAGAGTAAGCGTGAGAGCAGAGGCGCGAGTTTCCTTTGCGCTGGGCGAATCCGTCGTCCCCTGGAAGTTCCCCCACAGGCGTGGAGCGGGTTCCAAAAGAGCTCCCGGGACTCGACCACCTTCTCCTCACCTGAGGAACGAAGACTTCCCAGGTAGCCTCCAACTCGGGCCCGCGACGAACACTACGACCCGGGAATATCTGAATTTGCCGCTTGCCCAGGTCCCAGCCCTGGGGGAAACTTGCGGGGACGGACAGATTGGGCCCACGTCCGGCCCAGCAACCGAGGACCTTCTGCCTTTGGTTCCGTTGCTTCCAGTCCCCAGCTGCCAAAGGGTCCCGCAGGCGCTCGGGCTCCAAAAGGTGCTCCTGGGGGTGGAGTGAGATATAAACTCCTAACCATTGCCAGCTTTAAATTCACTTTTACTTTTTTTTTTTTTAATGTCTGATGCAACTTCAAATCTAACTTTCCATTTTGTCTTTTCTCCACTCTTTTCAGTTTACTCTAAACCTATGTTAAATTTCTGTGTTCTAAAAGATGGCAGTTAGTTATACTCTTAATTCCTAACGAAAGGTGGGAATTTCTGTCTCCTTAGCACACGTGTTTGAAAGATTTTGGTTCTTTTGCCTTCATTTCGTTACAAAATACACCAGTTTCCTAGCCTTTCTATTACACTCCTTAATGACTTGCCAACTAAAGAGAAGCCAGCTGCCAGAGAATTGACATTGATTGTAACGTTAAAATTTCTCTTACTTATGTGCACAATTCCTTGAGAATATGAACTTCATAATCTGACCTCTTTTAAACGGCAAGTGTGATGCAGAATTTAAATGTAAAATAAGCACTAAATTAGGTGTAAAAACACCCGTGAAATTGGTTCAGCCTTATACAATGTGGCTATCAAAAAGGAAGAAATTTAAACACTTCTCCTTTCGCAATGATCAGTACAATTTTACAAGGAATTGGTAAAACATGCCTATTTTCAGACTAGATTAGGATATCATCTTAATATTACTTAATCTAGAAAGTATTTCAGAAACAAGTGACTCCATTCTGAATTGGCTGGGTTGTACCCTTCAAAAGAAATATTTTTCTTAAGAGATTTTCTGAAAACTTCAGTTTTCTTTTCAGTAAAATAAATAGTATATACATCTCATGGGCTCTTTTGAAACTTGGAAGTGATTAGATAAGATATATAAAATTAATAAAATGCCCGGGACATCAAAGGTAAAGTACCACAGAGTGAGTCCATATTTGAAATAAAATAGAAAGCCTTCTCAGTTTTACTACCAAACCCAGAACCATACAAATCACTATCTCATTAGCTAAGATCCATCTAGTACAGCCAGCAATTAGCTTTATTGATGCTCTATCCAGTGCTCAGAAATAATCATATATTATGCATCATTTACAATACAAAGTGCTTCTGATTTTCTTCAATAGGAAATAAATGCCTATAATATGAGGGTTTCCCCCACATTGTTCACTTATAACACTCTACATTTGGTGGTGTGCCATCCTGTACAATATGGTGATGTTGAATCACTAGAACATAAGCTCCAAGAGGGCCAGGAGTTTAACTCAACTGTGTGCTATTATGTCCTTAAAATACACAATCAATAACTATTGAATAAATGGATACAACAATAGTAACATAAGAATAACAAAAATTCAGATACTATTACAAATATCCTGAGAAATAAATGATGAATTCTCTTACCAAACACATCTGCCATTTTTTTCCAGATATATATATATATTTTTTTCTTTCTATAGTTACATTCTAAAATTCTAACTACAACCCAGAACTTAAAAGCCCACTGCATCCAATAATGAACTAGGCCAATAAATTTGAATAAATTTATTTTGTAATGCCATCTTAGAAAGAAATGGAAAAACAGTCATACAACAAATAGTTTCACAGTCAGCAGGCACTAAGGGAATGGGCCTGGGGTTCCTGAGCAATGAAGCCTGGGCCCTCAAACCAAAAGTCCTGGACTTTCGATTAATTTAGATGAATTGACCCCAGTTGTGTCCACGTGAAAGTGGATGGAAGGAACAGGCCCCTATAGCTTCCAGATCACGGGACCTGTGCCTTGGAGGCCTCATTGCTTAATAGAGAAAAGGAGAAAATAAACACCCAAAACCCATTAATCCATACCCAGCAGGCTCCGCCTCTCCCCCTAGCAGAGAGCATGGCCAAGCCCTGCCCGCACTCGTCTCACTCACACCCTGAACCCAGGAACCGGGCCCGTGCCCGCGGTCTGAAGGCTTCCTGAAGATCCCAGGTGTCTGCCTCCCACCTGCAGCTGCAGCCTAACCCCGCCCACCTCGGCCAACGCCTCCGGAAACAGCCTCCGCGTTGCCACGGTGACGCGGAGTTAGGCAGCTTCTAGTGCTCCGCGCCGCTAAGACGCCTGGAGCCAATCTGCAGCGCGCCACGGGCACGTCCTGCGTGGTGACGTCACGAAGACGGAAGCAATGAAAAGAGGCGCTGAGGAAGGTGGCTCGAGTTTGAATCTCGAGGCTGAGTTTGAATAGCCGGGTGGCGGACGTTCGAGTGAAACTTTTTGAGCCTGAGGTGAGTGTAAAGCTAAAGGAGAAAACTGGTTTCGGGGACTTTTTTTGGATGATCTATCTCTCTGGAAACGGAGAGGTCCCGCCGCCTCAGGAATAGAGGACCCAGTGGGCTTGTTGACAAACACGGAAGCGTTAAGTGTGGCGATGGGGTAGGGTTGCGGGTGGGCCTGGTTAAGGTTCCTTTGGGAGAAAATGAAAGGAAGAAGGAACTTGAGAACGCACTAGAATGTGGCTCTGCCTGAACGAGAGTCCTCGACGGCTCAGCGGGAAGATCAGGGATCTCCTACCTGAATTTCTGAGGAAATCGGAATTTTAAAGGGCATCCTGGCTCTTTTCCCAGACTTTGGCTGAACATTAACTGTTCAGTACCTTACAGTGCAAAGTTCCCTCAGGACTCAATATACAGAGTGTTTTGTTTTGAAGTATAACTCTAGGCTTAACTATCAGATGAGGAGCCTTGGTTCACCAACTTGCAAGCTTTTTGTCCAGCGAGGTTCTGCTGTTAACCTGTCAAAGATCAACTGGGAACCTTCCCCGAGCCCCACTTGTAGCATCAAGATAAAACCTGCCAACAGTGACGAATGGGTTTGCTGAGGATCAGCCAGGCTATGGAAGAGATACTGGTAGTTGATGCTCTGCAAATGAAAAATACTTAAAGCACTGAGAATCAGTTTTTCTACCATCGTTTCTTAAGTTTCTGCGAGATTCGCCTTGAGGAGTGTTCATTAGGCACTCCGTTTCAGAGAAGTCAAGGCTGACTGCTGTTTATGACATTATTTGGCCACAATTGAAAATTTGTGTTGTATAGTGTATAGGTTACTAATTTTTAACAACCAGGTAGGATGTGTTAGACATTCTACAGGTTTCAGTTGATAGTGTTATTCTACCATGGTCAGCGACCCCATCTCGGATTTTGGTAAGTTTTATGAACTTTGTTGCCAGAGAACATGAAATCCAAAGATTAGATACTGCTCTTTATTAACTTTCTACTATTTTGTAGGAATTGTTTATTTAAGTACACAAAGGTTATCTGCCTTTTAACGGTAGACATTGTCTCCTCTTCTATTACTAAACAAGTATTTACAAATACACAAAGTTTTCATTTTAAAATGTATCTTGTTCCACTCTAAATATATCTTGAATCAATTAAGGTGCACAATAAAATGACTTTTATGCTGTTAACTCAGAAAACTAGGAGGAAAAAAATAGTCCAGATGTTAGTACTGCCCTTCCCTCCATTCGAAATTTTCATTCTTCCTTGATGCTTGCAAGCTACTAGAATCGGTGGCTCTAACACTCAAGTTATTTCCAATAAGAGGTTTAAGTTACGTAGAGACTGTACATGATAAAATGAAAGGTAGTTCCTGGTCCTAAAAAACGTTTATGGAATCTGAATCAAATTTGAATTTGAGAAATAATTTATAACTATTACTCCACACCTACAAGAAAATTTATACAACACATCTGCTCCATTTTTTGAAAGCCTTTCGTTTTGATTCCAATAGAGCATAGCTGCTAAGAACATGGATTGTAGATTTGGACCTGGATCCACATTCTGGCTTCTCATTTAATTGCATGTCATTTTGGAAAAATTCCTTATCCTAAAACTAAGTCTCTGTTTTTGTAAATTGGAGACAGTAATAGAGTCTACTTTATATTTTAAGGACTGAATGAGATGATGAATGTCAAATGTTTATCATAATGCCTAGCATACAGAGTGTACTCAAATGACAGCCACTGTTCATTATTACTAATTATCACCATATCCACCTAATTCAAGAGTTCTAAATTAATAACATTTTCTGAAAATAGATACTTATATTATCCAACTGGCACAGAAAAATCATGAACTTCCAGTTTTGTTTCAGTATTCATTGCAAGAGCCCCAGTACTAGGCCCTGAGGTTTCTATCAAAAGTGAAAATAGTTTAACTTCTATCAGAAATTTCTTAGAGTTATATATTTATCTCTTTATGAAGAGAATGATTAAATCCTTGAACTTTAGGTTCAGTCAGAGTTCAAATTTTATGTCTTGTTCTTCCAATAATGTGACTTCAGCCAGTTAACCTCTCTGTATTACAGTTTCTCTCTATATAAAATAGGTATGATTTTATATCATATCCTATGATATAAAATCCTATATTATAGGGTTGTTACAGAGATTAAATAAGTATGTAAATTGCTTAGCACATTTCTATTTATAGAATAACAACTCAGGAAAAGGTATTCCAAAACCCCAAATAGTACAAAAGAATATAAGGAGAAAGTAAACCTGCTTGTCAGTTATTTTCCCACATCAAGCAACTGTATTATCAATTTCTTGTGTTCTCTTCCTGAGAGAGCCCACACACATACAAGTTTGTATATGTCTTTTGAAAATACAAATGGTTGAATACTATATCCACTATTCTGCATATATTTTTTGCACACATATCTTGAAAATCTTCATTAGTTCATTCATTCAGTTATTCAACAAATATGTAAAACTTTCTAAATATATGACAAGCCCTTTTCTAGTTTTCTGAAGTGCAAATGAAGTTTCAGTTCTCATAGTTGTTGCATTTTAGAAGGGAACTAAGCAATAAATATGTAACCAAATAATATATATTTTCCAAATAGTTTATATGCTAGGAAGCAAAATAAAACAAATAAAGAATTAGAGAGACAAGGGCAGGGTGATACAGTTTGGAATGAAATCTTTAGGGAAAACCTCTATGAAGTGATGTTTGAACAAAGACCTGAATGATGAACTGAGATATTAAGATTTGTAAATACCTGAAGATAGAGCCTGCCAGGCAGAGAGAAGAGAAAATTAGACCAGAATGAGACTGAGGTGTTGAACAAACAGTGAGAAGCACGGTGAGACTGAAACAGTAATGGAGAGGGAGGGTTATATTAGACAGGAACAAGGTATAAATCATATAGGACCTGCTAAAGAGTTTACATTTTATTCATATGCTGGAAAGTATTGGAGCAAAACAAGATGAGGTACATCACATGATCTGATTTCTTTTGAAGGTGGTATCAGTACATACAATTGATGAATTAAGTCAAATGTATTATATATTCATATGATCTTTGACTTAACTGGCTTAAATTTTATCTAGGAAAACAGTAGCTAGGTATAAGATGAGGATTTGCCTGTTCAAGTTGGTTTATATTAAGTTGCAACTATTGAAGAGAATTAGTTTTAACACCGCTTCCTTAAATATAACAGAAGAATGAGGCTCTCTGTGTAAGTCATTCTCCCAGAACATTACCCTTATTTAAGTGATAGTGTTTTAACCATATTCAACAATTAACATAAAAATGATCTCATTTTCCTAATTTTGTAAAGAAATTGGGCACATTATTTAACTTGTTTTTTGATGCCTCAGGGTACTCATTATGATTTATTGTTATTGCCAACCATTTTACTCTGCTATGGTATGTTGGTTCTTTTAGAGAAGTATAGTATGTGTTTGCCAAAAATAGCTGTATTACTTTTTTGAATTCCATGTCTACTTTTTATAACTTGTTAAATAATTTATTCATTAATCAGATGTTTTTAGAACTTAACTATATACCAAGCACACGGCAAGAGATAAGGAGGAATATAAAGGTAGAAACATATAGTCCTATTAGATGTTATGTTTTTGTCATACACAATAATCATAAAATTTAGAGCTAGAAAAGAACATTAGTTATCAATGTAGTCCAACCCTATCATTTTATAGATTACCACTAAAGCCCCTTCATCACTCTCTTTCATACTCTACCCACTCTAGAGATACCTTTCTATTATAAAGGAAATGGTGTTGTGTTTGTCCTTAATGTTTTAGTCCCACCAGTGAAATCCTACCAGCTTGCTTTTTTGATTCTCTTCAACAGATATCACTTGAAAGTAGATATGACAAAACTGAACAGAGACTGTGATACTATCTTCTGAATGATCATCTGAAAATAATTTTTGAGGTAACACATTATTGCACAGATAACAATATGTAGTCTTTCTTTTGCCACTTCTTAAGTAAAAATGGTCAAGGAATGTAATTTCTCTGTGCCCTAGTCAGAATCAACTGGATGTCTATCTCTTTTACTTGGCCATGTTAGGGGAATAAAAAAGCAGTCATCATGTTTTAATGTAGGAACAACCTCATTAATTCCTAATGACATCAACATACTTGAACATAATGGAGCATAATTTTTTCATTTAATAATTCCCAATTAACTTCAAAGTCAAATCTAAGTTCTAACCTGACATTCAAATCTTCTAGATCTGGCCCCACTTTTATCCAGCTTTATCTTTTTAATGCAGCCCTCTCCATTCCCTTGTGTTCTTTCCAGCTACAGTCAGGACTGAGCAAAGCTTAACTGAGCATCTCTTTAGATGCTGTAGATAGAATTAATATCATATAAAACTAAATGGTTAAACAAAATGAGATTTAAGCAAATTGACCACACAGCCATTTATGTCCTCTGCACAAGCTGTTTCCTACCACAGGCTTTTGGACTTGCGGCCCTGAAATACTCCTGCCTGGGAGCCACTTAACTTGCTCACTCCCTCACTTCGGTGTCTTTCCACAACAGTCCCATCTAAAACAAGAACCCACACATACACTTCTAACTGTCTGTTCCAAGACCCAGGAAAATGCCTTACACATAGAAGGCACTCAATGAATATTTACTGAATGCATAACTAGTTTTCTCTCCTGAAATCTTTTTTTTAACCTGGTAATAACTATCCATTCTTCAGCTCTCCATTCCAGTTGTTCCTCTGGGAAGCTTTCAAACTCTATCAGTCTTAGGTAGCACTGTTAACCTTTATCTGATAGCACTTACCAGAGTTACAGCTTTGCATATTTGCACCACTATTTTATCAATGGTTCTTTCCTCACTAAGCTATATGTAATAATAATAGCAGATGTTATAATGCTTTCTCTGTGCCAGGTATTTTTCTAAGTGCTAATCCTCACAAGAACTTTATAAGGTGGGTATTATTATTAGTCCCACTTTACAGATGAGGAAACTATCTGTAAGGAGATTGAGTAACTTGCCCACTGTCACAGACAGTAAGTAGAAGAACTGGGATTTTAACAGTTAACTTACTGAGTTAATGAATGAATTAACAAGAGATATCTTCCAACCTAAGATCTGTTTTGAAAAAAATCACCTGATGTTTTATATGTTTTTTAACCATTTCATTTGTGTATATTTTATCTACCCTTGAGGGGGGAAAAAAGCATATTAATTAAAAGCAAGGCATGTTGAACATTTCTAAAAGCTTTTATAAAAATCTGTGTACAGGTTAGGTTTTGGTATCACAAGGAATGTGAGAATCTGTTTTTGTTATTCAGTTGCCAAGTCATGTCCGATTCTTCACTGCCCCATGGACTGCAGCACATCAGGCTTCCCTGTCCCTCACCATCTCCTGGAGTTTGCCCAAGTTCACGTCCATTGAATCAGTGATGCCATCCAATCATCTCATCCTCTGTTGCCCTCTTCTGCTTTCAGTCTTTCCCATCATCAGGATCTTTTCTAAATAAGTTAGCTGTTTACGTCAGGTGGCCAAAGTGTTGGAGCTTCATATTCAGCATTAGTCCTTCCAAAGAGTATTCAGGGTTGATTTCCTTTAAGATTGACTGGTTTGATCTCCTTGCTGTCCAAGGGACTCACAAGAGTCTTCTCCAACACCTCAGTTTGAAAGCATCAGTTCTTCCATGCTCTGCCTTCTTTATTGTCCTGCTCTCATATCCATACTGGAAAGCCCATTGTCTTGACTATGTAGACCTTTGTCAGCAAAGTGATGTCTTTACTTTTTTAATATACTGTCTAGGTTTGTCATAGCTTTCCTGTCAAAAAGCAGTCATCTTCTAATTTCATGGCTGCAGTCACCATCTGCAGTGATTTTAGAATCCAGAAAAAAGAAATCTGTCACTGCTTTCACCTTGTCCCCATCTATTTGCCATGAAATGATGGGACCAAATGCCATGATCTTAGTTTTTTTTGATAGTGTGTTTTAAGCCTCTTTTTGGCTTTTTAGTTTCTCTTCACTTCCCGCATTAGAAATCCATGTAGAGGTTAGTTTTGGGTATCACAAGGAATATGAGATTCTACTAGCCTTTAATAGACAGGATTCAGAAATGTTAACATCCTCTAATGTTTGAGACAGTTCCAAATAAGGAAGAATTGATCTACCCAAAATGCCAGTGATAAGCTCACTGGGAAACAATGAAAAGATGGGCCAGTTATCTTTGGGAAGAAGGCAGGATTGGAGGTAGGTAGGGAAGAGAATTGGCATTTATTGAATGCCTCAATACACTTAATGCTTTTTATCTCTTTTAGCTTAAGGACAGCTATTAGGTATTATTTCTTTTATACAAATGAGAAACCTGGAATTCAGTGAGGTCAAGTAACTTGTCCAAGGCCAAAGAAAAGGGGTATAGGTATTTATGGGAGTTAGCCAGACAGAAGCTCAGGGTGAAGAAAGACCAGAGTAGTAATTCATCTGGGACCTAACTGTTAGAATCTAAATGACCATCCTTTCCTTTTCAGTGTTCTATTTTGGGGACTCACAGAGTCCTAAAAGGGGAATGCTGGTCCAGAGTCTTCTGCTTTTAGATTGTCTTGGCCTTGATTTGAATTCCTTTCAAAAGTGTGTGGTTTTCTGATATATGTTAGCTTTATCATTATTATTTCTTCCACTTTAGGAAATACAATATCTTCTTTTAACCGTATCCACCTCCACCCACACCATTTCTTTGCTTACTTGTGCAGCAGTGCTTCCTACATTTGCTATCTGAGTCTTCTCCTATTCAGGCCTTTGTCCTACCAGTGCCTCACATTGTTCTTATTTGCTTCTGTGTTACCAAATCCTATGATGACTGTTAGTAAGTACTTAGCCTATTTGGCTTAAAACTCAACATTCAGAAAACTAAGATCATGGCATCTGGTTCCATGACTTCATGGCAAATACATGGGGAAACAATGGAAACAGTGGCAGACTTTATTTTTTGAGGCTCCAAAATCTCTGCAGATGGTGACTGCAGCCATGAAATTAAAAGACACTTGCTCCTGGAAGAAAAGCTATGCCCAACCTAGACAGCATATTAAAAAGCAGAGATGTTACTTTGCCAACAAAGATCTGTCTAGTCAAAGCTTTGGTTTTTCCAGTAGTTGTGTATGGATGTGAGAGTTGGACTATAAAGAAGACTGAGTGCTGAAGAATTGATGCTTTTGAACTGTGGTGTTGGAGAATACTGTTATGAGTCCTTTGGATATCAAGGAGATCCAACCAGTCCATCCTAAAGGAAGTCAGTCCTGAATATTCATTAGAAGAACTGATGTTGAAACTAAAACTCCAGTACTTTGGCCACCTGATGCAAAGAACTGACTCATTTGAAAAGACCCTGATGCTAGGAAAGATTGAAGATGGGAGGAAAAGGAGACGACAGAGGATGAGGTGTTGGATGGCATCACTAACTCGATGGACATGAGTTTGAGTAAGCTCCGGGAGTGATGGACATGAGTTTGAGTAGGCTCAGGGAGTTGGTGATGGACAGGGAAGCCTGGCGTGCTGCAGTGCTTGGGGTCACAGAGAGTCGGACACAGTTGAGCGACTGAACTGGACCTATTAGCAGTTATTTAGCACAATTGATCATTCTCTCCTCCTTGATTTGGAAGGCCCCCCTAAGTTTTAAAGCCATGATAAGCTTGAAAAACTGAAAAGCTTCACATGGCGTTAAAACTCTGAGGACAGCCTTTGACTTAGCTTTCAGCTGCCTTGAAATGTCCATCTAGATGTTGATTAATGTTCTCAGATTTAAAATAGCCAGAATGAACTCCTGATCTTCACCCCAAAACCTGCTTTACCCTCAGTTATTTCTGTCTCAGTTGATGGCTACTCTGTTCTACTCTGTTCTTCCAACACTCAAGCCAAGAACTTTGGGGTAATTCCTGAATCCTGTCTTTCTCTCATTCCCCCCATCTATCAGAAAATTCTTTTGTCTTTACTTTCAGACTATATTTACCACTCCCTGTTCTAAGTTGACTGCATCATCTCTTGCCTGCATTACTTCAGTGGCCTCAGTAGTTTCCATTCCTCAAGTACGTCAACAGTGAAAGTGATCAGATTGCAAAAATCAAATGCAAAAATATTAAATGATACACAAATACAAAACTTCATAAATCTCTGAAATGTTAATCAGACCCTGGGCCTCCACTTCAACTCAAACTTTATAGCTGGAAGAAAAGAAAGTGAAGTCGCTCAGTCGTGTCCGACTCTGCAACCCCATGGACTGTAGTCTACCATTGTCCTCTGTCCATGGGATTTTACAGGCAAGAGTACTGGAGTGGGTTGCTATTTCCTTCTCCAGAGGTTCTTCCCGACCCAGGAATTGAACTTGGGTCTCCCTCATTGTAGGCAGACGCTTTACCATCTGAGCCACCAGGGAAGTCCTAACTTTATAGCTAAACCATATATTATCACAGGTAGGAAAAACCTAGCTTTAATTTTTCAGGAGAGCTCTAATACTACTTTAGTTTGGGTCATGAGAATGGACAGGAAAGGGTCTCTTAGAATTGTATTAAGGTACCGAAGGGATAGTTTTGGCTTACAAACTATTTTTAATAAAATTGATCTTGGCTGCAAGTCTCTTGGCACTGGAAATTGACACAACCAGGCTTATCTGTACCTGTATCTCAGAGACCCATGCAGTTAAAAATAGTTCCAGGTATATGTCAGTTAGCTCGTCCAGGTAGAAAGTAATAGAGATGGTATAGTCCCCTAATTTTTTGTGTATTCAGAAATACTAATCTCTGAATATAGATCCTAGTCTCTGCTCTAAAATTATACATATTTTGTCATCCAGTTTTTATAATGTCTGTTGAGCTTCCCAAGTGGCACAGTGGTAAAGAATCTGCCTGCCAATGCAGAAGACACAGGAGATGCAGGTTCAATCCATAGGTCCGGGAGATTCCCTGGTGTAGGAAACAGCAACCACCCCAGTCTTCTTGCCTAGAAAATTCTCTGGACTGAGGAGCCTGGTAGGCCACACAACCCATGGGATTGCAAAGAGTCAGATGCAACTGAACATGCACATATATAGTGTCTACCACATATAGGCACTGTTTTAGACTTGGAATGCATTGGTAAGCAAAACAAGATGACTTCCCTGGTGGCTCAGAGGTTAAAGCGTCTGCCTCCAATGCGGGAGACCTGGGTTCGATCCCTGGGTTGGGAAGATCCCTGGAGAAGGAAATGGCAACCCACTCCAGTATTCTTGCTTGGAGAATCTCATGGACTGAGGAGCCTGGTGGGCTGCAGTCCATGGGGTCACAAAGAGTCGGACACGACTGAGTGACTTTACTTACTTACTTACTTACTTAAGGGGCTTATAGTTTAACTAGAATAGAGAAAGTAAACACCAAGCATGCTAAATAGATGGAAAATATATATTCTATTAGGAGATGGTAAGTGCTTTGGGAAAAAAATTGAGCAGTATAAGGACAGTTAGGAATCGGTTTGGCAATTTTAATAAGGGTGGGCAGAATGGGCACCATTTGAGCAAGGACTTGAAAGAAGTGAGTTACAAGTAATTATTGAGGAAAGCACTTTATGACAGAATGGCTAGCGGAAGGGCGTAATTGGGGCACTTGGCATGTTAGTTGGAGTAGCGGCAATGGGAAAGACAATAGGACATGAGGTAGAAGACCTAGGCCTTTAAAAGAAATTCAGGCCAAAATAAGAACCATCAGAAAGTTTCAAACTAGCAATTTCCAGTAATGTTTACTATGTGAGTGAAACACAATTAACACCTTTTTTTTTTTTAGTTAGTACTACATGCTAGTCATTTTGCATATAGTAGGATTAATATTAATACTCTTTAGTTTCAGAGAAATATTCAACCACTCACATACATAAGCAGAGGAATCAAGATAGTCAACAATGTCTGTCACTGAGGAAGACCTGTGTCATCACATGAAAGTAGTTGTCCGTGTGCGTCCTGAGAACACAAAAGAAAAGGCCTCTGGATTTCAAAAAGTACTCCATGTTGTGGATAAGCATATTCTTGTCTTTGATCCCAAACAAGAGGAAATCAGCTTTTTCCATGGAAAGAAAACTATGAATCGAGACATTACAAGAGACAAAATAAGGATCTTAAATTTGTATTTGATGCTGTTTTTGACGAAACTTCAACTCAGTTGGAAGTTTTTGAACACACTACTAAGCCAATTCTTCGTAGTTTTTTGAATGGATATAATTGCACAGGTAATTATTTCAGCTGGGATTTAATGATTCCATCTGATTTCATTTTTATATTAAAAATGAATCTTCTAAATATAATCAATTTTAAGATGCTTGTTTGCTAAAAATTCTTCAGTACTTGGTAAATGTAGACTTTCTTTGAAATTTAGTCACCATGTATAATATTTTTGAAACTCTCTTTTCCTGGATCTTGCTTGGGTTCCTGTAGATGGTCATCCTTTCCATTTCTTATGTTTTAAAACCACATGATTCACATAGTTGATGCCAGATTTCTCACAATTTGTATTCATAAATATTCCCAATGTTTACCTATGCAACAATCTATCCCTGGGGGATAGTGGAACCTTTCTGAACACTTAGCAATTTCTTCATAGCAGTTTTTCTTTATAGTACCTTGAAGTAACTATTTTTAAAGCCCATGTTGAGTATCACACATGTGCTGTTTTAACGTATCTTCAGCCCAAAGAAGCATCTTTAGTGCTCTCAATAGACCTATCATAATTTGCCTTTCAAAATGTTTCTGTTGATTCCCTAGAAAAAGAGCTCTCCAAAATGCCAGTTAATTGAATGCTTCACACCATTATTAATATTTTTGTAATTACCACCGTTTATGGCATTATTTTTAAGATACCCCAAAACTATAATGTTTCCCTGTCTTTCACTGACTCATTCACTTTTATTGCAGAAGGTTTACCCTCTAGGTCAAGAAAGAATGGAATGTGGTTTATTGATTAGACCTTCTTTGATTCTCATTTTTAAGCAGATATTCTTTTCTTCATTCATGAAACTCCATATTATCTCTAGAGATTTAAAAAAATTATTTTAACTCCAAATGAAAAAATCTCTACAAAATTAATACTGAATCTTTGGTTTCTTCTTGATTTTACTTTATATTATCAACTATCTTAAGACTTCATTTTGTACTGCCAGCTTACATAAAACAAAATAGAATGAAACATGAATCAGTTTAATCCATCCTACTAAAAAGTATTTTTGTAGTTAACAAACTTAGCAGATTTAATTTATAAAAATAATTCTCAAAGACTTATTGCTTTAACTGAATATTATGTTTGGTATTTGCCATATGTAATTCAGACTGGTTTGTGGGTTTTTTTGGCATTTGAAGAAATGTATTACTGTTCTATTGTACTGGATAGAGTCTTGAAAGCAAAGTAATTTACCTAAAACAAAAATTTTAAAAGGAATTATTATAAGTGGCTTTTATTTGGATTCTGCAAATTTGTATTAATATTTAGCACCTGCTTTGTGCCAGATCACTTACTAGTAGTGTAAGTCACTTACTAGGTAGGAAGGATACATAGTCTCTGCTTTGGTGGAACTCACAGTTAGAAATACAGTATGATACTGTAAATTGCCAGGATTTAAGAACGATTGTAAATGAATTTGGATCTGTTGGATTTACAGGTTATTGTTTAGGATATCCAGGTGGGACTAGTCACTAGACATTAGATACAGTAATGTTATGTGTCATAGTAAAGAACTCTGATCCCTTTTCATAAAAACTCAGTACTTGCATATGGTGCCACGGGAGCTGGAAAGACCCACACAATGCTAGGATCAGCTGCTGAACCTGGAGTGATGTATCTAACAATGCTGGACCTTTACAAATCCATGGATGAGATTAAAGAAGAAAAAGTATGTAGTACTGCAGTTTCTTATCTGGAGGTAAGTTGGCAACATTATTTTTTAGTTTAATCAATGGTATTGAGAAATCTTTTTATAAGAAATTCCATTGTCCTTTCAAATTATTCTATCAGGCAGAAATGTTTTCATGAATATATTAATATAAAATTATTAAAATTCCTGGTCTTCAATTATTTGTGTAGATGTTATTTTTTTCTGTTAAGTATTTTGCCATAACTGCTGACTTATACAGAAGTAGTAGGATTAGTATAGATGTATAAAGAACTTCTAGATTCCCTTCATTTGGACTCCCCATATGTTAACATTTTACTCTCTTCTTTCTTTCTTTCTGCATATGTGGTTTTCCTCCCCCGCCCCACCACGAACTGTTTGTTACAGGCTTGTAAAAACAGGAAATTTCTTAAACAAAAGCTGAATAGTAATCAATATCAGGAAATTAACAATGATATAATGAGATTTTGATAATTATTCTAATAACACCCTTTATTTAAAATAAAATCTAAGATCATGTATTATATTCAGTTGCAATTCATCACTTTAGTTCCTTTAATCAGGATTTTTTTTTTCTTTCTATTTTATGTTGCTCTTGTAAAGCTTTTGGTTTGGATTTGTCACAATTACATTCAGGTTATAGACTGGCAGGAATACCACATAAGTGATGATGAATTCTTCTTATATAATATATCAAGAGGCTTATATAATTAGTTAGTCCTGATACTGGCTGTGTTAACTTTGATCAGTTTCATTACGCTGGGGTCTACAAAGTTTTTCCCCTAAAAAGGTACTGTATTTCCCTTTATGGGACTTCCTGGTGGCTCAGCAGTAAAGAATCTGCCTGCAGTTCAGGACACGCCAGTTCGATCCCTGGGTCGCGAAGACCCCCTGCAAGAAGGCATGGCAACTCACTCCAATATTCTTGCTGGGAAAATACCATGGACAGAAGAGCCTGGCAGTCCACCGAGTTGCAAAGAGTTGGACGTGAGCCAATCGACTGAGCATGCATTACCCTTTATAATTAGTAAATAACTTGTTAGGGAAACAGTGTAAATCCTGTGACTCCTCAGTCTTTAGTCTGTTCATTTTGGTATCCACTGATAATTCATGCCTGAATCAATTACTATCATGATTGCAGATGATAGTGATTTTCAAATTCCATCGTTTCTTCTATAGTTCTTCATTGGCTTTCTACTACAAAGAAAAGCGTTCCGTTTCCTCTACTGTATGAATATAGACTTATGGATTCTTAATATTATTTCATAGATTATAATCCTTTTCTTAAGTATTTATCTGTATGCTTAAATTGTGCAGATTTGGCCATGTGAGGCTCCTTCCTGCTATCTTGTGTGTGTGTGTGTGTGTGTGTGTGTGTGTTTGACATACCTCATCATTTGAGACTTTCTACCTTCTTAGCTGACATTCAACAAATAATAACTAAGTATTGGCACTCTCACTTTGTGTTCAGATATTGTTTCAGAAACCAATGCAGAAACAGACATCCCTGATTTTACTGCCTTTTCATTTGTGGTGTCAGAGGGTCAATTTCTAGTTTTTACTTCTCTTGCTGACATCTTATTGTTTGAGAGTTTCTTCACATTTCAAAAATTGATTTAAGATTATGTTGCTAAAAATTATTGTCAGTCTATAGAACTTGGTGATAAAAGAGAAGTCAAATTCATTTTCTGTAGTTAAGTATTTTGAAAAGAATTGTTCTGAACTTAATTGGGAAGAGAGTATGGCACCGTATTCATTATTTCTTCCTTAGATCCTTTTATAACTGGGAGAATTTCGAAGTTTGCTCATTTTTATAATGTTTTTAGTTGTTTTTTCTTTCTTTAAATCTGTTTTCATTTTACTAATGGTTAGGCAATGTCTAATCTAATGGTTTTCCACTCAAGTCTGTGCACCAAAATTGGCTGTGGGACTTTTTAAAATTAGGCATACCTAGACCTCACCGCCTGGACATTTTAGTTTAATAGATTTGGATTGTGGCCAAGACATCTATGTATTTTAAAAGCTTCCAGGTGATTTTGATGCATAGACCAGCTTGATAGTAATTGTATAATTATGTATTTTGTGTGATTGAAATGGGTAAGGGAAATCATTTAAAAAGTGACTGTTGCTTATCAGAAAAATAAGAACCAAAAAGTAATTTCTTCATTTTATCATTTTGCTACTTCTAAGAATTTATTGCATTTAAAAATGGTTATCATTCATTATAGCAAGTTTTACCAGCAATGAATTATCACTGTATGCTATTTATTAAAACATGGATATAACTTACAGAAAATAATTCTTAAAATTAAATTTTATATGTGTTTTTTAATCTTATCAAATAGATATAATTGTCATTTTTGTTATCAAATAGAAAACTTAGTACCTTTAGTAAATTCATAAAATTATGTCAATTGTACTGTCTCTATACATTACTTATATTGTTGTTGTTTAGTCACTAAGTCATATCTGACGCGTTTGCAACCCTATGGACTCTAGCCCACCAGGCTTCTCTGTCCATGGGATTTCCCAGGCAAGATATTGGAGTGGATTGCCCTTTCCTTTTCCAAGGGATCTTCCCAATCCAGGGATCAAATCCATGTCTCCTGCATTGGCATGCAGATTTTTTACCACAAGGACCCAACAGGGAAGCCCTACATTACTTACAGAAATCACTAAAAAGAAAAAGAATTGCCAGAAATTTAAAATACAAATGTGTTCAGTACCATTCAGTAGAGTGAGGATATCAGACTCTGCTCTTACCTTTGTGACTGTGAACTAGGGCAAATCCCTCATTCAAGTTGGGGGGAGATTGTCCCATTATGGAATTATCATTACATGTTAAACTTAACGCAACTGAAGGATAAGTGAAATAAACACCATCCATCTTTCAGGGGTTTTCTTTAACTTTTAAGTTCTGAAATTTAAAAGTTTGGACTACTTGGGCGTCATGAAATAATATCTTCTCCAGTAAGAACCACTCTACTTCCATACAACTTCCATTTCCAATCCATTATAGAGTTTCCCAAGACTGTCCATCCCATATATTTCCAGAAAATAGGAAGAGGCAATTCCAGCTATCCTATTTCTGTTGACTTGTAGTCATCAAATGGGGAATTACGGGAGGAGGATATAAGGACTCCATCATTAAATTTTAAGTTCAAGTGCTGGTTATCAAACTCTTGTGTTTTATCAGATGTTAGAAATGTCATGGCAGTGTGTGATAGGAGGGATGAGATGAATAGAAATGAGCTGCTGCTTCTCTTTGAGACAAATTCTAATATAACCTTAAGGCAGCAATGTATACATGTTTGTGTGATGTTGTCGCTCTGTTTCAGTGTCAATGCTAAGCATCAATGCTAAGCAATCCTTTTTATTTTAAGGTATATAATGAACAGATTCGTGACCTCTTAGTAAATTCAGGGCCACTTGCTGTCCGGGAAGATGCCCAAAAAGGGGTGGTCGTTCAGGGATTGACTTTACATCAGGTATGTTTACAAACTTCTTTTTTTGCTTGTTCAAATAGCAAGTATGGTAATTTAGCCATGTACTTATTTTAAAATAATGAAGTATCAAGTTAAAATAATCAAGTTTATCATCAGTCTTCTTTTGTTTTCCTTTAAAGTAATCAAATGGGCTTTTCTCTTAAAACTCTACTTGGACATTTAATATAGTATATTATTCTGCTTGATGTGTTGTTTTGTCTCCTCAGAGAGATTAGATTTTATTTTTTATTTTTCATATAGCACAAAAGTGCTAAGCAGATGATACATGATTGATATTTAATGGGATTTAATATATGGAAAATAATTTCTATTTTACCTGTAAAAGTCTGCTTGATTGTTGATGGTTTATTTAAAAATTTAAAGACCAGTGATTAATTTGTATGTTTTTCTTCTGTTTCAACTAATTTAGCCCAAATCTTCAGAGGAAATTTTGCAGTTATTGGATAATGGTAACAGAAACAGGACACAACATCCCACTGATACGAATGCTACATCTTCTCGTTCTCATGCTGTTTTCCAGGTAACAGGTCACTAGACCATAGCTCTTAAAATTGAATTTAAATGTAGCCAAATTTGTGAATAATAACCTTCAAACATTCTAAAATATCTCTTCATCTGTGAACTTTTCTACTTCTCAGCACTTCCTTTACTTTGCAGCTTTAAGAAGATTCAGTCAAGAATATTTAGAATTGAAATGATGTAAGTTAGAAACATGTAAATTTTTAACCTGTGTAAAAATACATGATAGTAAAGTGGAAGGATTAGAGGTTTTCTTTCCTTTTCTTTTCTTAAATTGGTAAAAAATACTTAATCTTTCCAAAAGATAATCTTTTATTCAGAGCAGATTTCTCTTTATAGCTCTAGATTTACAGAACCAATAAATTGGGGAGGTACTGATTAAGATTTCACCATAGTGACCATGTAAGTAGTTGCATTCTTTAAGAAAGAGTGTGATTCAGTTGATACAGTACTTTTTAGGAATACAGGTCTAGAAAAGCCTAAAGCATAGGTTGGTTAGTAGTTATTATTTATAGTTTCTAGTTCTATTAAAATTCAAATGATTATATGCTTTATTCTGGATTATGCTATTTGAAACTCATCTAATAGTTATAGTTGAAATAATTCAAATCTGAGGATATCAAATCTTTCAGAAAGTCTCTAATCCACAAAGCTTCATTAATCTTTTCTCTTCTTCCCACTGACTCCTCTTCATTTATCAGTAGTCTTGAGAGAAACGTTTATCAGGGACATTGAAAGTTCCCGAAAATATCTTATACGAAGTGTTACCAGAGTATAAAAGTATAACCTTCTATCAAACCAGGAGTTACTACTATTTACCCTCTGGTACACATATAATAAGTCTTTTCATTTTCAAATTTTTCTCAACTTTAGTAATTACTTTTGATACTCTTGGATATCAGCCAGTCCAGTCAAGCTGTACCTTGTTCAGTGTGTATTTATAGTGAAAATAATTGATTTCTTGCTCTTTTAAAAATAAAGTGTACATTTCCCTTTCAATTTTCTTAAATCTAATCCTCATTTTCCCTATTATCCTGTAATTTCCAAAAGATTTATTTGAGACAACAAGATAAAACAGCAAGTATCAATCAAAATGTCCGAATTGCCAAGATGACACTCATTGACCTGGCAGGGTCTGAAAGAGCCAGTGCTACCAGCGCTAAAGGGACCCGGTTTATAGAAGGCACAAATATCAATCGATCACTTTTAGCTCTTGGGAATGTTATCAATGCCTTAGCAGATACAAAGGTAGGCACTATATGTTTATTTGTGTAAGTATTTTGAAATAATGTATAATTCCCAGAAACATATTAATATAATTTTGTTCTAAAGACCTATTATAAATCAATTTTAAGAATATAACAATCATGTTTATATAAAGAGCAAAGACCACAGAGAGCCGTATATCAAATAAAGCTATGGGTCTGTTTTGTTTGTTTTGTTAACTTCTTGTTTTATAATCAGAATTTGTTGAATGAAAGGTATTGAATATCAGATTGAGAGTTCATATTTATGATATTTCCTTATCATTTATTTTGAATTTGATTTTTTTAATGACAATTTAATGAGCACTACACAATAAGCGTGATAATTAAGTTGGCATGAAGACAAAGCACACTTTAGAAAAAGTTAATTCTGGTCTGGTTAGTATTTTGTATATATATATACACACACACACACACACACACTATAAAATTGAGTTAAATATTAAAGAATGTTGAGTCCTCTTAGGAAGAGGACCTTAGAGTATAAAATATAATTAAATCATCTAATAGGATAAAGTTTGCTAGATGCCTTTGGGTCATTAAAAAATATTTTTGTCTACTCAATGCCAGAAATGCTTACAAGAGCACAGCATATTCGATAACTTCTATATTTATAAAAATGACTTCCTTTTTTTTTTTTTTAAGTTAATTGGCGCTGTTGGTTAAGAATCTGCCTGCCAATGCAGGAGACGCAGGAGATGTGGGTTTGACCCCTGGGTTGGAAAGTTCCCCTGGAGTAGGAAATTGCAACCCACTCCAGTATTCTTGCCTGGAAAGTTCACAGACAGAGGATCCTGGTGGGCTACAGTCCATGGGGTCGCAAAGAGTCAGACACAACTGAGCACTCACAAACATGGTAATTTTAGTTCAAACCAAGCTCAGAAGCTGTAGGCAGGTTACTGTTAAACTCTTCAAAGTTTTGCATTTTGATAAATATGAAGTACATTAAAATGATTTGGGAACTCTTTTTTATTTTTTAAAAAAACAAGTTTCTAAAATCACATGAATATTACAGAAGCAAAATATGTTTTGTATTCTAAGTTAAAATCTCAGAATATGTGAGCAGACAGCATGGTATAGAGACTGATTTCCTAAATTTTGCTATCATGAAATTTTTTCCATAACTGATTTAATTTTAATAATCGACTGCTGTTGAGTCATTTTTTAGTCAGTGTTTAATGCATATCTTATACATGCAAAATCAATTCAAGTAGCACCAGCCTGTGCACACTCCACACTGTTTGAGAAAGACTGCTATGATGGAAAGCATAGTACTACTGGGAGCTGGGAGACTTCAGGCTAGATTCTAGCTTTGTGAATTACCAGCCATGTGACCTGAGGGAAGTCATGTGGCTTTTTGCTTAGCTTCATTTTTCTCTTCTGTAATATGAAAGAGTTACACTGGATAGCATAAGGTTGCTTTTTCTAGAAAAATAAAGTTCTCTTAGACCTGTGGTTGTGCTTTCAGATAAAGTATTTGTAAGTTTATAATTTATTTTGTATTCATATTAGATGATTATTTAAAGAGAGAAGTAGCTCTCTGCCATACAGAATTCTTATTATTCCTCTGGAGTATGTTTCTCCAGGGCATATATTACTTTTGTATTTTAATTTCTTTTTAAAAATGAAGTTTTTTTAATAGACATTTTGATTTTGAATAGTTTTAAATACAGAAAAGTTGATTAGATAATACAGGAAGATTTTATTCAATATATACACTCAAGTTTCCTCTATTAGTATGTCACATTAATATGGTACACTTATTACAACTAATGAAACAGTATTGATGTTTTATGGTTAGCTAACATTCACACTTAATCAGTTGGAGATATAGTCTTTCAGTGGGAAATTTGTTTTTTATATTCACTGAGCAGTCCCATAAGATGTGTAAGTCTGGGCAAAGTTGTGCAAGTGCTTAAATTCTTATAGTGAAATGGTAGCAGATTTGCATTTGAATGTGGAAAATGACATAAGAATCCTGTTTTTGTTCTTTCAGAAAAAGAATCAGCATATTCCTTACAGAAATAGTAAGCTCACTCGCTTGTTAAAGGATTCTCTCGGAGGAAACTGTCAAACTATAATGATTGCTGCTGTTAGTCCTTCCTCTGTGTTCTACGATGACACATAAACACTCTTAAGTATGCTAACCGCGCAAAGGACATTAAATCTTCTGTAAGTGTGTTTACTCTGCCTTTGTGGTAAGAGTACTTGGTGCATTTTTTTTCTTTTTTATACCTCTAGCAAAATATGAAGTAGAGATATATTTCTACTAATGAGTTAAGAAATCAAGGCTAGAAATGTCTTTACTAACCCAGTTAATTGAGCATTAACTAGGACAATTAAAACATTAAGCATCTTAATTACATATATAATAAATATGATTGATTAATCTTTTGGAGAATTAGGATGTTTTAGTGCCTTTCTCTCTAACCTTTTTCACATCATGACATGTGATATTTTGATGGCGTTTTGGTGCAACTGGTCAAGGCCTCTAACACATTTGTTGCAGCCAGAGCTGATGCTCTGCTGTAGCCCAGCACCAGCAGTTTTCCACCTGAAAACCGTGGCCATGTTTGCTGATCTCTTCAAGCCTTAGTTATTTACTTCATCTATAAAGTAGATACAATATCTGTCTCAGTTTATAAAGTAAATAGTTTTTTAAAAATAATTTATTTTCACATTCATGATATTGATGTAGGCAATCTGTATTGCTACAGCAATATAATAATGAGTGGTTAGGTTGGTATTTTTGCCAGTAATTTGGGGTAATTTTTTTTAATGTAAGTCAAACACGATGATGGATGTGTAAAATCACAAGACTTCAGAGGTGTAATAGACCTAGAGTTCAACTGGTAAATAATGGCCTCTCTTCCCACTTACCCCTCTGGTATTCCCATTGATTGAAGATAAGTGGGTTATTATCTTCCTTAGAGAAATATTCATCTATTGTTTATATAATAAATTGGGGAAAGTTATGCTTTATTGAGTATACAGAAGTTTTTCACACATATTTTTCATGCACTGCTTACACCAAACCACTGAGGAAGACATTTTTAGCTCTTCTTTACAGTTGAGGAATTACATGTTCAAAGTTGTAAGTATTAAATTCTAAGTTAAGTGAGAAGTGGGCAAGGCCTTGAAATCAAGTATTGGATTTAATGTTCTTTCCACTCTTCCATAGCTGCCAGGGGGCTCATACTTTCATAAAAAGGATAAAATATATTGAGAACTTGTTAAAAGCTACTTGAACATACAAACTGGTAAAACTTTAAATTATCTCTGTATCTTAAGAGTTAAAGGACAAAGGAAAAAATGAGCAATTTTTATTTAATGAATGCCTGCTTTGTAAGTTCTTTAAAGTACCTTTTCTCTGATAGTAAAGAAGGCAGTTTCTTTTATAAATGTTATTAACGTGCTCAGCATACCCTTACCCAGTTGTCATAGATTTTAAGCATGAGCATAGTTGATTATATTGTCATGACTGTAATTGTCACAAATTCTGAATTAATGAAGCTGAATTAATGATGTAATGCTATTTTGTTTACATATATAACTGATTGTTATCTCTGTATATGCACAATCATAATTTCTTTTTCTTAACAGTTGAAGAGCAATGTTCTTAACCTTGACAGTCATATAACTCAGTATGTAAAAATCTGTAACGAACAGAAGAAAGAGGTACGTCTTTTCTTTACGTTGTTGCTAATCTCTCTCAGTTCCTCATTTATGGGATTCTGCAATCTTTATTGTCTAAAACTCTATTGTCTATTGTAATTGAAATTTTGTTTAGTTATTTTTCACAGTAAAATTTTTCTGTGACTGTGTATAATGGAAACAGATAATTTGAATTTTTAACTTACTATTTCTCTCTACTAGATTTTACTGTTAAAAGAAAAACTAAAGGCCTATGAAGAACAGAAAGCCTTTACTGAAGAAAGTAGCAAATTAATGATTTCAAACCCTCAGAAAAAAGAAATTGAAAGGTAAAATTGACATTAAGATCTCATTTTAAGGATTTTGTAAACTTTAGTCAGATAATTAAAATTTAGTCAGAAATTTATTGTTATCATCATTTGTTGTATGTCTTTATATATTCTCAACTGTTGAGGAAGTCACAGATTAGTCTTATATGGTACACTTTGGAGATCAGGTAATTTTAATTGTGATTATAAGATAGTGAGAAGCAGGTCGTAAGTGTGAGATGGAAAAAGTAAAGCTAATTATGTCACTTATGAAACTGCTTTTTAATAGTTTCCATATTTTTCTTCTGTGGTGTTTTAGTCCCTTCTGGCTGCTACAACAAAGTACCACAGACTAGGTCACTTATAAACAAACAAAATTATTTCTTACAGTTCTAGGAGCTGGAAGTCCTAGATTAGTGTGCCAGCGTGGTTATGTAAGGGCTGCCTTCCATGTTGTAGACTTCTTGAATCCTCACATAAGCAAAAGAGAGGGAGATCTCTCTGGAGGCTCTTTTATGAGGGCACTAATCCTATCGATGAGTTCTCCACCCTCATGACCTAACCACCTTCCAAAGGCTCCACTTCCAGTACCATCACCTTAGGTGTTAGGTTTCATTCAACATGTAAATTTCAGGGGACACAAATGTGTTCAAGCAGTGGCATCTGGCATTATTTACACGGTGCATATAAATTGTGTCTACTCTTTCCTAACTTGATATAACTCTATTAATCTACTTAATTGAGTTTACGCAATTAATTATTTAAAGGGACATCTCTCAGTGATATAAGTTGACACAGAAAAATGATCTGTTTCATCTAAGGTTCTTAGCAGATAAACTTAAAAAACAAAAGCTGTAATACAGTACTCACAAGCACCAAGATAATTTCCAAATTGTCCTGATGGGCAATAGTTGAAAAGCTTTGAATCTTGAGTAGTTCTAAGAAGACAGAAAGGAATTCTTAAATCAAACAAGATTGAAAATTGTTCCTTACTTAAGGAATCTAAGAAGTTTCCAAAGTACATAAACATATTAAAAGCTCCAAGAGGCCCATAGGAAAAGGAACCTGTTCACCTTTTATTGAAAGTTGAGTAAACCTTCTCCAAAGCTAATTTTCTATTATCTCAATTATAAACAAACAAACATATTAATATGAGAAACCAACCACATCCTAAAGCACTGATTACTCACACTTAGAACTCATGAGTTTGCAGAAGATGTCTTAGTGTACAAAGGAAGACTAGTTGACAGTGATTTTCAACATAGTTTCAAGTGTGTATTGAAGTTTACATAAAATATCCTTGATTTGAAGAAAATAATTTTTTCTGCCTCAGTTTGACCCTAGATATTAAGATAACTTCTAGGAAAATAACACTTTATTTTTTTAACTATCTTTATAGTTTTTTATGATATTTAAGCCCACATTAATTTCATCTGATGACTGCCAGACCTCTGAAATTTGAAATGGGGTATTGTTTTCTAACTCACAGATTAGAACAAGAATTATATGTCATCCTTTCAAATCTTAATCCTATGCTCCCATACTGTGCTATTTTACAGATACAATAAGAAACAATTAAACAATTATTTCTCTCTATCAGTGACAATGAGTCCATTTTTCATACAGTATAAAGTTGACCTATGTATTATTAATAGCTCTGCTCATGCCAGAGATTTCCTTAATAGTGTTTAAATTATTTTCTGTTAATCCCACTAACAACCAATTGTCAAGCTAAAGTTATATTTAATAGTCTTATAATACTTTTTGTTATATTCCACCAACCTTACAGTGTCTTTTGAAAAATAAGTAAAATTAACTCCTCATTATTCATTTAATCTTAAAGCTTCTAACTCTGCTATATCATTAGTTGTGTTATAATAGTTTGTTGGTCAAATATGGGATTGGTCCTCATGTAACCAGACAGCTCTTTGTTGTTGCAAGTTTCTTGAAGATTAAAGCAGCCACCCACTGCTCAAATTTGGAGTCATTGCTTGCAAGAAATTGCTCAGCTCTACTTAACCAAATCTAATTATCAGTTGAAATTGTACAAATTGGTAGACTTTTCTGGAGTTGATATGGCTTTGAATCATTGACATTCGCTTTCTGGTTGTTGGTTCAAGAAGGAGATGACCTGAGCTACAAACATTTATTTGGGTGTTTTTGACACTTCAACATGACTTGCTACTACTGCTAAGTAACTTCACTCATGTCCGACTCTGTGTGACCCTGTAGATGGCAGCCCACCAGGCTCCCGTCCCTGGGCTTATCCAGGCAAGAACACTGGAGTGGGTTGCCATTTCCTTCTCCAGTGCATGAAAGTGAAAGTGAAGTCACTCAGTCATGTCCGACCCTCAGCGACCCCATGGACTGCAGCCCACCAGGCTCCTCCGTCCATGGGATTTTCCAGGCAGGAGTATTGGAATGGGGTGCCATTGCCTTCTCCGTCAACATAACTTAACCAACTATAAAAGCTTTGAGTTGTAATTCACTCAACAGGTGAAATAATTTGCATGTATTTATAAAGAAGGTAATAATACAGTTATATACCCCAAAGCTTTTGTCGTTCTCTCACCAAAGCATCTGTCTTCTGAAATAAAGATATGTAATACTTTTTAATCATATCAGTCATACTTCACATAAAATTTCTTTAATGCCATGAATTTTTATTGTCCTTAAGAAATATAATTTTTATGAAGTTTAAACAGGTAAAGGGAAGACTATGTACTGTTTGCTCTCTGTTAAAGCTATTAAAAGATAATACTCAAAAAAAATCTTAAAGCATAATTGTTAAGCTCCAATCCTTTGGCCACCTGATACAAAGAGCCAACTCATTGGAAAAGACCCTGATGCTGGGAAAGATTGAAAGCATAAAGAGAAGAGGGTGGCAGAGGATGAGATGGTTAGTATCACCAATTCAGTGGACATGAATTGAACAAACTTTGGGAGATAGTGAAGGACAGGGAAACCTGGTGTGCTCCCAGTCCACATGGTCACAAACAGAAACAACTGAGCAACTGAACAGTGAGAAAATACTCAAAAAAATCATAAAAAAGTATAATTGTTCATGTCCAGAGTAACTATATAACTTCACATATGACTATACCAAGAAATTGTCTGCTACCGCTAAGTCGCTTCAGTCGTGTCCGACTCTGTGCGACCCCATAGACGGCAACCCACTAGGCTCCCCGTCCCTGGGATTCTCCAGACAAGAACACTGGAGTGGGTTGCCATTTCCTGCTCCAATGTGTGAAAGTGAAGTTGCTCAGTCGTGTCCACTCTTAGTGACCCCTTGGACTGCAGCCTACCAGGCTCCTCCAGCTATGGGATTTTCCAGGCAAGAGTACTGGAGTAGGGTGCCATTGCCTTCTCCAAGAAATTGTCTAGAGTTCATCATATGTCACATAAAATTATTTGCAAAGATTTTGTTTCCTGTTTTAAATGACTAGAAAATAGTTATTAGTCAATCCCATAGGACTGTCTTTATAAGAAAATGATTTTTATAAAGAGCTTTCTTTGATACTAACTCCCTTCCTTCCTAATCACTAAACACCACCAACTAAAATAAGAATGGACCATAAAATTTCAAAACTAACAAATATTTAACTATGTCCTTGGGTAAAGTATTAACAGAAAATCTAATAAATTATCTTTGGGTATAACCTAAAGATAACTTATCAAATCATTTACTGGCATTAGAGTTGTTGTAATGTAATACAGTGAAATTGCAATGTCCGTACATACTTCTTATGAAATATTTATCAGTTTGACAAAACTTCAGTGAAGTCAATGTATTGTGGTTTATATTCATTCCCAGAAGAGTTAAGAACTCTTTACTACTGACGTAAACTGTCAGTGCTTTTACCACAAATCCTTACAAATATACCTAAAATTCTTGCCAAGGAACATTTATTTTTAAATGCATAACTGTGTTACCATTTTATTTTAAAAGGCTCACAGTTAATATTTCTTTGAGAGTTTTGCCTGTATGTGATTGTCTCTACTGTTACTGTAGCTCAGACATGATCTGAGACCAATATTCTGCTGACCCTGGAGGATGCAGGATTGCAGGCTCCTTTTGTTGTTTAATCACTAGGTCGTGTCAGATTCTTCTGTGACCCCAAGGACTGTAGCCCGCCAGGCTCCTCTGTCCATGGGATTTCACAGGCAAGAATCCTGGAGTGGGTTGCTATTTCCTTCTCCAGGGAATCTTTCCAGCCCAGGGATCGAACCCATATCTCCTGCATGGCAGGCAGATTCTTTTCTGCTGAACTACCGCGGAAGCCCATACACTCCATTTGGGCTTTCATAGAAGTGATTCCACTTGAGGTAGTTATGCATTTGGAGGATATGTGAGTCATACTCCCCAACTTTGATTCCCTATATCTCTCTTGCATTTTGAAGGAAACACAGTGGAGTGGCTTTTCTAGATTTACCACATTGTGAACTTGGATGTTTTCGATCTTGGCATTGTTGGCTGACTCTTGGCCAGGCTGCAGGGGGTACCTGACCGTATGGTGTGTTTTCACTGTTACAAGTTCTAAAGCTAAAAATCAGCTATCTCACTTTCCCTAGGGGGCCATAGAGACACCATATGATTATGCCACGCACTGCTTACTTCTTTACAGCGAGCCAACACCAAAACAACACACAATACTGTGTTTCTGGGGCCTTGTGAATTGAGATAGTACAAGTCCACATTATCATCCTTTTCTTACAAAAAAAGTGTTTTATTTTTGGTAAGTTACTGGATTACGCAGACAAAATACAGTGTATGACTGATACCATAGACCTTAATATTCTGATATCTTTTAATAACATGATCTTTCTTGGAGAGGAGAGAAAGAGAAAGAAACCCAATGTTATAAAAATAATGTTCATAACCCTTTACCAGCTATCTCACTTTCCCTAGGGGGCCATAGAAGCACCATATGCCCTTGTTCATGCAATTCTCTAAGTAAACTGCATTGCCTATCACAAAATACTGAGATTCTATGTTTTATTTTTGTTAGATTTCAAGAAATTCTGAACTGCTTGTTCCAGAATCGAGAAGAAATCAGGCAAGAATATCTGAAGTTAGAAATGTTACTTAAAGAAAATGAACTTAAATCATTCTATCAACAACAGTGCCATAAACAAATAGAAATGATGTGTTCTGAAGACAAAGTAGAAAAGGTATTTAACAACTGCATCGTTAACTCCTAGAGATGGGAAAACAGAGAGACTTCTAATTCCAGGACTTTGACAGTGTCGCATGATCACTCGTCTACAAATGCCTGGAAATGCTAGAGGAGATAGAACATTCTTGGAAATGTATAGTTGGTGTACAAGAAAAACAAATAAATTCCTAAGTGTCAGAAACAAAAAAGAAATAGGTGTAAAATCTCAGTTAAATCTGTTGCTTCTGTGAGGGTTGACAGAATGCTTAACAGGAAGTTAACACACACAGGGAGAGTTGGGTACCAGAGTGGAGCAGAGAGAACAATTGACCCCAGATGCAGGCAGTAGTTTACAGCTTAGATCAATAGGAGATTCCACCCACCCCAGAAGAATGTTTGTCACTAACATTGTTACAATTTCCATTGCATCAGTGCTTAAAAAAAAGATAAACTTTTAATCAGTTTTATTATTTAATGTAGAAAAATCGCACTGCGGTGCCCCTCATACACACAGACCACTTTCACTAGCCTGCTTTGATGTACACTACCACTTAGATAAGGGGCCCAAGGGAGACAGGGATTTAGAAATGAATGGTAGTCCAAGAACTAGGAAACCTTCGCTGTTAGTATTGGAGGTATACCAGAAGAAAACATGTTACCAACTAGCACAGGAAAATAAGAATCCAAGCCTAGGGTAAGAAAGGAAAGTCTCTTTTGATGACCATCATTATTGATACACTTTTCACAGGGTTTTGAGGTTTGAATTTTTACAGTCCATGTGTTTTGTTTAGCAAATCCCTAAAGTGAGAAATTAGCATAGGAAATGGTATCAGAGCAGTAATAATCTAACAGGGAACTGAGTGGAAGCAATATAAAATCAGCCTAGTGAAACAAGCCTAGGTTTGGATTTTTAATTCAAACCACTAATGAGAGCTCCCTGTCCAAAATTACAAAACATGTGAAACAGTCCTCCACAAGCAAGTTAGCAGACTTAGCAAATATGATAGAACCCCCTCCCCTGCAAAACATTGGATACAACAAACTGATAAAACCTATAAAAACAAAGTCATCAAAGAAGGAATCAAAGATGAAAAGAACATATATATATATAAGATATATATATATATATATATATATGAGAAGAAAGCAAATGAAACTTTTAGAAATTAAAGATTTATTTAATGGATTTAAAATTTCAACTTATAGGTATAGTACTAGGCAATATTTTAAATACTTGACATCCATTAACACATTTAATTCTCCAAAAATCCTGTGGGCTATATAATATTATTATCCTTGTAATTAAAATGAGGAAACCAAGGCCCAGAGAAGTCATTCTGTCAAAGATCACCCAGCTCATAGAGTCCTAGCTACTATTTGAACTCAAGCAAGCTGATGCTGGAGCCTGAACTCTTGTCCTTGGAGAGAAGAGCCTGGTGGGCTACAGTCCATGAGGTTGCAAAGAGTTGGACACAACTGAGTGACTAAGCACAGCACACAAAGAGAGAATTAAAGAACTGGGAGATCCAAGGAAATCACACCAAATACAAGATAAAAGATGGCAGATGTGAACAGGATGTTGTTATGTTAAAAAAAAACTAGAAAATAATACATTCATCTAGTAGATATATTGAAGATGTGTTAATGCAAAAGAGGAAAGGATAATGTGCAAACTCTAAGGCTTAAGACTTTTCTAGAAATAATAAGTTGTCAATAAATTCAAGAAACATAAGGTGTAAGCAGGAAAGGAAAATGTATACTTGGAGGTGTACAACTCCAGAGTACCAAAAATCAGAAAAATAAGCATTTTGAAAATAATAGATTCTCCCCAGTTTTGATGTTCATTGATGATAAGATTAATTGCATTTTTAAGTACTTTTGTAATTTAATGTGTTTATTAATAACACATAAATCAGTCATTCAAAGTAGTTTATATAATTTAATCACATAGAGATGTATACATGAGATGCATTCACATATTACTTATTAAAACCTTTCTGTTGTAGATAACCCCAGTCCTGTTAGACTTCCACCTTAACTGACTCTTCTTTTCCCACATACCCAGAAGTAACAGTTATAGATAAAATTTTTACATATTTTTTAATATCTGAAAGCCATCAAACTTTGATAATTCTTTAAAAAACTAGCATTTTAGGTTTTTTCAGCCCAAGAAATGGGAAAGATGTGATAGGCTAAGAAATTAATCAAACGCATTAATAATGTGTCATAGATATGAGAATATCAGTTACTATTAAACTAATTATCAAAATTAGTAATTTATTTACTGAATATGCATTTATTATGCCTTATTGAAAATATGTGGTTTTTTTGTTTTTTATTTATTTATTTATTTATTTACTTTCTTTTACTTTACATTACTGTATTGGTTTTGCCATACATTGACATGAATCTGTCTCAGGTGTACATGAGTTCCCACTTTTTAAACCACTTTATTGAGATATATGATTGATGTTTAAAGAAACTCACAAACATAGACAGCTTGACAGGTTTGGAGATAAATATACACTAGTGACACCATCACCACAATCTATGCCATAATCCTGTATCGCACCTCCTAAAGTTTCCTCCCACCCACTTTATTCGTAGTAGTAGTATATTAATAGAAACACTTAACATAAGATCTATCCTCTTAACGATTCTTAAGTATACAACAATATACTATGATTCAGCCTTTAAAAAAGAAGAAAATCATGCTGTTTGCAACAACATAGGTGAGCCTGAAAGACATGCTAAGTGAAGTAAGCCAGACAGAGAAGGACAGATGCTACATGATACTATTTATATGAAAAGTCTAAAATCATCAAACTCAGAAGTAGAATCAAATGATGTTGCCTGGAGTTATGGGGAAGGCAAAATCAGGAAGTACTAGTCAAAGGGTAAAAGTTTTAGTTATGTAAAACAAATGCACCCTAGAGACCTACTGCTGTACAGCATAGGGCCTATAGTTAGTAATGTATCGAGTAATGAAAATTTCTTTTTGATTTTTTTTTTCCAAGTGTATTTAAAATGTTCCTCACATCATTTTAAGGCAGAAGAAGACTAGAATATATATCTTTGTTTAAAATGTGTTGCTATGTACTTTAACTTTCTTGAACTACAAGATTGTTGCCAGTATTTTTGATAACCTTCATGACTTCCAAATAGTAAAATATCTCATAGGATTAATATTGGGTTAGCCAAAAAGTTTATTTGAAGTTTTTTTGAAAAACCAAACAAACTTTATGGCCAACCAATATGTCGGTTTGTTATTATGAAATCCCTACATATGTTAGTTAAATGGAATTCTGAAAAACTGCTGTATTACCTATTCTAAAATTTGTATGTTATATCTCAATTATTTGAGATATAATTATTTGCTTTATTATAATTTACAGTAATGATCATATTTTTCAATTTTGTGTAGGTTTCTTTTAAATAAATGCCAATATTCTAAAAGTACAATTATCTGATTTATGTCTTGAAAAAAGGCAAGAAATTCAGTCATGGAAAGCAGATTGAGAACAGCTTGTTTTGAACACTTTTATATATATCCTAAGCATTGTGCTAGACACAATAGAGATAAACCAAAGTATGAGACATTATAGTACTTCAGTTATTTATAAACAAGTTGGAGCAATAAAATGATATAAAAATGACACAGCACTGTATGATTATCATGTAAGGAGTAGTGCAATAATAAAAATGGCTAATATTGAGCATTAATTGTTTGCCAGACTTTTCAAAGTCTCTTGCATGGGCTATTTCATTTAGGATTTATAACAAGCCTATGAGGTATATCCTCTATTATTACCATGGTTTGTGAGCAGCAAAGATACAGAGAATTCAAGTAAGCTGTCTAGAGATATATGCCTAATCAATATGACTGAACCAATATTAAACTCTGGCTGTCTGGCCTCAGTCTGTACTTGTGATGATTCTACTATACTATAAGTACTAAGTGTTATAGCTATTCAAAGTGAAAAACAGTGACTTCTGGTTGTGGTGAAGAAAGCTTTGTAGTAGAGAGATGAGATTTATACTGAGCATTTTAATGAAAATACTACATGCATGCTAAGTTGCTTCAGTCATTTCTGACTGTACAACCCTATGGACCACAGCCTACCAGGCTCCTCTGTCCATTGGATTCTCCAGGCAAGAATACTAGAGTAGTTTCCATGCTCTTCTCCAGGGGATCTTCCTGATCCAGGGATTGAACGTGCATCTCTTACATCTCCTGCATTGGCAGGCAGGTCTTCACCACTAAGTGCCACCTGGGAAACCCTGTATAAGAACTATTAGTGGGGAAAAAAATAAACAGGAATACAATATTCAAAACAGAACATCAGTTTGACCAGAGCACAATATTGTCCATAACTATACTCAACACTTCCTGCCAATTCCCACCCCTTTGCCATAGCAGATACCATTGAAGTGGTTGTAGCACTCTTCCTCTCTGTATCTGAAATAGCCAGAGTTAACCACTGTGAATAGATTGGAAATGGCACATGATACAAGACATATTTTGCCATATTGGGAATTAATCAATTCTATTTTGAAGGGAGGGCCAAATTCTGGAAGCTTTGGTTGCCAGGAATTTTATAGTCTATTTTTATAGTCAAGAGGCAATCTTTGAAGCAAATAAGTAGTGTATTAGCAGAGCTTAGACTCAGGTTGCCCTTTTTGAACATTAGAATATTAGTACATTTAATAAGTTTGATCTATTTAATACCAAGGTAATGTACATAATAGTTATTTTCTCTGTCTCTCTTACCCTGTTGAATTGTCAGTGTGTGATTGGAAACATTGAGACGTAGAGTGAGGAAATAGATTTTGCTAATTTCTTTTTTCTGTTTGCATCCTTATTCTGCTTTTTTCAATACATTTGCCTTTTCTCATACCTCACTTTTGGTCATTTCAATTGCTTTTCCAATTTTCATAGCTATTCTCATGAGATTAGGTAAGCAATGGAGATAAAACCTCTTAAGTTTATTGGCTGTAAACTACTGAAAAATGTAGAAAAATATCTAGAGATTTAGTTTGTTCTCACAGAATTGTCAAAGTATAATTTTACTAAACTGCTTGCTAGAGTAAGGGATTTTATATCTGTCTTGGACCCTCTCCAAAGAGGTTTACTGTCATAATTGCTAAAAGAATCTCATTGATTCAGCTATGAATGGTTCTAGAATATGGACTCTGAGAATAGTATTAAAGTGAAGCTCCTGGGTAATTTTATGAATGTATAGAGTTAATATACAAGTTATAGTAATGAAACATGAGTTCACTGTGTTAGCAGTCAGTTCTTTTGCACAAAGCAGTAGTGTTATAATACCTAAATTTTAAAATTACATGTTTATTCTCACTGAAGACCTTTTATGGTAGTTTGGAAATTATATTAACAAAACATATAAAGCTTTTTTGAAACTTTAATAGGAAACAATTTACTTTAATGTGAGGATTTAATATGCATATTTTAGAATTTATTTCCAAACACTTACTTGATATTTATTTCAGAATAGTAAGGATTACCCTGATGAAAAATGTCCCCATAAAGAACCATCATAGAGGATACATTTCATGAACATAAGTACAAACTCAAAAACATATTTCTTGAGATTTTTAGTCAAAATTTTTTAGTGTTAAATATTGACTGCCATCAGACCCATAGATCATTTCTTGCCCTGATTCTAAGAGTATCTGCAATATTTGTAAAGATTAGAGAAATATTAAGGTAGTTTGATTTAATTGCCTTCCTTCAGACAAGCACAATATATTTATGTTCATTTTTCAGATAAGGTGACTGAAGAGCCACACAGATTTGACTTGCCTAAATGTTCACACCTGCTGCATAGCAGCAAAAGTCAAGAAGCTGTGTATCCTACCTTTTGTTGTATCAGTGGCTCTAAACTTTTCAGGTTTCAGGACCCCATTCTACTTTTAAAATAAAATTTTAGAACCTTAAAGAGCTTTTGTTTATGTGGATTTCATCTACCAATATTCTATATGAAATTTAAACTGAGATTTTCAAAAGTACATTATGTATTAGTTAAGAACAATTAATCATGCATTGCATGACAACATAAGTAACACTTTAATGAAAGTAGTTGTTTTCTAAACCAGAAACAGGCAGTAAGAAGAGTGACATCGTTTTCTATTTTTGCAGATTTCTTCATTGCCTGGTTTTCCCTCAAAATGTCAACCTTCTATGAAAGATAATAAGAAAGTTAGAAAGTGAGGCCTTTACCCCAGTTCAAATGTAGTTCCTGTTCCTTTTTCATTTTTTCCCCGCCATAGAGATTTCATCCCTACTTCCAAAACGGCTGCAAGTGCTTATTCTAACCTTTAGAGATGTTTTGTCTCAAGTCCAGCCATCATATCTGATGATTATTGAGTTTAGTGGCTTTTGGCAATTAGCCCAAAGAAGTCCTACCATTCTGTCACACTGTGCCCATGATAGTGTGCAGGACCCTTGGAGTAAAAAACTAGAAAGCTAGTTTTGAACCTAATTCATTTGTAGATAAAGCACCAAAAATATTTGGACTATCCATTGTGTGTCCTGAACCAACCATCAGGCGAGATCAGATGTTTATTACACTCAGATATAAGCTCTGTTCTCTGTCATTGACAACAGCCAGTCTAAAGGCCTTATAGACAAAACCTTAGAACAATAGAATACTCTGTTTCTTCACATCTTTCAAACTGAAGGCAAGATAAGAGCAGTACATGCATCTGCTTTGTTTTCAATGAGGAAATCACAGGAGTCAGGCCCCATATGAACTTTTTAAATGCAACATTTAAAAGCATATATTTTAGCAACAGCAAAAAAGAAGTTATAGTCTTCAATTTGGCCATTCTTTTTCTTAAAGTCATAAACTCTCAACATATAATTTTATAAAAATGACTCACAACTCAATTTCCTATTTTCCTGCAAGCAGCAGTATTGTGAGATTTCAAAGGGGAAATAGCTTTAAGTATAAAAGTATAGCCTAATTTAATAGGCTACAGTAGCACACTTAAAAGGAAATATACCACTGTACTAATATCACATACATCAAATATCACAAAAGATTGACAATTAAATGCATGATTTTTCAGGCCACTTGCAAAAGAGATCACAGACTTGCAATGTTGAAAACTCGCCGCTGCTATCTAGAGAAGAAAAGGGAGGAAGAATTGAAGCAATTTGATGAGAATACTAATTGGCTCCATCGTGTCCAAACTGAAATGGGACTCTTAGGTCAAAATGGTCGTATTCCAAAGGTACATACGTGTTTTATATTCAGATTTATTTTCTTAGAACTGAACTTCTTAAACTCACTGTGTGTAAATATCTTTCATAAGGCAAATTTTGGTTCATCTTCCTAAGGTTTAACTGACTCATTTTACTGTTTTTAACCGAATATGCCTTCTACCTCCCTATTTACCTACTAAATTTCTTTTTCTTTACTTTCAGAAGAATAAAGTTATATTTAAATGTTTTTTGAGTGATTGCATCCTTTTATGAGGTCGTTCTTAAGTCAGACTGAAGTAATTCTATTTCAGACTTTCAGAATGTACGTGAATTTTCATGTAGGTGATTTAAATTTAATCAGTTGATATTAGTTTTAATATTAGTTTTAAATGTGGTCACTATTATTTGTATAATAGCCAAATAAAACCACTTTGAAAGCTGTATGCATTTATGTTTATGTACTGAATTGAAAATAGTCCATCTAGGATGTAAATTAAGTATAATTTGCATTTTACTTATAATCTAATATATTCATGTAATTGACAGTCTAAAATATAGCCGATCTCCAACTAGAAAAGTACTTAAGAACTTGTTTAGTATTAAAAAGGCAAAAAAATCCATTGATGTTTACTAGTTTGTCTTTGTTTTCCGATAATTATCTTAAGCTCCCAATTTTTAAAATGGTACAGTATTCTTTTTAGTAGTACTATTATTGCTTTTTTTTTGCCTGCTGCTGCTGCTGCTAAGTCACTTCAGTCGTGTCCAACTCTGTGCGACCCCATAGACGGCAGCCCACCAGGCTCCCCCGTCCCTGGGATTCTCCAGGCAAGAACACTGGAGTGGGCTGCCATTTCCTTCTCCAACGCATGAAAGTGAAAAGTGAAAGTGAAGTTACTCAGTCGTGTCCGACTCTTAGCGACCCCATGGACTGCAGCCTACCAGGCTCCTCTGTCCATGGGATTTTCCAGGCAAGAGTACTGGAGTGGGGTGCCACTTTTGCACTAGGATGAAGCTTATATCAGGATTGGGTGAAGGTGAGATTTTTTTTTTTTTTTTTTTTTGCTGCACCAGGCGTCATCTTAGTTCCCTGACCCATGTCGCCTGCTTTGAGGTGTAGAGCTGTAACCACTGGACTGCTGGGGAATTCCCCAAAGAGTTTTATTTTATGCAACTCCAGACCCTGGAGTTGTTGGACACAGTTGGACAGTTTGACACAGTTGACAACTCCAAATACTAAGCTAGTTTGAGACATCACCTCTCATGGTGGTCTAGAATGGAGAATCTATAAGCAATAAATAAACGGAATTGTTACTAATCAATGCTGTGACAGAGACTGTTGGAGGTGAAGAGTGTCTATCTTTAAATGTAATGCTTAGAGAAAACCTCCCTGAAAAAGTGACATTTAAGCAAAAATGGACCAAATTAATGTATTTTCACAGTATTATATACAAGTTGGATAGACCAAGAAACTATTATTATAATAAAATTTGTTCTGAGACATTCAGTTTCCAAGGAAACTTAAAACTTATCTCACTTGTAAGTTAGACTACCTGTACCAGAATACTTGTTTTTCAAATTGTTTCTGTACATACTGTTTCATATTTTTAAGAATTACAACTCTTAACACCAATATAAAATGTTTTATTAATATAATTTAACGTTAATATCCTTAAAAGAATCTGAGATATAGTTTGTATTGTTTTCCCCAGGAACTCAGTAAAGAACTTCATTGCCACCATCTGCACCTCCAGAACAAAGATTTGAAAGCACAAATTAAACATATGATGGATCTAGCTTCTCTTCAAGAACAGCAACACAGACAGACAGAAGCGTAAGTACATGGGTTTGCCTGTTCTAAAAATTTTAACACTGTAGACCTAAGGAACTTGAAGCATAGAAGTTTAGGTTTCCATTGCCAAAAAATTCAATTTTATCCAGTACAAAATACATTACTATTTAAATGTCTGCCAGCATGAGAAATCATGCTGAGTTAGAAAACACAGAGCGAGCGTGAAAGATGTAGTTCTTCTCCTTGGTTTTTTTATAGTGCTTTATGGTTTCGAAAACTTTTTTTTAATTTATTGTTTTTATGCAATATATGTCATGTAATACAAAATTCTAAAGATCCCTCTAAGTGAAAAGGAGCCTGTCTTCTACCTGTCCTCTAGCCATCCTTTCCCCCTCTTAAGAAACTACTACTATTAATACCAACTGAATTTTTAAGTTCAGTTCAGTCGCGCAGTCGTGTCCGACTCTTTGCGACCCCATGAATCGCAGCACGCCAGGCCTCCCTGTCCATCACCAACTCCCGGAGTTCACTCAGACTCACGTCCATCGAGTCTGTGATGCCATCCAGCCATCTCATCCTCGGTCGTCCCTTTCGCCTCCTGCCCCCAATCCCTCCCAGCATCAGGGTGTTTTCCAATGAGTCAACTCTTCGCATAAGGTGCCCAAAGTACTGGAGCTTCAGTTTTAGCATCATTCCTTCAAAGAAATCCCAGGTTGATCTCCTTCAGAATGGACTGGTTGGATCTCCTTGCAGTCCAAGGGACTCTCAAGAGTCTTCTCCTTTTAAGTAGACAGTTTTTAAGCATTCATAATTCCAGAATGAATTTTTGCTATCATTAAAATGAAATCATTTAAATATATATATTTTTTAACATCATGTCCCAATTTTTAAGTGATTCTATACTATCTCATTCACGATCTAACTCAGTAGTAGCTCCTTTTAATTATTGAAACACGATAGTAAATAGTGTGCCTTTATTTTTATTACATTGGACATGTCAGTCAACTTCCTTAGGTGTCACTTTCATGCTCTGTCAAAATAACAAATTTATTTCTCTAAAGGCTTTCTGCCAGTCTAAAATTCTACTGTAGTTCTTCTAGTGTTTTCAAATAACAGTAATTAATTTTCCATACTTTTGATTTAAGGGAAATTATATTAGCATAATTACTTTTAAAAAGAAGAAGAAAAAGAAAGGGAAAAACTTTAGGGCAATATTATCCTGTGGATAGAAGCTCACCCTGTTCTCCCCATACTTCCTATATTTATACACAGAGCAAACATTGAACATTCATTTACTTACACTCACACGCCTGCAAGAGTTAAAAGTTATCAAAGAAACATTAATTTATTTTAACCATACTGTATTGGTTTATCATTAAAATAGATTAATATATTTAATACAAATTTTTGCCTCAAAATGGGCAAAAATTCTCTTATTTATTTAGAAAACTGGTGAACTAAAACAGAGGCAATACAATATAGTAGAAAGAGTATGAATTCTGAAGTTGGTCTTGAGTTCTAGTTTATGTAAGCAGTATAACCTTGCATAAATTATCCTGCCTCACTAACTTTTAGTTTTCTTATCTGTTCAATTGCAACACTTTCCTTATAACAAGTTTGTAAGGATTAAATAACAAAAAACAACAGATGTGATGAACTCTTAGCCTGAGCTTATAGAGTGAAAACCAAAAAATAAAAATGATTTTGTGTATATTCAAAGTGCTGAAAGAAAAAATTTACAGCTATGAAGACTACCTAGCAAAGTTATCAGTAAGAATTGAAGAAGAAATAAGAGTTTTCCAGATAACCAAGAGTTAAAGGAGTTCATCACCACTAAACTGGCCTTTTAAGAAATGTTAGAGAGACTCCTTAAGTTGAAAAGAAGGGCCACTAATTAGTAACAAAAATGTGAAAGTATAAATCTCACTTGTAAAAGTGAACATATAGTAAAAGTAGTATTTTAATCACTTAGAATGCTAGTATGAAGGTTAAAATAAAAAAATAATGAAAATAACTGTAAGTAATAATAATTACTTAAGGAATATACAAGATAAGATATAAAATATGGGGTGTTTTCACAGAACTAGAATGAATAATTCTAAAATTCGTGTGGAACCACGAAAGACTCCGAATAACCAGAGCATTCCTGAGAAGGACAAAGTTTGAGAGATCACACTTTCAGATTTAAAACTACATTACAAAACAGTCATGATCAAAACAGTATGTACTGGTGTGAAAACAGACACATAGATCAATGGAACAGAATAGAGAGCCCAGAAATAAACCCATGCATATATGGTCAGTTAATTTACAACCAAGTAGCTAAGAGTATCCAATTGGTGGTTTAGTCGCTAAGTCATGTCCTATTCTTGCAACCCTGTGGACTGTGCCTGCCAGGCTCTTCTGTCCATGGGACAGAATTCTTCTCCAGGCAAGAATACTGGAGTGGGTTGCCATTTCCTTTTCTAGGGAATCTTCCTGACCTCGGGATCACACCCAGGTCTCCCATATTGCAGGCAGATTCTTCACTATTGAGCTATCAGAGAAGCCCCAAATGAATACATAAATACATAAAAATAAACATACACCATACATACATGCATAAATGGCATATGTCCTGGGTCTCTAAGACCACCTCCATGTTTGATGATTTACTGGAATGGCTCATAGAATCGATCATATGGCTGACCCCATGGTGGTGGTTTAGTTGCTCATTCATGTCTGATTGTTTCCAACTCCATGGACTGTATAGCCCCCCAGGCTCCTCTGTTATGATTTATTAGAGTAAAAGCAGGCAAGACAGAATCAACAAAAGGAAAAGGTGAATGGGGCAAAGTTCAAAGGAAGTCACAGGCATTTGTGTCTTCACCCTATGGACCATACAGGATATGCTTAAGTCCTCCAGCAAAAGTTGTGATGACCCACGTGAAATGGTGCTTACTTTGGAATGTCATTAAACCGACACTTCATGCCCTGGGTTTTCACTGGGAGCTGGTTGCATAGGTACTGTCTGCCAAGCATGATGGCTCAAAATTCTAACCTTTCTAAAAGGAAAGCAGTTGTTCAGCATAAACCACATTGTTTGTACAAAGAGTTAAACACAGTGAGCCACTCTAATAGTTCTGGGAATTATCTGAACTTCTTAAAATCTGTGTTTCAAGATACGACCCAAGGGCCAACCTTGTTGACAAGCCTTTCAAAGGATGTCAACTTCACACCTGCTGTGTTAACTCTTCTCTGCTTAGCATCTGATTAGTATAGGTGCTCAACAAGTAATTGTTTTTATTAACTTTCTGATTAAGAAGTTTTCCTTACAATTATTACCTACTGGGCTTAAATGGAGTACTCCCCACAATCACCAAAAAGAAAAATATCCCAAACTATTTATTTATACAGCTATCTAAGTATTTAGATTCCTAGATAATAAAGCAGTTATTTCCCAGTGTGTTAAAATTAAAATGCCTATTCTTTTCCCACTGTCCTATCCATACATCAAATGGTCCTGTTCTTCTGGACATCATGAGTAATATGGAACACCAGGACTAAGTTATTTTAAGTTATTCATGTTGTTTGACATCTTGTTGGTATAAAAGTTAGGAACCATTTATAACTTTTTAGTTGCTGGCATTTCTTCAGTGAATATTCTTCATGGAGGTCTAATACATAAAAAGAAATGTTTAGTACTCCTCTGACTGACAGCAATAGGGTATATTTTGAAAGAGAGCTAATCATCCAGCAGCCCGTCTTTTTTTCATATTCATCATGTGCTGTGCTGTGCTTAGTCACTCAGTTGTGTCCAACTCTATGATCCATGGACTATAGCCCGCCAGGCTCCACTGTCGATGGAATTATCCAGGCAAGAATGTTGGAATGGATTGCCATGCCATCCTCCAGGAGATCTTCCAATCCTAAGGATCAAACTCAGTTCTCCTGCATTGTGGCAGACATTTTTTACCATCTGAGCCACCAGGGAAGCCCAAGAATACTGGAATGAATAGCTGTCCCTTCCCCAGGGGATCTTCCTGACCCAGGAATTGAGCATGGGTCTCCTGCATTGCAGGCGGATTCTTTACCAGCTGAGCTACCAGAGAAGCCCTATACCCACCATACTTTTCTGCAGTTTTCTCCTTTGAATGCCTTTGAAAATTATTGCTTTAGCTCATAAAGAACTAACTTCAAGGAGAGGTGAGTTTTGTTCATTTGTTACTTTTTTCTAATCTTATATACCTAAGATGAGCTTCATCATTTGACAGAGTGTATTAATATTTCATTTCAATCTCATAAAATTTAGTAACAGTAGCAACACTTTTTTTTTTTTTTTTGCTACATTGTGTTCATTGCTTCACGCAGGCTTTCTCTAGTTGGGATGAGCAGGAGCTTCTCACTGTAGTGGCTTCTCTTCTTGTAGAGCATGGGCTCTAGGCACAGGGACCAGTAGTTGCAGCTCTTGGGCTCTAGAGCATAGGCTCAATAGTTGTGGCACATAGGCTTAGTTGCCCCTTGGCATGTGGAATCTTCCCAGATCAGAGATCAAACCTGTGCCCACAGCATTATGAGGCAGATTCTTAACCAGGGACCACCAGGGAAGTCCACAACACAGTTTTTGATTGTTGAATCACATTATGCTTTGTAAAAGTCTTTTATATGAAATTGAGTTCTGAAAAGAGTCCCCTGTTGAAAGTAGTGGCTATCCAATTGTACCCCATGTTATACAGGAAAAACCTCAGTACTTTATCCAAGGTCGAATAGAAACAAGTGAAGACTAGCTGACACTGCAGCCTGGTTCTTGTAATTCCCATACAAGGTACTTTCCAATCTATATTTAATGTATTAAAGATATTTGATTAGAGATATTTGATTGAAATTTCTAAAGAAAGATATGTACAGGGAACCATTGTAATCATCTGCTAATACTTTGAATCACAATCTGGAATCAAGATTGCTGGGAGAAATATCAACAACCTCAGATATGCAGATGGTGTCCCTTTAATGACAGAAAGTAAAGAGGAACTAAAGAGCCTCCTGATGAAGGTGAAAGAGGAGAGTGAAAAAGCCTGGCTTAAAGCTCAACATTCAGAAAACTAAGACCTTGGTATCCAGTCCTATTACTTCATGGCAAATAGATGGGGAAAATGTTGAAAAAGTGTCACATTTCATTTTCTTGGGCTCCAAAATCAATGTCGACGGTGACTGCAGCCAAAAACTTAAAAGACACCTGCTCCTTGGAAGAACAGCTATGACAAACCTAGACAGTATATTAAAAAGCAGAGACATCACTGTGCCAACAGAGATCTGTATAGTCAAAGCTATGATTTTTCCAGTAGTCATGTATGGATGTGGGGCTACCGTGGTAGCTCAGCTGGTAAAGAATCCACCTGCAATGCAGGAGACCCTGTTTCAATTCCTGGGTCAGGAAGATTCCCCTGCAGAGTGATAGGCTACCCACTCCAGTATCTTGGGCTTCCCTGGTGGCTCAGATGGTTAAGAATCTGCCTGCAATGTAGGAGACCTGTTTGATTCCTGGGTTGGGAAGCTCCCCTGGAGGAGGGCATGGCAACCCACTCCAATATTCTTGCCTGGAAAATGCCCATGGACAGAGGAGCCTGGTGGGCTACATACAGTCCATTGTGTTGCAAAGAGTCAGACACAACTGAGCGACTAAGAACATATTACACATACATGTATGGATGTAAGAAATGGACCATAAAGAAGGCTGAGCACCAGAAAATTGACGCTTTTGAACTGTGGTGTTGAAGACTCTTGAGAGTCCCTTGAACAACACAGAGATCAAACCAGTCAATCCTAAAGGAAATCAACCCCAAATATTCCTTGGAAGGAGTGATGCTAAAGCTGGAGCTCCAATACTTTGGCCACCTGATACAAAGAGCTGACTCACTGGAAAAGACCCTGATGTTGGGAAAGACTGAGGCAAGAGGAGAAGAGGGTGACAGAGTATAAGATGGTTGGATGCCATCACTGACTCAGTGGACATAAGTTTGCACATACTCAGGGAGATAGTGAAGGACAGAGAAGCCTGGCATGCTGCAGTTCATGGCAAAGGGTGGCATCTTTGCTCATGCTGCAGCAAAGAGTCAGACACGACTTGGTGACTGAACAACAACAACAAATACTTTGGGTGTTACATAAACCTGTAATGCTGTATTTAAAAGTCAGTATTCATCTCTCTCTCCTTGTCACCTTCTGTATGTAGAGTATTGAATGCATTACTTCCGGCCCTAAGAAAGCAATACTGTGCTTTAAAAGAATCTGGCCTGTTAAATGCTACTTTTGAGGCTGACATCAAAGAAATTGAACATTTGGTCGAGAGGAAAAAAGTGGTGGTTTGGGCTGATCAAACTAGTGAAGCTGCAAAGCAAAATAATCTACCAGAAGTTTCCATTCTTATGACCTTCCCACAACTTGGACCAGTTCATTCTTCTCCTTGTTGTAAGTACAGCTTTTATTTCATTAAGTAATAAACATTACTTATAAAGATTAATCTTTGTAATATTAATCAATAGAGCAGTTAATGTTTTAGTATTTTGCTATTTTGTGAGAATTAATTTCAGAATCATTTCAATTAACTGATATCTTTCAAAGGTGTAAGAGGAACTATGCTTGATGTTCTAAATAATGCTAGCAGTGAAGTTATTTTACCTGTTTTTAATGAGATAATTTTATTTCCACCTTTCTTTAATTTAAAACTTTACCTATATTAAAGACTGAAGATTATGATTAAGAATATTATGTTCTGTAATAAATAACAATCTTTTATGTTCTTAAGATCAACTGATAGTGTTGAATTTACTGTTTTTCTGTTGGCAGATCACTTAATATCTCTCCTTTCATAAAAGTGGGGTGTTTTAATTGAAAAACTAACATATAATCTTGGCTTTAAAATATTCAGATAATATAGAAGCAGAATGCCCTCTTCAGTTTTTCCCAAAGCCTCAATCTTCTATGCTAGGTTAGAGATAAATGTTTATTAACAGTTTGGTTATCTTTACAGTGTGTGTATGATATTTGTATCAGATAATCTAACTTTTAAGCTTTTTGTTACATTTTCATCATTTTTAGGGTACATATATAAAGAATCTAGCATTTTTTTTAATAGCTGTGAGAATTGTGGTGTAATCATTTACTTAACCATTGTTCTGTTATTGGTGAATAGTGCATGTCAGAGAACACACCTGAATACAGTAGTCCTCCCTTCTCTACTGTTTCACTTTTCATCATTTCAGTTACCTGCAGTAAACTGAAGTCCAAAAATGTTCAATGGACATTTTTAGAAATAAATACTTCATCAGTTTTAAATTGCACACCATTCTGAGTATCATCATAAAGTTTCATGAGGTCCTACTCTGTCCTGCCCAGGATAAGAACCATCTCTTTATCCATCATAGTCCTTCTGTTTGTCACTTAGTAGTCATCATGGTTATCAGATCAGCTGTCACAGTATTGCAGTGCTTGTTTTTAAGTAACCTATATTTTACTCAATATCCCAAAGTGCAGAAGTGATGCTAGCAATTCAATAATGCCATAGAGAATCCATTAAGAGCTTCCTTTTTAGGTGCAAAAGTGAAAGTTTTTGGCTTAATTAGGAAAGAAAAATAAATCACATGTGAGGTGCTAAAATTTGGGGGAAGAATAGGTATTCTATCCATGAAATCATGAAGAAGGAAGAAGAAGTTCATGTTAGTTTTGCTGTTGGACCTCAAATTGCAAAAATTACTGTCAAAAATGCATAAGTGAATAGTTAAGATAGAAAAGGCATTGCTGCTGCTACTGCCAAGTCGCTTCAATCATGTCTGACTCTGTGCGACCCCATAGACAGCAGCCCACCAGGCTCCCCCGTCCCTGGGATTCTCCACACAAGAACACTGGAGTGGGTTGCCATTTGCTTCTCTAATGCATGAAAGTGAAAAGTGAAAGTGAAGTTGCTCAGTCATGTCCAACTCTTCGCGACCCCATGGACTGCAGCCTACCAGGCTCCTCCATCCATGGGATTTTCCAGGCAAGAGTACTGGAGTGGGTTGCCATTGCCTTTTCCTGGAAAAGGCATTAACTTTGTACAATAAGATATGTTGACACAGAGTCCACATTTGCAAACTTTTATTACATTATGTTCTTAGAATTATTGCCTAATTTATAAATTACACTTTACGTTAGATCATGGTAAGTCGCTTCATGCATGTATGGGTGCTAAGTCACTTCCATCGTGTCTGAGTCTGTGCAACCCTACGGACTGCAGCCTGCCAGGCTTCTCAGTCCAGGGGATTCTCCAGGTAAGACGAGGTGTGTCACACACACACACACACAGGAAATGTGTGATGTGGTGCGTCTGGTCTCAGGTATCCACTAGGAGTCTAGGAATGTTTCCTCCCACGGGGTAAGGGGAGACTACTGTATTAACATTTCTACGTGTGTACTAGTTTCATAAGAATTAGTTTCCTAGATCAGAGGATAAATAACTTAAAAAAATGATATGTCAGGCTCCAAAATTTTTCTTAGATAAACATTATGAGATTTTACATTTATAAATCTTTATATCTCATCTTCACCCAATGTAAGAACAGCAACACTAAACTAATGCATATTCTTTTTAAATTTGAAACTCATTTTTACTGATTTTAATTCTTTGAAGTTTGTGAAGACTTCTTTAAAGCCAGCATAGAGTTGGTATAAATGTTTCAATTATGTTTTTAAAGAATATATTAACTCAGGTCAAATCAGCTGTATTCTTCAAATCATGTTCTTACTGACTAATTTTTTAATTCATGTTCGGTCATATACTGAGGTGAGCTATTAACAATCTCATCTATTACTGTTGGATTTTTCCATTTATATCAGTCTTCTATTGATGCCCTAAGAAATTGACACAAACATATCAATTTAAAATAACACTGGCTTATTATCTCAAAGTTCTTTAGATCAGAAGTCCAGCAGGCTCAGCTAGTTACTCTGCCTCAAGTTTCAGGGGCTAAAATCAAGATGTCAGCCAATTGGGTCTTCTGTTTGGAGATTCTGGGGGAGAATGTGCTTCTGTTGTTAGCTGAATTCAGTTCTTTGTGGCTGTAGGGCTGAGGTCTCTGTTTTCTTGTTGATGATTAGCCAGATAGATCAAATTCAGAGCAAGTCTGAACTTGCTCAAGTACCTGGCATTGTACAGACACTCCGTTTTTTTGGAGGTTACCTCTGTTCTCTGACTTCCCTGGTGGCTCAGATGGTAAAGCATCTGCCTACAATGTGGGAGACCCAGGTTCAATCCCTGGGTTGGGAAGATCCTCTAGAGAAAGAAATGGCAACCCACTCCAGTACCCTTGCCTGAAGAATCCCATGGACAGAAGAGCGCTGTAGGCCATAGACCATGGGATCGCAAAGAGTCAGACACGACTAAGCAACTTCACTTGTTCTCTAGCATGTGACTCCCTTCATCACTTCATCTCCTAGCCAACAAAAGGCAATTCATTCTCATGCTTTGAATCTCTCTTAGCTTTCCTTCTGCCTATCTCTCCTGCTTACAGTTAGTGAAAGTTTTTGTTTTAAAAGCTCCTATGATTACATTGAGCCCACTAGGTAATCTAAGATAATCTCCCTATCTTAAATTTCATAACCTCAATTAGATCTTAAAATGTATTTGTCTGTCTTAAGTTTCTTGAAGACTGTTTTGCTGGGTATAGAATTCCAGTGTGATACTCTGGAATTCTTTTAGCACTTGTTAAAGACACTTGATAAAGACATTGTTTCATTATCTTCTGGTTTTCATTTTTGCTTTTGAAGCCAATTTTCATTCTAAATGTTGCTTCCTTTAATATAATCTGACTTCCTGGCTTCCTAAAATGTTTTTTCTTTGTCTTTGGGTCTTAGTAGTTTTGCTATATTGTGCCTAAATGTACTTTTGTTTCTACTTCTCTTACTGGGTTCACAGAATTTGTCTGTACTGTTTTTTTATCAGTTTTTAAAGTTCATAACCATTGTATCTTCAAATGTTTCTTCTGCCACTTTTGTTCTCTTTTCTGCTTCTGAGGCTCCAGTTATATTGCATGTTACGATCTTACTCTCTTATCCATGCCTTTGCTTTCTTCTGGTTTTCATTGTTTTTTCTTTTCTGGAAATTTCTTTTCACATATTTTATAGTTTCTCTTTAAATTTGTGTCAAATGGGTCTTAAATCCATCAAGTTCTACATTTCATTTATATTTCAGTTCTAGAATTTCCATTTGATTTTTTTTTTTTTTTTAGTTTCCATTTCTTTGCAAAAATTTTCATTGAATACAGTAGGTGAAATCTGTGTCTGAGAATTTCCAAGCCTAGAACCTTCTAGGTCTGTTTCTGTTCTCTTTCTGCTGGATTTCTTTCATGTGCTTTGCCTTGAGTGCATGCTAATTTTTGTACATCGCACATGTATTTTCAGAATTGTTTATAAAATTCTTTAAGGCTTCTGATAATGTCTTCCTCAATGAGGATTTACATTTGCTTATTCCAGACTCCTTGTGTGGTTAGCAGTCTAAAATTGTTTCAGTAGAATTTTAGAGCCTGAGATAATTTGAAACTTCTGAACTTCTCTTCTGCAAGGGCCTGACTACTCCTAGTTTACCCTCTCCAGTTTAGCTGTGTGCCAACTCAACTCAAAGAAGGTTTACAGAGAACTCTCTATAGTAGGCCTTAAATTTGTTCTTGCTTTCCTGTTCTACAAAGCTCTCAACAATGTTGCTGAGCTTTTCTGCCACCTCCTCCAGCATCAGCAAATCACCTAAGGGAGAAATAGCTATAAATGCAGAGATTACTCTCCTGAGCCTTCAACTTCCTCCTGATACTTGCCTGTAATTCTTCACAATCATGTTAGCTCTCCTGTGCCTGCCAGCATATGTTTTTTATATTTTGCCCAGATTTTTTACTTGCATTCCATAGGCAGGTTGCTCTGAATTACCTTGATCTCTGTTATCAGGTTTCCTATACTACATCTTTACATTAAGATGACAGGCAAGTTGCAGATGTATGTATATTCTTTTTCTCTTAATAAAGCATTATCATCATCAGAACTGACCTAGTTGAGATCTTTAGAAAGAAAACTTAAGATTTTTTTCAGATTATCTCATGCCTTTGGGGCCTTGATTCCTAATTTATAATGCATTCAAGATGCTGGAGAGGAAATAGAGTTTTAACACCATGATTAAGAAATACCACCTGCTGTATGATGATCGTTATCCCTTATTTAAAAATCTATGTTTCACTTATAATACAGTTGCATAGACTATTCTTGTCAACAGTAAAACAAAACTTTTATTTGACTTAATTCTTTTTCATAGCATTCAAAAGGAAAGATTTGAGGTCATGTTACCTTTATAATTATGATTTCTTTTTAATGTATTAGAAAGTAGGTTTTGTTTTTATTATGTTTTGTTCTTTGTTATTTTAATATTCAAGTGATTTTATAGATTAACTATTTGCTTAGTATGTTTTTTCATTCCATGAATTATGTATGTTATATTCATTATGAAAAGAGAGTCAAAGATAAATAATAGGGAAGGGATAAGCAAGTCCACTAATAAATGTTTATTTTTCTTATCTTAGAATATTGAAGTAGCCATTTAAAAAGTATAAATACTGAAATTTATGCTTACATTTCTAAAAACATGAAGCAATGGCCAAATAGCATAAATTGTTTCTTCTTATAACTTTTTAAAATTTATTTTTAATCTGAGGATAATTGCTTTACAATATTGTGTTGGCTTCTGCTATACAACAGCATGAATCAATCATAAGTATATATACGTCCCCTATTTCTTGAACCACCCCCAACCCCGTACCACCCCTCTAGGTTGTCACAGAGCACCAGGTTGAACTCCCTGTGTTATACAGCAGCTTCCTACTAGCTATCTGTTTTACATGTGGTAATGTATGTGTTTAAATACTATTCTCTCAGTTCATCCCACCTTCTCCTTCTCCTGCTGTGTCCCAAATCTGTTCACTTTATCAATGTCTTTATTCCTGCCCTTCAAATATGTTTGTGGGTACTGTTTTTCTAGATTCCATATATATTTGCTGATATGCAAAATTTGTTTTTCTTTTTCTGACTTACTTCACTCTGTATGATAGGCTGTAAGTTCATCCACCTCACTTGAATTGACTCAGATGTGTTCCTTTTTATGACTGAACAATATTCCATTGTATATATGTACCAAGCTTCTTCATCCATTCATCTGTTGATGGACATCTAGGTTGCTTCCATGTCCTAGCTATTGTCAATAGTGCTGCAGTGAACTTAGGGGTATATGTGTCTTTTTCATTTATGATTTTCTCAGGATATTTGCCCTGTCATGGGATTGCTGGGTCGAAAAGTAGTTTTATTCCTAGTTATTTGAGGAATCTCCATACTGTTCTCCATAGTGGCTATATCAGTCTTCATTCCTACCAACAGTACAAAAGGTTTTGCTTTTCTCCACACCCTCTCCAGCATTTATTGTATGTAAATTTTGTGATGATGGCCATTCTGACTGATGTCAGGTAATACCTCATTGTAGTTTTTGTTTACATTTCTCTTAATAATGAGTGGTATTGAGCATCTTTTTATTTGCTTGTTGGCCATCTGTGTGTCTTTTTTGGAGAATGTCTGTTTAGGTCTTCCTCCCAGTCTGTGATTGAGTTGTTTGTTTTTCTATATAAGGTGCTTATATATTTTGAAGATTAATTCTTTGTCAGTTGTTTCATTTGCGGTTATTTTCTCCCATTCTAAGGATTGTCTTTTCATCTTTCCTTTGCTGTGCAGAAGCTTTTAAATTTAATTAGGTCCTATTTATTAATTATTGATTTTATTTCCTTTACTTTCAGAGGTGGGTCAGTCTAAGAGGATATTGCTGTGATTTATGTCAGAGTGTTTTGCCTATGTTTTCTTCTAAAAGTTTTATAGTTTTTGCATTAACATTTAGGTCTTTAATTCATTTTGAAGGTTTTTTGTGTATGGTATTGGGAAGTATTATAATTCATTATTTTATATGTAGCTGTCCAGTTTTCCCAGCACCATTTATTGAAGAGGCTTTGTTTTCTCCATTGTATATTCTTGCCTCCTTTGTCCAAGATAAGGTGCTCATAGATGTGTGGGTTTATTTCTGGGCTTTCTGTTTTTTTCCATTGATCTGTATTTCTATTTTTGTGCCAATACCATACTGTCTTGATGACTGTAACTTTGAAGACCATACCATACTGTCTTAATAACTTTAGTCTGAACTCAGGTTGATTTTTCCATCTCCATTTTTCTTTCTCAAGATTGCTTTAGTTGTTCAGGGTCTTTTTGTGTTTCCATACAAATTTTGGAATTTTTTGTTCTAGTTCTGTGAATGCCATTGGTAACTTGATAGGGGTCACATTGAATGTAGATTGCTTTGGATACCATAGTCATTTTCACAACATTTATTCTTCCAATCCAAGAACATGGTATGTCTCTCCGTCTGTTTTATGTCATCTTTAATTTCTTCCATTAGTGTTTTAGGTTTTTTGTATACAGGTCTTTTGTCTCCTTAGGTAGATTTGTTCCTAGATATTCTGTTTGTTGCAATGGTGAATGGAATTATTTCCCTAATTTCTCTAGTTTTTCATTGTTAATATATAGGAATGCCAAGGATTTCTGTGTATTGTGTACTACAACTTTACTGAAATCATTGATTGGCTCTAGTAGTTTTCTGGAGGCATCATTAGGATTTTCTATGTATAGTATGATGTCATCTGCAAACAGTGAGAGTTTTACTTCTTTTTTGTTTACTTCCTTTTTGATCTGGATTCTTTTTATTTCTTTTTGCTCACTGATTGCTATAGCTAGAACTTCCTGAATCTATATTGAATAATAGTGGTGAGAGTGGGCACCCCTGTCTTGTTCCTGATTTGAGAGAAAATGCTTTCAGTTTTTCATCATTGAGAATATTGTTTGCTGTGGGTTTGTCATATCTGGCCTTTATTATGCTGAGGTACGTTCCTTCTATGCCCATTTTTCTATAGAGCTTTTATGGTTCTTTCTATGCCCATTTTCTAGAGAATTTTTATCATAGATGGGTATTGAATTTTGTCAAAAGCTTTTTATACATGTGTTGAGTTTCTCATCTTTCAATTTGTTTATATGGTATATCACATTGATTTGTATATATTGAAGAATCCTTGCATCCCTAGGGAAAAACCCTCTTGATCATGGTGTATGATCCTTTTAATGTGTTGTTGGATTCTGTTCACTAATATTTTGTCCAGGATTTCTGCGTCTTTGTCAGTCATTGATATTGGCCTGTATATATATGTGTGTGTGTGTGTGTGTGTGTCTGTGTGATATCTTTGTCTGGTTTTGGTTTCAGGATGATGATGGCCCCATAGAATGAGTTTGGGAGTGTTCCTCTCTCTGTAATTTTTTGAGAATGATGGTTTTTAGTTCTTTTCTAAATATTTGATAGAATTGATCTATCCTTGAAAATGTTCCATGTGCACTTGACAAAAAAGGTGTATTTTGCTGTTTTGGAATGGAATGTTTTAAAGATATCAATTAGGTCCATCTGGTATAAAGTGTGATTTAAGCCTGTGTTTCTTTATTAATTTTCCTATGTGGATGATCTATCCATTGGTGTAAGTGGGGTGTTAAAGTCCCTTACTATTTCCATGTTACTGTCAATTTCCCTTTTATGGTTGTTTGCATTTGCTTTATGTATTGAAATGCACCTATGTTAGGTACATAAATATTTATAATTATTATATCTTCTTGGATTGATCCTTTGATCATTATGTAGTGTCCTTCCTTATTTCTTGTACCAGTTTTTATTTTAAAGCCCATTTTATCTGATTTAAGTATTGCCTGGAAAATCCCATGGATGGAGGAGCCTGGTGGGCTGCCGTCCATGGGGTCGTGAAGAGTCGGACACAACTGAGCGACTTCACTTTCACTTTTCACTTTTATACACTGGAGAAGGAAATGGCAACCCACTCCAGTAGTCTTGCCTGGAGAATCCCAGGGGCGGGGGAGCCTGATGGGCTGTTGTCTATGGGGTTGCACAGAGTCGGACACGACTGAAGTGACTTAGCAAGTATTGCTAGTCCCTCTTTCTTTTGATTCCCATTTGCATGGAATATATTTTTCCATCCCCTGACTTTTAGTCATATGTGTCCTTAGATCTGAAGTGAGTCTCTTTTAGGCAGCATATGCCTAAGTCTTGTTTCTGTGTCCATTCAACCAGTCTTTGTCTTTTGGTTAGGGCATTTAATCCATTTACATTTAAGTAGTTGTAAATATGTATGTTCCTATTGCTTAATTGTTTAAGGTTTATTTTTGTGAGTCTTTTTCTTCTCCTATGTTACTTCCTAGAGAAGTTCCTTTATCATTTGTTATAAAGCTGACTTGGTGGTGTCAGATTCTCTTAGCTTTTGTCTGTAAAGCTTTGATTTCATCATCAAATATGAATGAAATCTTTGCTGGGTAGAGTAATCTTGGTTGTAGTTTTTTCTCTTTCATCACTTTAAATGTATGCTGCCACTCCTAGCATGAGAGTTTCTGCTGAAAAATCAACTATTAGCCTTATGGGCATTGATTAGTATGTTATTTATGCTTTTCCCTTGCTGCTTTTAATACTTTTTATTTGTGTTTAATTTTTGTTAACTTGATTACTATATATCTTGGTGTATGTCTCTTTGAGTTTATCCTGTAAGGTCTCTCTGGGCTTCCTGTACTTGGGTGGCTGTTTGGGTGTCCTTTCCCATGTTAGGGAAGTTTTTGACTATAATCTCAAATATTTTCTCATACCCTTTCTTTTTCTTTTCTTCTTCTGGGACTCCTATAATCCAAATGTTAGTGTGTTTAATATTGTCCCAGAGGTTTCTGAGACTCTCCTCAATACTTTTCATTCTTTTTTCTTTATTCTACTCCTCAGCATTTATTTATATCATTCTATCTTTCAGCTCACTTACCTATTCTTCTGCTTCAGTTATTCTCTTGATTCCTTCTACAGTATTATTAATTTCAGTAATTGTGCTATTCATCACTATTTGTTTATTCTTTGTTTCTTCTAGGTCTTTGTTAAATCTTTTTTGTATTTTCTCCATTCTATTTTCTATATTTTGAAACTTCTTTACTGTCATTACTCTAAATTCTTTTTCAGATAGGTTGCCAGTTTCCTCTTCACTTATTTTGGTCTTATAGCTTTTTACATTGCCTCTTCATCTGTAACATATTTTTGTGTTATTTCATTTTTTTTTTTTAATGGGTGAGACTATGTTCCTGTCTTACTACTTGTTTGGCCTGAGGTTTCCAGCAGTGGAGTTTATAGGCAGTTGGGTAGGACCATCTTGATGTTTGAGATTTGAACCTCTGGAATATCTCACTCTGATTAATATTCCTGGGGGCTGATGGTCTCTGCTATTCCGACAGTTCAGACTTAGCATTTCCACCATGAGCTCAGGCCTGATTTCTGGTCCCAGAGATCAGGCCTGAAGATTTGATCCTCCAGGATCCCCCAACACATTTTTTATTTCAGTATTCAAACAAAGCCCATACCTTGTTATTATTATTCATTGGCTGATGTATCTGTAAATCCTTTTAAATCTGTGGTCTCTTTCCCTCTTTGTCTTTGCTAATTACATATTGATTCATTGCCAGTTTAATAGTCATAAATAACATCTTTCCAATTTTCTTTTGTTTACTAGTACACTTGAGTAATTTTTTTAACTATTTAGGATAAGTTTTCTGTGAATGACTTAGCCATCATTTGATCATTTATGTTTTTTTTTCACAGTCTGTATAGCAAAAATTGTTACGTATTTATAAGAGTTTAAGATACAGATATTCATTCATCTATTCAGTAATATTTATGGAACTTCTCCTGTGTTCTTATTTGATAGTAAGGACACATTAGAGTACAAAGGCAGGTCATATAGAGCCTTATAGGTCATTTTACGGACATAGGCTTTTACTCTGGATGAAACAGGGAACCATAACATGATCTAAGCAGAAAAGTAGCATATCTTAGTCGTGATTTTAAAAGATCCTTCTGGTTTCTGTGTTGAGACTAGATTGTCATATGGCAAGAGTTGAAACTCTTTAAGACACCACTGCAATAACCCACGTAAAAGATCATGGTAGCTCAACCATGTTGGTAGCAGTGGAGTTGGTCAGAAGTGGTCAGATTCTAATATATTTTGAAGGTAGAGTCAGCAGGACATCGTAACAAATTGTATTTGGGGTGTGAGAGAAAGAAAGGTCAAGGATGACTAATATTTCTGAACTCAGCAACTGAAAGAATTGAGTCACCTTAAAAGAGATGGTGGAGCAGGCCTACAGGGTGGAGGTGTTAGAAGATTAGGAGTTCACTTTGGATTATTTTAAACTTGTCTAAGATATATCCAAGTGGAGACATCATGTAAGTAGTTGGATCCAAGGATCTGGACTTTATGAGAGAAGCCTAAACTCAAAGATAAATATGAGAATTAGTAACACTTAGGTGATTTTTAAGGCTGTAGGACTAGGTGAGATCATCAAAGGTTATTAACTCTTTACTGTAAGATACATCTTGCAAAATTCTTCAAGTTTATCATTTACTGTTAACTGTTTTTGAGGCGTCCTTTTTAATACTGAAATTTTAATGTTTTATGTAATAAAATAGCTTCATTTGTTTTGTTTTGTTTTCTCTCCCTGCTTTAGGAATTATTCCTCAAAAGGGCTTTTCACCTATAATCTTTTTAAATTTTCACTTCGTTTTTCCAAATTTGTTTTGATGTAAGATAACATGCAAGACTCTAACTTAATTATTTCCCAAGGATTTAGTCATTCTTGTGTAATATATTCACAATCTATTCTTATGGCACCTTTAATTTACATATAGTATGTAGTCATGGATAATTCTGTTTATTGGATTTGTTTCTTATTTTTTACCTATTTGTCTATCCTAAAGCTAGTAACTGTTATTTTAATAACTGATAGTTTGTAATATTTTTTTTACATATAGCAGTGCTGCTGCTGCTAAGTCGCTTCAGTTGTGTCTGACTCTGTACGACCCCATAGACAGGCAGCCCACCAGGCTCCCCCGTCCCTAGGATTCTCCAGGCAAGAACACTGGAGTGGGTTGCGATTGCCTTCTCCAATGCATGAAAGTGAAAAGTGAAAGTGAAGTCACTCAGTCATGTCCGACTTTTAGCAACCCCATGGACTGCAGCCTACCAGGCTCCTCCATCCATGGGATTCTCCAGGCAAGAGTATTGGAGTGGGGTGCCATTGCCTCCTCCAATAGCAGTGCTGCTGCTAAGTCACTTCAGTCATGTCTGACTTTGTGTGACCCCATAGACGCCAGCCCACCAGGCTCCCTCGTCCCTGGGATTCTTCAGGCAAGAACACTGGAGTGGGTTGCCACCTCCTCCCATGCATGAAAGTGAAAAGTGAAAGTGAAGTCGCTCAGTCATGTCTGACTCTGCAACCCCATGGACCGCAGCCTACCAGGCTCTTCTGTCCATGGGATTTTCCAGGCAAGAGTACTGGAGTGGGGTGCCATCGCCTTCTCCAGATAGCAGTGCTATCTCCTTTATTATTCTTTGTTTTTAAACTGTTCTTAGCTGTCCCTGAGAAATAATATTTTTCTAATTCCAAGGAAGTAAAATTCTTTTAAAAATTGGTAAATCAGTTTTGTCTTCACATTTTCCTGCTGTCAAACCTTCTCTGTCTCGAATAGTCTTTCCCTATTCATACCGTCTTGAATGTTCCTCAGCAAAGTTTTAGAATTTTCTTCAATATGTCTTATACATTTGTTATTAAAGACATCCATAGGTTTTATATTTTTGTTGTAGGGACTGTTTTTCTTATATTCATAAGCCCATATAGTACTCCTTTTCAAGAAGAAACTAACTTTTTGAATTCTGTTAATTTTAATACTTTACCAAGGTCACTACTTAATTTTGGGATTGATGTTTATTTGACTTAAATCTTTGACTCCAAATTACATGTCTGTTGACTTGGAATGAAGCATACACCTATTTTGGGGTCTGAAAAACAGAAAATGCACTCACTGAGTGCCACACAGTGTGGAGATGCTGGCTGCAGAGTTTATTTATGGAACTGATAAAATTTCTGACATTAAATGAAAAGTCAAGATTTCCTCATTATCCATCTGGAAACTCACATATAGTAATATTTCTGTCTCTAACCTTTCTTTTTCTTAAATTTTGCACCCCATGTCAGTGGTTTTATCTTAGAGTACACAAAAGATACTAGTAGAACCAGTTTCTTGTACAGATATTCTGGGGTTACATAGGGTTTTTATATAAGTTTGTTTTCTCTATAATTAGTTGAATACAAAAGAGAAAAATATTTTTTAAAAAAGATCTCTATCTATACTAATTCCTCATATAAAAATATGAAGCATCAAAACATTTATAAGCTAAATCTTTCCTATATCTTCACATTTGGCCACAAAATTTAATCAGTACCAATAGACAATGGAAGTTATTTTTGAAGCATAAATATATTTCATTTGGCCCTTAGTCTCCTTGTCTACAAAGTAGTGTTCAGTTACTCATCATAACTGCAAATACTGCTGCAAATTAAAAGATTCTCTGTATTGTCTTTTTCTTTTTCCCATCTTAAAAAAGTATGAATACTAGGAAAATGAGACTGAAAGGAAAGCATGGCATCTGCTATTTCCCATGGAGACAAGTTTCAAAAGGTTGTGGTTGATTTATTGCTCATAGTGCTGGATTAATTTAAAGGACTATGACAGTTCTTAAAATGTATTCTTTCTTTGTGATATTTGTAATAACTGACATTATCTGTGTAGGCATTAATACTACAATAATCACAATAGTGTCTTATGAATTCATTATAAAATGGTTATTAGTTTGGTTAATTCGTTAGTACTTTAAGGTTATAGATCTTTTAAATAGTTGTAATTCATTCACTTGTACATTTGCAACTGTGAATTCCATGAGTCACAAGGCTGTTAAAAAGAATTCAGATTTATGATTAGAACAGTAATTGTATCAATCACTTGTAGCCCGGAAATGTTTATTGAAATGCATATATTAATACTTGATTTCACTTTAGAACTTTGTCAACTAATTTTAATTTAGCATCATTTCCCAAAATACTTGCTCACATACATATTAACATGAGTGCTAGCAAAAGAAAAAATCCTTGCCATCATTTTGTACCAAACCTCAATTAGATCTAATCCCATTCATCAGTGTCTCCCTGTCATGAACCCTACTTTGCAGCCTGTGACTCATGTTAGCTAAACACTGCATTCTGCTTTTTACACTAACGTACAGCTCTGTAAATCTTTTTAACATTTGCAGTCTTAAGCTTTTGATAAATTAGTTCCTTTGGGTAAAATCATTCAGGACACATGATATGACATATCAAAAGATGACCCCAGAAGGTCTGCTCATTTTTTAAGAGTGGGATTTTTAACTTATTAGTGATAAATTATCTAGTCTGTTTATTTAGAGAAACCATCTGTAAAATATTTCAAAAAGCTGAAAAATAAATATAGACCCCTCCAACCTAAGAAACCACATGAAATTGCCAGTTAGTACTTGAATTTTAGAGATTTATTTAAACAGAGAGAATAAAATGATGTTTAATTCAATTTATTTTAAAAACATTTTGAGAAAATTTGATGTAAGAAATAATTATAGTGATATCTAGACTAGTTGCTATTTCTTATCTATCCCCCTTTACAATCTGCTCTTCACACTAAGATGGTCATCTGCACAAAGTACAGATCCCTTACTCAGAAGAACCTTTAAAAGCTTACCCAGTCACATGTCAGACTAAGGATCAGTTTCCTACGGCACTTGGTGCCCAACCTTCTCTTAAGCATGCTTTCATTTTCTCGCCTCTACGGTTTGCAGGCTTTCCCTCAATCTTAGTGCTACTTCTTCACCATTCTACATCCTAGTTAATTAAAATCCTTATTCTCATTGAGAGTCTGATTCAGACACTACCTTCTTATTCAAACCTTTCTATTAATGAGCCCTGTCCCCTTTGTCTACATACACTCTTACATTCCCATTATATTTTTATTACATTATTAGTATGCACCTATTATTTCTAAACAGTTTGCTTACTGCTGTTTCTTGATTCATCTACACTGAGGTATTATCACTCTAAGAGATAAAGAACCACCACTTTATTTTTAATTCCCTGATCTACTAAGGCACTAGGATATTATATAAGGTATGAAGAGATGGAGCCAAAGCAGAAACTATGCCCAGTTGTAGATGTGACTGGTGATGGAAGTAAAATCCAATGCTGTAAAGAGCAATATTGCATAGGAACCTAGAATGTTAGGTCCATGAATCAAGGCAAATGGGAAGTGGTCAAACAGGAGATGGCAAGAGTGAACATTGACATTTTAGAAGTTAGTGAACTAACATGGACTGGAATGGGTGAATTTAACTCAGATGACCATTATATCTACTACTGTGGGCAAGAATCCCTCAGAAGAAATGGAGTAGCCATCATGGTCAATGAAAGAGTCCAAAATGCAGTACTTGGATGCAGTCTCAAAAATGACAGTGTGAACTCTGTTCATTTCCAAGGCAAACCATTCAGTATCACAGTAAGTCAAGTCTATGCCCCAACCAGTAATGCTGAAGAAGCTGAAGTTGAACAGTTCTATGAAGCTCTATAAGACCTTCTAGAACTAACACCCAAAAAAGATGTCTTTTTCATTATAGGGGAATGGAATGCAAAAGTAGCAAGTCAAGAGATATGTGGAATAACAGGCAAACTTGGCCTTGGAGTACAAACTGAAGCAGGGCAAAGGCTAATAGAGTTTTGCCAAGAGAATGCACAGGCATAGCAAACACCCTCTTCCAACAACACAAGGGAAGATTCTATGCATGAACATCACCAGATGGTCAATACTGAAATCAGATGGATTATTTTCTTTACAGCCAAAGATGGAGAATCTCTCTACAGTCAGCAAAAATAAGACCAGGAGCTGACTGACTCAGATCATGAACTCCTTATTGCCAAATTCAGACTTAAATTGAAGAAAGTGGAGAAAACCATTAGACCATTCAAGTATGACCTAAATCAAATCCCTTATGATTATATAGTGGAAGTGACAAATAGATTCAAGGGATGAGATCTGATAGAGTGCCTGAAGAACTATGGATGGAGGTTTGTGACATTGTACAGGAGTCAACGATCAAAACCATCTCCAAGAAAAATAAATTCAAAAAGGCAAAATGGTTGTCTGAGAAGGCCTTACAAATAGCTGTGAAAAGAAGAGAAGCAAAAAGCAAAGGAGAAAAGGAAAGATAAACCCATTTGAATGCAGAGTTCCAAAGAATAGCAAGGAGAGATTTAAAAAAAAAAAAAAAAGCCTTCCTCAGTGATCAATGCCAAGAAATAGAGGAAAACAAAAGAATGGGAAAGACTAGAGATCTCTTCAAGAATATTAGGGATACCAAGGGAACATTTCATACAGAGATGAGCACAGTAAAGGATAGAATGGTGTGGACCTAGCAGAAGATACTAAGAAGAGGTGGCAAGAATACACAGAAAAACTATATAAAAAAGATCTTCATGACCCATATAACCACAATGGTGTGATCACTCACCTAAAGTCAAACATCCTGGAATGCAAACTCAAATGGGCCTTAGGAAGCATCACTATGAACAAAGCTAGTGGAGTTGATGGAATTCCAGTTGAACTAATTCAGATCCTAAAAGATGATACTGTGAAAGTGCTGCACTCAGTGTGCCAGCAAATTTGGAAAACTCAGCAGTGGCCACAGGACCAGAAAAGGTCAGTTTTCTTTCCAATACCAAAGAAAGACAATACCAAAGAATGTTCAAACCACCACACAATGCATTCATCTCACATGCTAGCATAGTACTGCTCAAAATTCTCCAAGCCAGGCTTCAATAGAACATGAACCATGAACTTTCAGATGTTCAAGCTGGACTTAGAAAAGGCAGCAGAACCAGAGATCAAATTGCCAACACCAGAAAAGGTCAGTTTTCTTTCCAATCCCAAAGAAAGGCAATACCAAAGAATGTTCAAACTACCACACAATTGCATTCATCTCACACGCTAGCAAAGTACTGCTCAAAATACCCCAAGCCAGGCTTCAACAGAACGTGAACCATGAAATTTCAGATGTTCAAGCTGGATTTAGAAAAGGCAGCAGAACCAGAGATCAAATTGCCAACATCCATCACATCATCAAAAAAGCAAGAGAGTTCCAGAAAAATGTCTACTTCTGCTTTGTTGACTGTGCCAAAGCCTTTGACTGTGTGGGTAACAAACTATGGAAAATTCTTAAAGAGATGGGAATACCAGACCACCTTACCTCTGTGTGTGTGTTTGTGTGTGTTTGTGTGTGTGTGTGTGTGTGTGTGTGTGTGTTGCTCAGTCTTATCTGACTCTTTGCAGCCCCATAGACCGTAGCCCACCAGGCTCTTCCATCCCGGGAATTTTCCAGGCAAGAACACCAGAGTGGGTTACCATCTCTATCTCCAAAAGGAACTATAGAAAGAAAGTGAAGTCGCTCAGTCATGTCTGACTCTTTGCGACCCCGTGAACTGTAGCCTACCAGGCTCCTCCATCCATGGAATTTTCCAGGCAAGAGTACTGGGGTGGATTGCCATTTCCTTCTCCAGACCACCTTACCTGCCTCCTGAGAAATCTGTATGCAAGTCAAGAAGCAACAGGTAGAAGTGGACATGGAACAACAGACTGGTTCCAAATTGGGAAAGGAGTATGTCAAGGCTGTATATTGTCACTCTGCTTATTTAACTTATATGCAGAGTATATCTTGTGAAATGCTGGGCTGGATGAAGCTCAAGCTGGAATCAAGACTCCAGGGAGAAATATTAGTAACCTCCAATCGGAGATGACACCACCCTTATGGCAGAAAGCAAAGAACTAAAGAGCCTCTTCATGAAAGTGAAAGAAGAGAGTGAAAAAGTTGGCTTAAAACTCAACATTCAGAAAACGAAGATCATGGCATCTGGTCCCATCACTTCATGCAAATAGATGGGGAAACAGTGCAAACAGTAGACAGACTTTATTTTTTTGAGGCTCCAAAATCACTGCAGATGGTGACTGCAGCCATGAAATTAGAAGATGCTTGTTTCTTGGAAGAAAAGTTATGACCGACCTAGACAGCATATTAAAAAGCAGAGGCATTACTTTACCAGCAAAGGTCCATCTAGTCAAAACTATGTTTTTTCCAGTAGTCATGTATGGATGTGAGAATTGGACTATAAAGCTGAGTGCCAAAGAATTAATGCTTATGAACTGTAGTGTTCGAGAAGACTCTTGAGAGTCCCTTGAACTGCAAGGTGATCAAACCAGTCAATCTTAAAGGAAATCAGTCCTGAATATTCATTTGAAGGACTGATGCTAAAACTGCAGCTCCAATTTTTTGGCCACATGATATGAAGAACTAACTCATTGGAAAAGACCGTGATGCTGGAAAGATTGAAGGCTGTAGGATAAGGGACAGAACATGAGATGGTTAGATGGCATCACTGACTCAATGGACATGTGTTTGAGCAAGCTTCTTTACCTGGTGATGGACAGGGAAGCCTGGCATGCTGCAGTCCATGGGTTTGCAAAGAGCCAGACACAACTGAGTGATTGAACTGAACTGAAATGAACTGGCTTGTCAGTGAGAGCATATAAGAAGTGGCGTATACTAAAAAGTGTAGTGTTTAATCATAAGGCCTAATTAAGGAAATTTGTTTATAAGTAAAAAATAAATATACTAAAAATTCTTTGAAAAATGTACTGATATTTCTTAAAACTGTTTTTAGAAAGACAGACATGAAACAACTATGTTTTCTCTTGCTTTCTACTGGAAACATTTTAGAGCCCTAAGTCAAATCTGTGGGATAGACTTGAAGAATGAAATATTTGAAAGATTGAAGTAATGGAGCAAACTAGATTGTGCTCCCAGGTAGACTTAAATAGCTTAAAGAACAATACAGCCAATTAACGCATTTTTAGATGTTTCTCTCGTGCATGTGTGCTGAGTTGCTTCAGTCATGTCCAGCTCTTTGCGACCCCATGGACTGTAGCCTGCCAGGCTCCGCTGTCCATGGGATTCTCCAGGCAAGAACACTGGATTAGGTTGCCGTTTCCTTCTCCAGGGATCTTCCTGACCCAGGAATCAAGCCCAAGTTCTTATGTCTCCTGCATTGGCAGGTCGGTTCTTTACCACTGGCATAGCCTGGGAAGCCATGTTTCTCTTAAAGTATAAGCAATTTCTCAAATGTCTTTTTGTTATACTTCTTTATGAAACTCAGTTGTATTTCACTGACAAAGTCGAAATATCTAAATTTACTGCTTTTATTGCACTGTCATCAGTTCATCATATTCTTTAAAATTTTAAAAGTTTGGGGGAATGATAACAAATGACAGATTAATATCTAAATTGTTTTTAGTTCTTCATTAAGCACTTAACCAGTTACTAAATATTTGTTCATAATTTCTTCTAACCACTTGGCAAATATAATTTAGTGGGAAGGCAGATTTATTCTAACTTCATAACTGTTTTCATGGTTTTTGTTTTGATAGTAAACTGTAGATTATATTAATAGCATATTTTAATCTATAAAATGCTGTATAAACAACACAAATGTTAATTTACTTGTGTTGTAATCTAGGTAATATTGCATTAGAATTCAGACTATTACTGATGAAAATTAGTTTTTTTCACCATCTCATCCACAACTTTTGCACTTGCAGTTAATTTTAAAAGTCATTTTAATACTTAAAAGACTTTAGAAAGGCTTCTAAAACTTGGCAGTCTCAACAAAATGTTTTTGACTTCCTTTTTAAGTCTCTTTATAGACTTACAGTAAACAAACTTTTTGAAGCGGGAATCTCTAGGCATAATGTAGGAACAGATAAATAGAACACTAAACCCTTTATCCTGAAATGCACATTTTCAGTTGTATATAAGATGCCTTAAAGCATTATATAAATATTTTAGGATGTTTCCTAAACTATTAATGGATAAGTATTACAAAGACTAGGATTGGATTCATTAAGCAAAACTTACCCTAGGGTGTAGAAGAAAGGCTCTTCTATATCTTTCATTAGCTCTGATCTATCTCTGATCACTTGTAAAAGCCTGGTTAAATTGTATTACATAATCATTTTGAAAGTTATATTATTTAATCATGTAATTTTCATCACCTACTCTTTTCCCTAAACTAGGAGCTGTTGAATAAATCTCTAGCATTGTTTCTGCACTTTTGCTAAATTATCATTTTTAAGAAAATCTTCATAAATATAAAAACAAAAATCGGGTGCATTATCTTGTTACTTTATTAATATGTACCTTCAACTATGTTAGATGTAATAAACCTTAGAAGACCATTTGAATTTCATGAAAACTATGTTAGACCTTTATAAGTAAAGGAATGCCAAAGTTATTTTTCAATGAACAGTTTCTCTCCAGGACATTCCCAAATTGTTATTAGACCTAGATGTATTCCAGTTAATCTGAAAACAGTAATAGAAAATTTTTTGGTTCTTTAAGTACTGTCCTCTCTGTTTAATCATCTGAATATTTCTCAACAAACCTGTAAAGAAATTAAGTACATCTTACTTTTGTATAGAATCTAAAGGTAAAGATAAAGAAAAGGTATAAGAAACATAACTATAACTAGAGATCTTTTGGAGAAGGATATGACAACCCACTCCAGTACTCTTACCTGGAGAAGCCCGTGAACAGAGGAGCCTGGCAGGCTATAGTTTATGGGGTGACAAAGAGTCAGACACGACTGAAGCAACTTAGCACACGTGCAGACATCTTTAGGATACTTAAAATATATGAAAGCAAAATGATTAAATCCATGTCCTTGTACAAAATATGTCTCTAAGAAATAAAACTTTATTTTTATTTCTACTATTTATAGTCCGCTATAAACTTTAAAGTATATAGAATTACTCATGCAAACATTCAGATTTCATGAATGGATTACCTGTTTCCTGAAGAAAAGGAATTTTCCCTCATCATGGGACTCATGACTTTAAATGTGTCTTGATCATTCTCATCATATTGGATGATTTATTTTTGCTGATTGAGTCACATTTTTATTGGCCTCCTTTACTTTTTTCCTGACATTTTATTGAATTATAGTTGATTTACAGGAGAAGGCAATGGCACCCCACTCCAGTACTCTTGCCTAGAAAATCCCATGGATGGCGGAGCCTGGTAGGCTGCAGTCCATGGGGTCGCAAAGAGTTGGACACAACTGAGAGACTTCACTTTCATTTCACTTCATGCATTGGAGAAGGAAATGGCAACCCACTCCAGTGTTCTTGCCTGGAGAATCCCAGGGACGGGGGAGCCTGATGGGCTGCCGACTATGGGGTCGCACAGAGTCGGACACGACTAAAGCGACTTAGCAGCAGCAGCAACAGTTGATTTACAATGCTATGTTAATTTCTTTTTCTTGTTGTTTTCTACCGTACAGCAGAATGATTCAGTTATATATTATACATTCTTTTTCATATTCTTTATTTATTGGCCCTCTTTAAATTTTCCTAGGAAGGTAGCTGTCCTGCCTTTCTTTTTGTTAAATGCTAAGGAAAACATGAGTGGGAGAGTGAGATAGTCAGCCAGGGGAGAATGAGGCTAAATAAAGAAAAGATCTTCCCCACCTAAGAATTTTTATCTTGCCCTTCTGTTTGATTGGCAATTCATTTCATGTTATTTCCTTGCATGTTTCAGTTCATTAGACTTTTGAATGTAAAGTTTCATAGCTTTGTCTAGTTTGACCCTACTCTGTCCATAGATTTTGAGTAAAGCTATCCCAGAATAAGCAAGAGACAATTTTGATCTGTTCTTTCCTTTTACAGCCCCAAAGTCTGACTTTTTCTTTTCGTTAAAAGCCTCTACATGAAGTAATACCTGTTTATAGTAATACCTATGTAAGCCAACAAATACTATAATATTTGTGAAGTATTACTGCTCACTCCCAATTCTTATTCATCTTTTAACTATTTCTTTTGGTTTTTCATCCTAATTTCTAAATTTCAGATTTATGCTGCTAATTCTTGCTTATAATTTCCAATTTTAAATATTTCTCTTTTTATTTTAGAAGATAAGGATTTAACTCCTTTATAGTATGTATACATTTCCTCCTCCTTTTTGCCAGAACAGTTTTTCACCTTTTTAAAAATAAATTTTGAGTGTTATCAAGTAAATATCATTCCTTGTTGAGTCAAGAATGGCATAAACTCTTTCTTGTACTGCTTTGCTGTTTCTGTATGTAGTGTTTGTTTTTCCCATTTTCTTTCTTGTTCTCCTTTATTCTACAGAAGCACATCCTCCAGTAGATTTAGAAAGTGGGTGTATAGGAAGTAAAATTTTTTTAGATCATGCATGTATAGCAATATTTTTATTTTCTGATTGTTTGACTCAGTATAGAATTCTAGGTTGGAAATAATTTTTCCAGGAACTGTGAAGATGTTTCTCCATTGTTGCTGTTAACTGTCATGGCATTTTTATTTTTCATACTTTGTGTGAGACTTGTTCTCCCAGGAAAATTTTGGGTTCCTAGGTGTGCTGAAATGTCATAATGCTATACCTTGGTGGTGTTTAAGTCATTATACTAAACAGTTTGTGGGCCTTTTTCTCTGGAAACCTTTCACTCTGGGAAATTTTCACATATTTTAAAGTACATACACATGCTTACATAGATAAACCTCTGTAATATTTTTTTCCCTTCTTTTCTGTCTTTGGAGCATTATTATTAATCTGATTTTGAACCTCTTGGATTAATCTTCTAATTCTGTTATCAGTTTTCTAGTATTTACCTCTTTTTGTTTGTTTGCTAGTCTTTCTAGGAGATGTCTTCAGCTTTATCTTACAACCTTTATTTTTAATTTTTTCCTCTCATTTTAAATTTCTAAGAATTCTATCTTATAATTCAGTGTTTCTTTCCATAGCACTTTGATTTTGTTTGATGATTGTAATAATTCTCATTTCTCTGAAGACGTTAATTATGGTTTCCTAAAATACTTGTCTGTTTCCTTTATTATCTATTCTCAAATATCTGGTGACTTGATGTATTCTATGTACATAGGTTTTTCACTTAATTAGCCTTGATTTATGGCAATGTCTAAAAAATTAGTTGAGGGGAACCTGAAAATGTCAATACCTAGGTCTTCTTTTATTGCTATAGTTTATTATCTAAAAAGAACTATTTGATTTCGCATTTAGAGGTTGTACAAGCCCAGCTACCAATATTTTAGACATGGAGGAGAAAAATCTGAGTACATTTCTTGTTCCATAGCTGACTACAACTTTTTTTTTTCTTTCATTAATCAAATAAACATTGAAACTGTACTGAAAATAATAGTAGTAACTTCTTTTAACAGTCTTAACATTATGGTTATTGTTGTTGTTTGAACATGAAGTTATATTCACATAACCAGGGATCATAACCATTTCAGGGCAATAGAAATGCAGTCTACCTACACTTTTTGTTGGAGAATTAAGTTCCAAGACATGGTCTACAAGTAACAAATTTTTTCAGACTGTAGGGTACCTGCTATCTTCCATACTAAGTATATGAAATAATAGGCTGGTTTCTTAGATGGAGAGACCCTAGAGAGAAGACTTGCTATCCTCCCAAGCAACTGCCAGTCTTTTCCATCCCAGTTTTATGAGCCTACCTTATAAAAATGCATTTTTTAATGTCCCATCACCTCCTGTGTGGCACCTCCATTGCTGAGGTATTTCATTACCTAACATTGCCTATTAGAACCTCTTGTTCTGAAAATCCATAACTACATGATTTATTTTCTTGTTTTAAGGACCCTTTTTAAAGGAATTACAATTTTCTTCCAGGTTTTTTCTTTGTCATTTCCACTATAAGCCCAAGAATTACAGAATCTTCTTAGATAGTATTTTCCCAGGCTGAATCTGTGGTAGCTACAGATGCCTAAGCCTGCTCTTCTGGAAAGTTACTGCACATCTTGTAATGGAAAAGTACAGCAATCTCTCTTATACACCTAGCATATCCAGTAGTTGTTACAGCCCCTAGCCCAGCACTCTCCAGTTTGCTATACCCACTTCAAGTATTCCTTTACCTAACTAAAGGGGAGTGACTATTATATATGTGTAATATATATATTTATATATAGTATATATTATATATAATTTGTATATATAATATATAAATTGTATTTATACATTTATGAGTAATGGAGTCATAATGAGTATGAGTAAATGGAGTCATTATATGCTTATAGTATCAGTGAACTGACTGCTGAATTTTCATTTAAGTCTTTAAATCTTACTTTGATCTGATTAACTTCTGAACATTTCTTAGTAACTAGTCAGTCTAAGTAGTCAATTCAGGACTACTTATCAGGACTACCACTTATACTTTCTGCTCTCTTATTATTTTATCTGTACTTAATAATTGAGAGGATAAAAGAAAAGAACCTCCTGGACTTGTATTTTGTACATACTGTGTGTCTGTAGCATCTCTTCTTTCAGGTTCAATAAAACAGTGGTATGTGAATTCATTATCAGCCACATCTTCATGTTTCTCCTTCAGGTTATTAATATATGCTATCAAGAGAGCAGAATTATGGCTAAAGATAATGTTTGATTGTATCAACATTTGATAATGGATATATGTTTAGATTATCCCAAAGAACAGGTCAATATTTCTTTGGTGTATTATGATAGTACCCCCTTCTCATACTCTTTATAAGCAATGGAGCAAATGTGGTCCGCTATCATGGGAATTTGCCCACTGCCACTCCAGCGGTTATCTCTCCGTAGATCTAGGCAAGAAAAATAGTTACTCTGGATAATCCTTATCCCTTGAGATGTCATGGCCCAGTGTGTTCTGAATTTTACAACGAAGCCTGCGTGTTCAAATAATACTTAGATGTTCTGCTTTAATAATACCTTTGGTTTCTCTTACAGTTTATCATCAGCCTTGACAAACTGGGTATTTTATAAACTGGGTATTCAATAAATTGAAAATGAAACATCGTTTGAAATTATTCTTTTGGTGATAATTGTGCATTGGGTATAGATGGAATGTGCTCAGTTATGTCCAGTTCTTTGCAACACCATGTACTGTAGCATGCCAGGCTCCTTAATCCACGGGATTTTTCTTACAAGAATACTGGAGTGGGTTGCCATTTCCTTCTCCAGGGGATCTTCTCAACCCAGAAATTGAACCTGCATCCCTGCATTGACAAGCAGATTCTTTATCACTGAACCACCTGATGGAATACTGAAAAGCAAATTATAGCTTACCCTGTGAATATCATAATGCTAACAGTTGAAGCCTATAATTCTAGGGCCTTTCCTTGAACCTTAAGTATTTCATAGATGTTATCTAATCCTAGAAAATCCCTGTACATAGAAAGGTAGTATCCCTGTTTTTCTAGGGGGCATTAATACCTATACTGCTCAAGTGAATTGCCCAAGGTCACTCAGTGTGTTGTTGGTAAAACCAGAAATAGAATCCAAGTCTCCTGACTTCCAATTCAGTTCTCCATCCTCAATATAGTTTTCTATCCTCTATATACCCCTACTGCCTCTCATGGGAAAAGAAGTTAATCTTCCAGCTATTAATAGCCACCAAATTGGTGGTAGCAGCACAGTGGAGAAAAGTAACTGTCTTTACACTGCAGCATTAGTATAAAAATATCTGGTAATGGAAAATTTGACAAATGTCATGTTAAAGGGAGTGGAAAATTATTTTAAGATCTGGATCTCATTTATCTAGTTCTCAGAAAAGTAAAATTCCTTAGTAGAATAGGGATCATGTTTTTCTTCCTGTTTTTAAATTGTATTTCCTAGAGGGTAATTGTCAACCTAGCCACAGCAGTCTATTGTCAACTAATGTAATAAGAATAATGCATGTACTCTTGCTGATTGTTATAACTGTATTTTTCAACTTGCTTGAAAGTTTGAACTGTTTTGTTGAAATATTTACATAGCACTTATTTTATTCAACTTTCAGTTTAATTTAAGTTATTGTTATATTGTAAAACATACATGACATCAATTGGAATTTTACTGCCTGATTTAAAAACATGGTGAGAAATACACATTATAGTTTCTTCCCTTAACAGCACAATCCATGAAGAATTACTTTGTGTCAGGCACCATGACATTTACCAGAATGAAACAGGCAAAGGAGAAAAAAAAAAAAAAATACAGCATAAGTTCACTGAAGCTGATCAAGTTTATCATTACTTATGTAATCAAGTCATTATTTTGTACACTGAAAAAAGTGAGAAATCTCTATGTGCTTAAATATTTAATTATGTCTAGTATTGTGGGAGTTCACACTTAAGTTCAAACAAAACCATTTGTCTCTAAGTATTAGAACAAGGGACAAGAATTACCCTACTAAAAATCTTTGTATAGTATGTTTCTGTTTTAAAATTACTAAACATTTTTAATCAGGAAAATGGCATGATCAGAATTATGTTTTAACTAAGGCAAGATTGGTGAAGGTTGGGAAATGCAAGGAAAAGGTGAAAATCTAGTTATTTGGGACTCAGGTGATTGAGAAAGTAGTGGCAAGAGGTTACTCAGAATAAGAGTGTGTAGCCATAAAAAAAAGAATGAAGTAATGCCATTTGCAGCAACAAGGATGGACCTTGCAATTATATACTAAGTGAAGTAAATCAGAGGAAGACAAATAATATATGCTATCACTTGAATGTTGAATATAAACAATGATACGTGTTTATAATCATTGTATCTTCTTGGATTGAGGCCTTGATCATTACGTAGTGTTCTTCTTTGTCTCTTGTAATGATTTTAAAGTCTATTTTATCTGATACAAATATTGCTACTCCTGCTTTCTTTTGATTTATATTTGCATGGAATATCTTGTTCCAGTTCCAGCCTTTCACTTTCAGTTTGTATGTGTCCCTAGGTCTGAAGTGAGTCTCTTATAGACAGCATATTTAAGGGTCTTATTTTTGTATACAATCAGCCAGTCTGTCTCTTTTGGTTGGAGCATTTAACGCATTTACACTTAAGGTAACTATTGTTAAGGATGGCTCAGTGGGTAAAGAATAGCCTGCAGTACAAGAAATGCGAGAGACATAGGTTCAGTCCCTGGGTCGGGAAGAGCCCCTGGAGGAGGGCATGGCAGCTCATTCCAGTATTCTTGCCTCGAGAATCCCATGAACAGAGGAGCCTGATGGGCTACAGTTGATTAGGCTGCAAAGAGTCTGACACAACTGATGCAACTGAGTGCACACACGTGATCCTGTTACCAAAACCTTTATTGTTTTGGGTTTGTTTTTATAAGACTTTTCTTTCTCTTGTGTTTCCTATCTAGAGAAGTTCCTTTTGCATTTGTTGTTAACGCTGGATTGGTGATGCTGAATTCTCTTAATTTTTGCTGTATTTGTAAAGCTTTTGATTTCTCCATCAAACCTGAATGAGATCCTTGCTGGGTACAGTAATCTTGGTTATAAGTTTTTTTCCTTTCATCACTTTATAGTATATCCTGCCATTCCCTTCTGGCCTGTAGTTTCTGCTGAAAGATCAGCTGTTAGCCTTATGGGGGCTCCCTTGTATGTTATTTTTTGCTTTGCCTTTGCTGCCTTTAATCTTTGTGTTATTTTTGTTAGTTTGATTATTATGTATCTTGGCATATTTTTCTATGGGTATATCCTGCTTGGGACTCTGGGCTTCCTAGACTTGGATGGCTATTTCCTTTCCCATGTTAGGGAAGTTTTCTACTATAGTCTCCTTGGATAGGTTCTCATACCCTTTCTTGTTCTTTTCTTCTCTGGGACCCCTGTATTTCGAATGTTGGTCCACTTAATGTTGTCCTAGAGTCTATAAGACTGTCTTCATTTCTTTTCATTCTTTTTTCTTTATTCTGTTCTGCTTTAGTTATTTCCACCATTCTGTCTTCCAGTTCACTTATCTGTTCTTCACCCTCACTTATTATGCTCTTGGCTCCCTCTAATATATTTTTTATTTCCGTTATTGTGTTGTTTGTTGCTGATTGTCCAAAACAGAAACAGGTTCACAGACATAGAAAAAAACCTTATGGACTTAGAAGGTCAAGTACTGATCCTTAGAAAATGTATACATTTACTGGAGTTTGTTGTCATAATTGCCCAGTATCTCAAGATAGCTGTATTTAAAATTCATATTGATATTGCTATTTAGTGCTTTTTTCTATTTTAGAATTGCTTTATAATGAGTTTATTGACGTTATTAGCAATAGCTTTTTTCTTTCCTACTTATTTTCTTTTAAATTTTTATTAATTTAACATAAAATATGCTTATTATTAGGATTTTTTTCTTTTAACTGATAAGGTTAATAGAAAACTATTTAGGCAACATTGTTGAGCTTCTTTTTAATTTTGTTGAACAGGCACATCTCCAGGTGAATCTAATCTGCTTAAAATTCCTTCACAAAAAAGAACTCGAAGAAAATTAATGCCTTCTCCCTTGAACATAAAACATACCCAAACGTCTGTAGAGTCTGAAAATACACAGCTTAATGATTCCCTCAGCAAAGAGCTTCAGCCCATTGTGTATACTCCAGAAAATTGTAGAAAAACTTATCAAAATCCATCTACAGAGACCTTATTAAAACCATTACATACTACCAGTTTTCAGACCATCAGCTCAAATATAAACAGTGATAATTCTTTGAAAATGTTGTGTGAAGTAGATATCCCTCTCAGCATGAGAAAAGAACATGGACAGGAGGATTTAAAGTCTACATTTCTTATATGTGAAGATACCAGGAGCTTGGAAAGTGAACTACCTGAACAAGAATCCCTACCAAACAATAACATTTTTCAAAGGTACAAAGGAGTATTTGCCAATTCTTCTTTTTTTTATATAACCTTTAAACTATTGACTTTCTTTTTGCTCTGTAGCTATATTTAAGATCTATTTCATGGATGAAGTATGCTATCTTGATTACAAAAATCAGTATTTTACCTTCATTAAATCTCATTTGTCTTTCTAAATATTAATCCACTACACAATATTGTGAAGTCTTTAATTTTGAAGCTTAAGTTGATTGGCCCTCATTAGGCTAGAGAAAACCTTAAGATATATTTATTTTGTTAACGTCAGCATTAGATTTACAAACTATCAATGGTGGATTATCAAGTGTTTATTATTATTCATTAATATCTTCACTAAAAAAAATACCACAGTTTCTATTGATATTAACAAGCCTCTCAGCTTGCTCTGAAATAGTCATAAATATAAGGTATGGATGACTACATGTCATCCAAGCAAAAACATATCCTTCTTACTTAATCTGTATATTCACAGTTAATCTAACTATGGGAAGAATGATACCTTCACTTTTCTATGCTGTGGGGGGTCTCTTAATGTCCATCTATGGTATAAAAAAAGAGAAAAGAAAACCTCAGGCAATCAAGGAAAGGTTATAGTATTGAACAGTGTTTTCCTTTATCAATTAATGCAAGGTGCTGTTCAAATTATGGGAGTATATGCCCCATTTTTTCTCCATAGTACAAATCAGAATTACTCTGTTTTTCATTATTTAATATACAGGCTTGCCCCTTCTTCAATCTCAACCAAACATCCTCTGCCTATACCAAGCATAGAACCATCCTACATGGCAATGACTGCTGCTGCCAGAAGGAAACGGAAACTAGTAAGGTACATTTAAATATAAACTGTTTTGATCTTTGCGTGTATGTAAGATCATCTTTACACATTGTTTCCTACAGCTCTTTTTATTAAAATTAGACTGTCAATTCACATGTGAGCATAAATATAATAAGTTGCTTTGAATGTGGCACTACTTTTATATTATCAAAGATCTTGATAAAGCCCAAATATTTCACTTGATATTTGCATAAGATATTCCATGTTTCAGATTATTTAAAATAAATTTAAACATCTTCTGGCCTTCAAAAAAGTTATTTAATTTTAAGTTTTTTCTGTTGAAAACTTTTACTCATTTGGTATTTTTCCCTTTAGACATTGCTGAATTTCTTCAGTCCTAAAATTATAATGTTTTAATGGATTTTGATATCTTGTTAAAATGTGATTAAGTGAATAAACTTTTGTTTCTGGCTATGACATTGTAGCTTATATCAGACCTGGCTTTCCATCAGGAGCAATTATAAAGCTAATGAAATTCAACCAGTAGCTGATTGAAAGCCCTGGGGAACAACCAACACAGCCAGGACTTGGGAGTCTAAGATCCCAGAAAAATGGAAAACAACTTGTGGAGAACTAGACTTTCTCTGCCTCTTTTTTCCATTTAGCATTTGCATCAGACTCCTCAATTCATGGCATCAAATATAGAAGTCAAGCAGAAAATGGAAGCCTAGTGCTATCAGCACCCCTCTGAGCTAGGGAAGCAAAATTATCCTGTGTAACTTTTGCCTACAGCATAATCACCAGTTTCTAAACTCCATGGAATAAAAGACCAAGAAACCAAGCTAAAAGTGGCTACCAAAAGGCTAAAGTAAAAACAAGGTCTCGATCTTCTCATGGGGCCAGGATACAAAAATTACCATTTGGGGATCATCATGAGAAGAAGCCCCGTTAAACACCCAGGGTGTTACTTAAAATCTTTGAAGGCCTATGCTCTAGGTAGGAGTAAGGCAAACTGGAAAAAGACTGGTTCTTGAAAACCTGAAACAGATCTAGACCAGTTGAATTCCTTCTCTGCCCACTTGTCAGAAGAAAATTAAATCATCTCTGGAGAATATATGACCTCCACCCTCTCCAGGTTTTCATATGCAGTGTTTACCACTTAAGCAAAAGTTACCAAATATGCCAGGAGACAGGACAAAATGACTGAAAATCAAGAGAAAAAAACAGAGAAGCAGTAATGAAGATACTGAAATTATCAGATAGGGACTTAAATTTAGTTGTGATTAAGTTCAATAAAACAGATGATAATTTCCCAGAGAACTGGATTCTATTAAAATGAATCAAATGGCTATTCTAGAGCTGAAAAATAGAATTTACTGAAATTGCAACACAATAAATCAGTTTAACAAATTAGGTATTGGCAGAAGAAAGTTTAGTGAACTTTCATTAAAGATAGGTTTCATTAAAGAAGATTGGTTAATAAAAAGATGTCCAAACTAATGTACAAAAGGATAAAACGATTAAAATACAGAGAAGAACAAAAAAAGATCTATGGTACACAGATCTAGCATGTATGCATTTTGAGTCCCAGAAAGAAATGAGAAAAAAAAATGTAAAAACAAAAACAAAGAAACAAAAAAAACCCCAGTATTTGAAATGATGCTGCTGCTGCTGCTGCTAAGTCGCTTCAGTCGTGTCCGACTCTGTGCGACCCCAGAGACGGCAATGATGCTAGCTAATAATTTTCCAAAACTGACCAAAGATAAGAGAACATAGGCTCAAGAAGCACTGCAAACTGCAGGCAGCATTAATACAAAGCAACATACCCAGGTAAATAGCAGTAAAGCAGCTAAAAATTAAAGACAAGGAAAAATATCTTAAATATATTGTTATATGACATGAAGTTCATTATATATTCTTTATATCCTAGAACACTGAATTCAGTGAAAAGATATAGTGAGTGGTTAAATTGTAAAATGGATCTGATTTGCTTTAACTCTTTTTCTTTAGTATGTGATTGTGGAGAGAAGAGTATACAATCTTAAGATAACTCTTTTTTTTAAGTTTCCTTTTTTCCACTGTGGACCTGTTATCATCTGGGCTAGTATTAACAAATTTACAAATAGCCTATTTATTTGTGCCACATAGAGTGGATCCCATAGTTGCATCCAACATCTGTTCTTTCTTCTCCAGAGTACAGTAGAGTCTTGGAATGTTTATGTTTAAATTTCATGGATTGATTTTTCCTGAATGTCTCTGATTATCCATGACAGTTACAATCTTGTATTTTGCTATGTCACTAATTTGAATTGTGCAATTTGTTATATATAGGAATCAATCATTTACTGAGCCTAGCTAGCCACTATCATCTGTTTTATCCATCTTCTCATTAAGTTTTATTATGTCAGTCATGTTACTCTTTTCATTAATTAGTGCTGGAGACTTTACTTGTTCTTCACTGGTAACATGCCCTGCTGTTTTAACTCAAATCTAACCAAGGTTTATAGCTAAGAATAACTCAAATGCAAACATAGACATTATCAAAATGAAATGATTTTTCAAGAAATTCCAGGTATATAAATGGTATATTTGAAGTGGATTTAGATAAATTAAAGGGCTTCCACACAAACATCTAATATTGTGAAATAATATTAAAGGACAAATAAAGTAAGATTTCTCATAACCTATTAATTGCTCTGTTACATTCCCTCTGGTACCAATAATTAGATCCTGCCATTAACTAAGGTTAAAAGAGATTAATGCTAGAAATGTACATAATTACTTTTTTAAAAAATCTTCCTTTCCCCCTATTAAACCTATGTGCGCTTGAGAGTAATAAACTCTGGTATTTTCCACTTAGCAATTTTATGTACATATTTAGATGTATGTATAAATCATTATGGTTTTTAAAAATAAAGAATGGCTCCATGTATATAGTTATTTATTTATCTATTTTGTCAGTTTTTCTTTCCAAAAAAAACACAAAACATTATCATCCAGAAGCACTGGATATTCTAAAAACCTACCAGACTGAATTTTTTAGTACTACTTAAATTGAGAATATCAGATATGTAATAATTTCAATTTCTTAATCATTCTAACAGACTATTTTAACTAACTGAATCAATTTGCCAAATATACAAATAAAATACATATGTAAATTTTTACTTATAAATTATATTTATTAATTTAAGGTTTTGTTTGCTTAATGTCTGGTTGGTTGCTTGGTTTTTTGTTTGTTCCACTGTCTTTCTTGGCACTCAAAATGTGCATACATTTTTGGTTTAAAAAAAAGTTTGTGATTACAATTAGAAATTATCTCAGCTGAAAGAATATGAGATGCATTACATTTATTAAGCAGAAATATTCTACCTCTGTATGGAAATAAAGGGCTAATCTTTTATTAATAGTTATGGAAATATATTTGGCACACAACTAGAATATTCTCTAGGTTTCTTCTCAAGACAGTCTTAAAAATAATTTGAATTTGTACCCATAACAATTTTAGGTCTTTTTATCTTATAATCTAAAATAAATCTTACGGAAATTTATAACATATTTCATTAGTTGACTAAATCCTAAAAATACTAAATGTTTTACTTTTATATAAATATATAACTTATTTTATTAGGCTTTGATTTCATTCCTAGAAATGTGAGTTTTACTCAAGTAAAACCTTGATTTTTCAAGTGAAAACAAAAGGCCTAGAACTAGCCAAAGTGAAGAATCATACCATAAAATCATTAAGACAACTTTAACATAAATTGTTTGGAAAAACAAACCTTATCAAAAGTAACCAATGACACTGATCTTTATACTTGAAGAAATAAAAATCACCAAATGACCAAAAAAGAATTTGATTTTATAAATGTATATGTTTTAATCTATTTTATATATATATATATATATATATGTCAAAAATGTGTGCTTTAGTATCCAAAATGGATTTATAGTAATTTAGTTTATTTGGCACCATTTAGGAATAGAAAATTTCTACAATTGAATTTAGTTTGATAACACAGGTACTTCTCTATAACCATTCTGGGAAGGCATTATTTGCATTATTGAACAGAGTTGGTAAATCACCATTATGAACACTGTGAGCATTTCTCTTACAGGCTCTAAAAAATTTAGATACACAGGCTGACTTATTTTTCCCAGCATTCACCTATTTTTCTTTACTAGCATATTAAATTGCCATTTCTGACTATTTTGAATGACCGTATAACTAACCCATATTCTGCTGTTCCACAAACATAAACCTGCATCACTTTCCCGCATGGTTAGGATTCCCAGAACAAGTTGTTGCCATAAGGAAAAGTCTCTAATTGTTAATCGAACAGACAATCAGATTAGTATAAACTTGTAAAATGGTATAGAATATCTTGACTTGCAAGAAATTTTCCTAAAATTAGCTTATTTGAATCAGTGTAGGAAGAAATCTTCTACTTTGACCTCCAACTCTGCCTGCTGAAACTTGACCTCTGTAGGACTAGGAAGGGTTGGATCACTGTTTTTCAGGGCACAGATTAAACTCATCCCATCCACAGAATCTTCGCTTTTTCTTTCTTCTTCTGAACTCAGGAACCTACAGCATTGAAAACCTGCCAGCTGTTTTTTACTTTGTCTTGTATTATTTTATGTGTCTTATTTTTCCCCCACCCCACCATATATCTATTACATAAATTTTCAGGACATGGGTTGTTTATGCCCTATTCACTTGTGTATTTTGTGACATGAAGCCACAGTAGGTGCTCAGTAATTTGTCAACTCAAATTAAGATAGAAATTTGATCTGTTAATAGCATGAGACTGATATTCTTTTCATTTCATTTTGTATAATTACAATAATCAGAGAGAGATACTCAGTTATTATCATGCTTTGATTTAAAAACAAGGTTTCCAAACAATCTCACTTGTTTATATCCCCCAGATTAGAGGTATTATAATCTGAGCTTAGTGTTTCACCTCTTGGAGTGAGCTCCTTATCTGTACACTTTGAATAACAGTGTTTGCATGCAGTTCATCGCAGCACCCTGAAATGTTCTGTTAAAGAATTGTGACATACACCTCTAATCATGATCTCTGATTTGAATACACATTAAAAACACACACAGCCAAAATCTTCTATGGGCCAAAAGTTTACTTAGTATATCCAGTTACTTCCATGGGATTTTACAACATAATATTTAGTATTTCACTTTTTCTTTAATCGTAATTGAATGTAGAATATGTAGTTGAACTTAGAGATATAAAAGAATGCTTTACTAAAATAAAAAAAATTTTCCCCTGAAGCGCTGCAGCAAATACTTCATTAACTGTTGAGTTAAATTCTGGATCTGCCAAGCGTGTTCATCAAGATAATTCAAGTGATAAGCACTTACAAGAAAACAGACCAACTATGGGTATGTCTCAACTCTTATTCTGATATTTAATAAATGGTTAACTAACATGTATAAACTTCACATATTTTTACAGTGCTTTCATAAGAATCTCCTTTTATATACTCATCACCTTTATTACATAGTGAGTGGTTACCCCTCACTTATAGATAAGAAAACTTAAGACACAAAATAGAAAACACACTTACCCAAGACCACAGAGAGATTTCTTGATGGAGCCAGAACTCAGAACGGGTCTCCTGACTCTACATTCTGTACCCTTTTGGTTATAGAAAGTGCCTTATATTGCAGAAGAGTGGGTAATTAATTTAACTAATATTTGATATAATTAGCTATATTACTTAATAGGTTTACAGATAAACTATATCTGTAAATGTATCTGAAATTTTTTCTCTTTGCCTATTATATTTAGTAATTTGGCCTCTGACTCATTTGTGCAGTTATTGGGAGATTCAAGTCTATATCTGGTTGTAATCATATTTTAACTCCTGTTAGCAAGTTGAAAATAATGCTGAATGCAGTGACTGTGCTTGTTTTGTGCTCAGTTGTGTCCAACTCTTTGCATCCACATCTGGTGACAACATCCCCTCAGTTGCTTACGGAGGTGAAATGAGTCCATGGTAACAAAGCATCTTCATGAAACTAGAGTATATAGTGCCCGTCAGTTCCTAGGCCTTTGTGTCCCAACCCATTTTTCTGACATTATAGTTCCTAAGACTTCAATTAGGAAGTATTTATTTACTACACTCTCACTATGTGCTAGGTTCTGTGATGAATATAGAGATCATTAAGACTCAGTTTGGTTCTTCCCTAAAGGAACTTATGATTATAGTACTTGGAATTTTTAAAGGGAGTTTATGAGATAGTGATTATACTGAGAATAACATGAAAACTATTATTACTTTTTTTCCTGTCAACGCTTTTTCATTGGAGTAATATAAATTTCTCAATAGCTTTGTCAGGCTGCATTGATAAATCATTACTTCTTGTGGTGGCCACAAGAAGTTCCTTAAGTTCAATGGAAATGTCTTTCATGCAAACTTAAAAATCAATGAAGTCCTGAAAAGAAAAATTTACTATGATTATTTGATTTAGCATGCCATATTTAGTAATGTTTAATAGTGTGTATATGCAGGTGGTGTAGATATGTATAGTCCCTTTGGTCTCCTGAAAAAATTATCCAGGAAGTCATAATTCTACAACTAAATAATAAATTTATGATAATTGTCAACTAATAGAGATCTGGATTTCCTGTATGCTTATTTTCTAAGAACACTATAAAACCCATCAAGTATCTTATGTGTAAAGAGATGAGAAAACAGTAGGAGAAAATACTAAACTACAGTACTCACCAAAGGGGAAATAATTATGTCTTATTAAGAATAACGGAGCCCTTAGAAAAGGGTATTAAAGTGAAGGTCCCTGGTAGTCAGACAGTAAAGAATCTGCCTACAATGCAGGAGACTCAGGTTCAATCCTTGGATCAGGAAGATCCCCTGGAAAAGGGAATGGCAACCCACTTCAGTATTCTTGCCTGGAAAACCCCATGGGCAGAGGAGCCTGGCAGGCTATAGTCCATGGGGTTGCAAAGAATCAGACATGACAGAGCAACTAACACAACTTCCAAGGGTTTATGTGGGCCTCCCAGGTAACGCTAGTGGTAAAGAATCCACCTGCTAATGCAAGTAACCCAGGTTCCATCCCCTAGTCGAGAAGATTCCCTGGAATAGGAAGTGGCAACCCATTTCAGTATTCTTGCCTGGAAAATTCCATGGACAGAGGAGCCTGGTGGGCTACAGTCTGTGGGGTCACAAAGAGTTGGATGTGACTGGGCACACCCACACATACTGAATGGTTTATGTCCATTAGGATATCCAAGTGAAAATGCCCAAATACACATTAGGAATTACTAAAGAAGTAAGAGAGAACCAGGGCTGCCTTCCTTAGAATCTGTGCAACTGACTTCTCCAACTAACAGTTTACCAAGGGGAAAAAAAAAAAAAGGGAAGCATCAGTGAAAATGACCTTAACTCTGTTTACTGAACATTGAGAGAAACAAGAAGTGTCGAGAGAATATGTGCCCCTAAAACTAAAACCTAATGTGACCAAGAAAATGACTGAGTGATTAGTCAGACCCATAAAGAAGTCAGTGCCCTCCAGTTGTAACAACACTACATTGGGTAGAGAATCATTGTGAACACTGATAAAGAGCCAGAAGAGGGGCATAGAGAAATGGAACCCATTTGTGAGGTAGCAGTGGAAGGAAAAAGGACTATGGATCAGGATCAGCACATTAAGAAGTGCTGATTCCAATGATACTTCTAAATTGGAAAAATACAGAAGTTTCAAAGTCCAGGGAAGTAATCCAAAGAATGAAAAAAAAAAAAAAAACTTGATGGTGCACAAAAGAAAGGGAACAGTGTTCATACAAGTAGTCTCTCCTAGTTCAAAAAGAACAGAAGTAAATGTGAGAGTCTTTTCACTGACTTCACTTGCTGGCTTTGGGGAATGGGCGGGGCATATGTTACTTCTGCACTAAAACTTCAGTTTATAATATAGAGAAATGTATTTCTACTTTCAAGCCAAAGTATTAATGTACCTTTGTTGGTGTTATACTTTAAATCATTAATTACTAACTGTGAAGTTTAGTGAATGGTGAAAATTCTTTTTGAATTATACTTTTACAATATTTATATATCTCTCTATTTCTTCTCTAGACTATAAAAGGAACATCCATAAAATAAAGCCGAGCATGGTTAGAAAGTTTGGAAGAAGTATTTCAAAAGGAAACCTAAGATAAGCCTCTTCGAAATCAAGGGAAAAAAAATTGAGGAGTCTGCTTTTAAAAGAGTTTTTGGCCAGGACCCTTTCAGGAACTTGTTTAAACTCTTTGAAAGACCATCTTAAAAACTAGGTGTACTCAAATACCTTTAACAAGCAGAAAATGAAATTCTTTTTGTTTTGTGCTTTTGTATTCTAAACAAATATAAAATTTCAAGAGAAAAGGTATGTTTTGCATTTCTAAAATATTTGCTCCCCTTTAAAATTCCTGAGTCAGTGTGGTGGCAGCTCAGTTTTACTACGCTGCAAGTTGATTAGAACATTTTAGAAAATAGTAGAGTTAAATTTCCCATACTGGTTTTTTAAAATGAGAAATCAGGAGTGATAAAATTATGACCCAGGATTTATTTGGTCTGACATTGTTTTAATCATATATCTGACCTTTCTTTCCAAACATATTTAGATGTACAAATGTACATATATGTGCCAATAAAGCTGTTGTAAATATTATTTAAATGTGTTCATTAATAAAATACTAGTATTGTCTCTTGCTACTTGATATATTAAATATGTAAACTTTATCATGCCTGCTTTTCTGTCTCATGACTGACTACCCCTTGCATGCGTATGTGCGTGAGTGGTTTACATACCCTTCTCCTGGGGATCTTCCCTTACACACCTTAAACTACTACTTTTCATAAACTGTCAATTTTGTGTATTTGTATTTCAAATTAGTCCAAGATAAGTGGTACTAGAACCAAGTCTGAGAATAATCTATAGGTTTCTTAATGATAATGAGAACATGTTTTAATCATTTTTTCTGTGATAGGAAGTACATGGAGGTGCAACTTAATCTTATGTCCTTGTTCACCTTCCTTGTTTGGCCTGTTTATCTTCTGATTACAAGTATTTGGTTAAATGCACTTTTAGTTTCATATGGCTTAGGAACGGTCCCATCTAAGCAAATAGCCATTTAACAATCAGCTGCATATTTTAGGCCTTTTAGTTGTTGTTCATGTTTTTCAAATCAAAATCTAATTGGAAGAGTATGAGATGGAATAATGATCTTTGAAGTTTGTTCCTACTGTGACCCATATAGTTCCATATTCATCAAAGTGCACATAGGATCTATTATAGGGAGAACAAACATAGACAATTTTTGTTTTCCCTTTGTCATTAGGACTTTGATTGTGTTGCCTATTTATCAGTTATATTGGCCTCTTTATTATTCCTTTCCATTTATCTTAGGTAATTATAAGGTTTCAAAGAAATCTTTTTACCACGTACTGATGAATGGCTAGCTAGCAGGATTAAGTAACCCTACCTCGTGGTGCACCTCATACCATAAGACATGAGTGATTTTCTTATATGCCACTTTTATCGATTAGGGATTTCACCTTCCATAAAAGTTCCTAACAATACCTTTGCATTACAACCACATAAAGGAGAAATTAGAGGGAATAAATTGTAATGAATGTGGGAAAAGAAACCTGTTGAATATATGAATAAGGACTGTTGGATATATGAATAAGGAAACGCACATGCATTTAAACTAAAATAAGTCACTAGAAAGCAATTTTTAAATAAACTTTATGTAGAAGATAGACTGATCATGAACATATGACTCAGTGAATTTTCACAGAATAAACACACCCGTGTAACCAGCCCTGAGATCAAGGAATAGAGAATTATCAGAATCCTAGAAGCCTCTCTCATATCCCAGCTCCCTCTAAGGCTGACCACTATCCCAATACCATAGACTGACTTTTAACTAAAATAATTTATTTTTGTTAAAAGGTAATATTTTTTCCAAAAAGAACTGTAAACAATACAAATATGCTTCCTCCTCCTCTCAACCACCCGCTACCAATGTTCCAAGTTGTAACCATTGCTAATAGTTAAGGTATGCTACCAAGTCATTTCTTTATATTCAAGCCTCTATACTTGTTTTTTCATTTAAAAAAAAAAATGTATCATCTGATTTGTTTTGCAGTTTATTTTTTTATTCTCATTTGAAAGCAGCTTGGGCATCTTTGTAAAATCTCTTAAGTATGAATTTCATAAAGATCGCTATTGCAGATAGATTGCTCTTTAGTGACAATTGGTAGCAAATAATTTTCATGAAGCAAGTCAAACATGAGAGAGAAACCCAAATGATGCTGTTTCTTTTGACTAACACAGCACACGATTTCCAAGAATATTTAGGAGTAGTCAGTATTATCTCTTATGTCATGTTGTCCAAAGTATAGTCCACAGAACATGGTTCTGCTGGATACCCTGCCAAGAAGAGGGCTCTATGGCAAAGAGTGGGAAGCAGCAGCCTTCCAGGATATTGGCTGCACCCTTTGTGTGTGGATCACAATAAACTGGGAAATTCTGAAAGAGATGGGAATACCAGACCACCTGACCTGCCTCTTGAGAAACCTATATGCAGGTCAGGAAGCAACAGTTAGAACTGGACATGGAACAACAGACTGGTTCCAAATAGGAAAAGGAGTATGTCAAGGCTGGATATTGTCACCCTGCTTATTTAACTTCTATGCAGAGTACATCATGAGAAAGCTGGGCTGGAAGAAGCACAAGCTGGAATCAAGATAGCTGGGAGAAATATCAATCACCTCAGATATGCAGATGACACCACAGCTGTGGCAGAAAGTGAAAAGGTACTAAAAAGCCTCTTGATGAAAGTGAAAGAGAAGGGTGAAAAAGTTGGCTTAAAGCTCAATATTTAGAAAATGAAGATCATGGTATCTGGTCCCATCACTTCATGGGAAATAGATGGGGAAACAGTGGAAACTGGCAGACTTTATTTTGGGGGGCTGCAAAATCACTGCAGATGGTGATTGCAGAAATGACACTTATGCCTTGGAAGGAAAGTTGTGACCAACCTAGATAGCATTCAAAAGCAGAGACATTACTTTGCCAACAAAAGTCCTTCTAGTCAAGGCTATGGTTTTTCCAGTAGTCAATGTATGGATGTGAGAGTTGGACTGTGAAGAAAGCTGAGTGCCGAAGAATTGATGTTTTTGAACTGTGGTGTTGGAGAAGACTTGAGAGTCCCTTGAACTGCAGGGAGATCCAAACAGTCCATCCTAAAGGAGACCAATCCTAGATGTTCACTGGAAGGACAGACGTTGAAGCTGAAACTCCAATACTTTGGCTACCTGATGCGAAGAGTTGACTCATTTGAAAACATCCTGATGCTGGGAGGGATTAGGGGCAGGAGGAGAAGGGGATGACAGAGGATGAGATGGTTGGATGGCATCACCGACAGTGGACATGGGTTTGGGTGGACTCTGGCAGTTGGTGATGGACAGGGAGGCCTGGTGTGCTGCAGTTCATGTGGTAACAAAGAGTTGGATATGTCTGAGCCACTAAACTAAGTGATACCCCTAAGAACATACTTTGAGCAAAAATGTAGGGATTGATAATGACTAAAATTTACAAATAGCTGTGAAAAGAGAGGCGAAAAGCAAAGGAGAAAAGGAAAGATAGAAGGATCATTATGCAGAGTTCCAAAGAATAGCAAGAAGAGATAAGAAAGCCTTCTTCAGCAATCAATGCAAAGAAATAGAGGAAAACAACAGAATGGGAAAGACTAGAGATCTCTTCAAGAAAATTAGAGATACCAAGGGAACATTTCATGCAAAGACAAGCTCAATAAAGGACAGAAATGGTCTGGACCTGACAGAAGCAGAAGATATTAAGAAGAGGTGGCAAGAACACACAGAAGAACGGTACAAAAAAGATCTTCAAGACCAAGATAATCACGATGGTGTGATCACTCATCTAGAGCCAGACATCCTGGAATGTGAAGTCAAGTGGGCCTTAGAAAGCATCACTACAAACAAAGCTAGTGGAGGTGATGGAATTCCAGTAGAGCTGTTTCAAATCCTGAAAGATGATGCTGTGAGAGTGCTACATTCAATATGCCAGCAAATTTGGAAAACTCAGCAGTGGCCACAGGACTGGAAAAGGTCAGTTTTCATTCCAATTCCAAAGATAGGCAATGCAAAAGAATGCTCAAACTACTGCACAACTGCACTCATCTCACATGCTAGTAAAATAATGCTCAAAATTCTCCAAGCCAGGCTTCAGCAATACGTGAACCATGAACTCCCTGATGTTCAAGCTGGTTTTAGAAAAGGCAGAGGAACCAGAGATCAAATTGCCAACATCCGCTGGATCATGGAAAAAGCAAGAGAGTTCCAGAAACACATCTATTTCTGCTTTATTGACTATGCCAAAGCCTTTGACTGTGTGGATCACAATAAACTGTGGAAAATTCTGAAAGAGATGGGAATACCAGACCATGCTCAACATTCAGGAAACGAAGATCATGGCATCTGGTCCCGTCACTTCATGGGAAATAGATGAGTAAACAGTACAAACAGTGTTAGACTTTATTTTTTTGGGCTTCAAAATCACTGCAGATGGTGACTGCAGCCATGAAATTAAAAGATGCTTACCCCTTGGAAGAAAAGTTATGACCAACCTAGACAGTATATTCGAAAGCAGAGACATTACTTTGCCGACTAAGGTCCATCTAGTCAAGGCTATGGTTTTTCCTGTGGTCATGTATGGATGTGAGAGTTGGACTTTGAAGAAGGCTGAGCGCTGAAGAATTGATGCTTTTGAACTGTGGTGTTGGAGAAGACTCTTGAGAGTCCCTTGGACTGCAAGGAGATCCAACCAGTCCATTCTGAAGATCAACCCTGGGATTTCTTTGGAAGGAATGATGCTAAAGCTGAAGCTCCAGTACTTTGGCCACCTCATGGGAAGAGTTGACTCACTGGAAAAGACCCTGATGCTGGGAGGGATTGGGGGCAGGAGGAGAAGGGGATGATAGGATGAGATGGCTGGATGGCATCACGGACTCGATGGACATGAGTCTGAGTGAACTCCGGGAGATGGTGATGGACAGGGAGGCCTGGCGTGCTGCGATTCATGGGGTCGCAAAGAGTCGGACACGACTGAGGGACCGAACTGAACTGAACTGAACTGAAAATTAACAGAACATTATAAAATAGAGTTAAAACTATATTCATGAAAATTATTTGCCAGCTTGAAACAAATACTTTCACACATTAATGCTAACTCCACCAGTCTTTCATTTTTACTGTTAAGACTTAAATTTTGTTTTGATAAAGTAACATAATACAAATAAGTTTTTATTCTACTTTTCTACTTCTGTACATTAGTTGGAATTCTTGTTCTTTTATACCTGGATATTGTATTAACTTTGTTTACATGCCAGGAGGTAGGTACAGTACATACCGCATATGATGAATGACAGCTCTGCTATAACAGGGCATCCATGTTTCTCAAAATCACTGAGCTATACCAAATTGTGCGATGAAGACACAGGGCTTACCAGGCAAATGGAGTAAAGGGTACCACACTCAAAAACTTTGTCATTAGCACAGTAAACACCAAAACCTAATTAAATGTTTAAGAAATGCATAAATGCTACTATAATTAAAGCACTTTGCCCTGAAAAATTAGTGAAGTTTGATCATGAAAATGGTTGTAAGAGAGTTGCAGCATATGGGTTAAAATGAAACGGCAGGCCAGTGGGTGATCTAAATCAGGTAGAAATGTGTAACATCAGATGTGGATTGCTGTGGCCCATTGTTCTTGAGTGATGTGTGTGTTTTGTGTACCCTATGGCTGGGTTCACCTGTGTGCAGTTTTCTGTATTCACCTAACGTTGCATTTGGATGAAATCTCATAAATGTAAAATGCACATTATGCTAAAATTGTTCCCTAATGTATAAATGGTGTCAGAGTACAAGCATATTTTAAAAACAGCTGCAACAGAACCAACTATACATATTGAATATAAGTATGCTTAATAATCAGAAAAAGGATTTACATGCATAAGAAATATATTTTATTCTAAATTATCCTTTGGTTCTTTCACATTTAATAACTTGGATATCTAAGGTAACTGCTCAGTTAGCCCTTTGGTGTTAATTGAGATACAAGCCCTAGAATCAGATCAGACATTTTAACTTTGCTTTGAGAGCGACTTCCAGTCACAGACGTTATAGTGTCCCATCATTTGTGAAGGAGCTGTCAGTCAATAACTATTAATAATAGTCTTACTTTTTTGGACTCTTGTCACGTGATAATCGCTTTAAATGCATTTTTCATTTATTCCTCACAACAAGCCTTTACAGTAGATGTTACAGACTCACAGTCCCTCATTTACAATTCTAAAAACTTCACAAATTTTGAAAATCAGAAGTTTTCTGTTTTTGTAATTTTTGTCTGTAAAACCTTACTTCTGCTAATGTGGGACTATTGATGGTCTTTATCCCACCTAGTGTGAACATTCAAAGTTTCCACTGCAGAAGTGTTAATGTCTGATTTTGAGATGTTGCCTCAGTCCCCATAGGTGTAGCTATAGAAGTACAGCATATATATCATATTTATTTTCTAAAATGAAAATTTTGAATTCCCAAACTCATAGCCACAACTATTTTACATGATGGTTTATAGACAAAATGTATTTATTTTTCTACTTAGAAAAAAAGATGACACTTAAAAAAGTGAATTTGTCAAAGACCACAGTAGCAGAGTTGGAAATTTGAACTCAGTTTTGTGTAAAAGAGTTACTGCTATCCCTAGTCCATGCATTGCCTCCATCTACAATGGGGCGAATACTCTGCACAGACAGATAGACAGACAGCTGGATAGATAAAGTATACAAAAAAGATCTACTACAGAAAATAAATTCCATTCCCATGGTCATCTGTGATTTGGTAAAAAGATTTGTTCAATGTTTTATATAGTTGTAAGTAAATTAGGTTTAGCTTGTATTATTTTTATCAAAAAGAAAACAATTGAGTATTATTAAATATTGGTAGCAGTCTTTAATATTAAAGTGAAAGTGAAAGTTGCTCAGCTGTGTCCGACTCTTTGCAACCCCATGGACTATACAACCATGGAATTCTCCTGGCTAGAATACTGTAGTGGGTAGCCTTTCCCAATCCAGGGATTGAACCCAGGTCTCACCCATTGCAGGCAGTTTCTTGACCAGCTGAGCCACAAGGGAAGCCCTTAATATTACTAAAGGCATTCACAAATCCTATGTATTGATTTTTCAAGGACAATTTTATGTGTGTCTTGCAATCAAAATATCACGTGGTATTACTTGTTGCATATTCACAACTTGCTCAGAAGTTGTTGGCAACTACTCAACTTTAGTCATTGGTTGTTTTTGTATATAATCAAAATTTGAAGATACAACTCGGACACTAAGACAAAATATAACTTTGTTTTCAGGAGTCAGTGCAGGATGGTGGTTTTTGAAATGTGTATGTAGAGTGCTGGGTTCTTCCTCTCCTGTAACTTCCTCCAAAAGGTGGCAGTTGACAGATAGTCCATACTTCTCAGAGTGAACATCATTTAAGAAACCACTCAAGCTTTGCAAATGGCAAGTTCTGCATAACAGCCACTGTAGGGATTAGTCCATCAAGTTAAGAGCTGCCAGGAAAGGTTAGTTCTGAGATATTTCTGTCACATGTGTATATGTACATAAAGCAGATGTAAGACAAAATAAGCCAAGAGCCATAATAAAAAAAAATTAAGAATGAAAAAGTAGTTTATTCTCATACTTTCAAACAGATGGAAGGTGAAAAATGTCTGTTTGGTATAATTAAGAAGATTAGTGACATGAGAGGAAAACAGTTCTATGATCAGGACTTTGGACACAAATACTGTCCTCAGCCTCATTTCTTATCCCTGCAGAATATTCTTATTCTCTGCAAGCCACTTCTCAAATAAAAAATATAAGGAATCCTTTCTAATACCACCACCCTCTGCTCACATTTCTTTCCCATTCTCCCTTCATGTGCCTGTTTCAGAATCACAGTATCTTTTTTTTAATTATTATTCCCCCCCTGTTCTTCCAAATAACAATTATTAATGTAGGTTAACTCCCACCCCAATCCTCATTCAGTTCAAATGCTGCCTGAGAATGCTGCAAGTGCATTGCTCCCTTGAAATCTTCATGTCAGATACAAAATATTCATCTATTTCAACTAAGCCTGAAAGATCATCACCTGACTGCTCTGACTGTATGTTCTCTAGTCTTCCTGCTTCCTTTGTTTTCTCCAAATAAATCTACCTTCGTTCCACTTCCCTATTCAATTTCAAGACAGCTGAACCATTGAGCCTCCAGTTAGCCCCTACAGTTTGAAGAGAATCTACTTACAAAATAGATTCCCAGCAGCCATTAATTTTTTTACTGTTTTGCATTTCAGAGCACTACCCAAAATGTCCCCAACTCAGAAAAAAAGTTCCCAGTTACCACTGAGCTTAATAGATAACTACAGTGGGAGTTTTGCCCTATAAAAAATGAGTTTCCAAGTTTGAATGCCTAAGTAATTTTAAATATTGGAGTCAATATTTAACAGCCTCTACTCTTTCTCCCAAAACCAATTTAACCTCTTTCAGCAATTCATCATTTTACCTGTAAAATTTGATTCTCTTACTTAGAGACCAAAGTGAATTAGCTTTTCTTTATCAACCTCACTAAGATTGCCATGTAGATGAAATTGATTTTGCCACACATTTTGGGACCATATTCCTTGCAGGTGTTTAGTTAATTACTAAATTTGTTTCATTCTTACTAGCCTTTACTTTTCTTCCCCAAGATTTGTATAATTTAAACCTGTAACATCTCTTCATTAACTATTATACATAATTGTTCAAATGTTGTGCAAGTTAGATTATCAAGTATTTTTACAGGTCCAGAAAGTTATGATTATACAGTGGAAGTGAGAAATAGATTTAAGGGACTAGATCTGATAGATAGAGTGCCTAATGAACTATGGACTGAGATTCCTGACACGATACAAGAGACAGGGATCAAGACCATCCCCATGGAAAAGACTGCAAAAAAGCAAAATGGCTGTCTGGGGAGGCCTTACAAATAGCTGTGAAAAGAAGAGAAGAGAAAAGTAAAGGAGAAAAGGAAAGATAAAGCATCTGAATGCAGAGTTCCAAAGAATAGCAAGAAGAGATAAGAAAGCCTTCCTCAGTGATCAATGCAAAGAAATAGAGGAAAACAATAGAATGGGAAAGATTAGAGATCTCTTCAAGAAAATCAGAGATACCAGGGGAAAAGTTCATGCAAAATGGGCTCGATAAAGGACAGTAATGGTATGGACCTAACAGAAGCAGAAGATATTAAGAAGAGGTGGCAAGAATACATGGAAGAACTGTACAAAAAAGATCTTCAAGACCAAGATAATCACGATGGTGTGATCACTCACCTAGAGCCACATATACTGGAATGTGAAGTCAAGTGGGCCTTAGGAAGCATCATTATGAACAAAACTAGTGGAGGTGATGGAATTCCAGTTGAGCTGTTTCAAATCCTCAAAGAGGATGCTGTGAAATTGCTGCACTTAATACGCCAGCAAATTTGGAAACCTAACCTGCTTCTTGAGAAATCTGTATGCAGGTAAGGAAGCAACAGTTAGAACTGGACATGGACCAAAAGACTGGTTCCAAATAGGAAAAGGAGTACGTCAAGGCTGGATATTGTCACCCTGCTTATTTAAATTATAGGCAGAGCACATCATGAGAAATGCTGGGCTGAAGGAAGCACAAGCTGGAATCAAGATTGCCGGGAGAAATATCAATCACCTCAGATATGCAGATGACACCACTCTTATGGCAGAATGTGAAGAGGAACTAAAAAGCCTCTTGATGAAAGTGAAAGTGGAGAGTGAAAACATTGGCTTAAAGCTCAATATTCAGAAAACGAAGATCATGGCATCTGGTCCCATCACTTCATGGGAAATAGATGGGAAAACAGTGGAAACAGTGTCAGACTTTATTTTGGGGGGCTCCAAAATCACTGCAGATGGTGACTGCACCCATGAAATTAAAAGATGCTTACTCCTTGGAAGAAAAGTTATGATCAACCTAGATAGCCTATTGAAAAGCAGAGACATTAGTTTGCCAACAAAAGTCCTTCTAGTCAAGGCTATGGTTTTTCCTGTGGTCATGTATGGATGTGAGAGTTGGAGAAGAAAGCTGAGCACCAAAGAATTGATGCTTTTGAACTGTGGTGTTGGAGAAGACTCTTGAGAGTCCCTTGGACTGCAAGGAGATCCAACCAGTCCATTCTGAAGGAGATCAGCCCTGGGTGTTCTTTGGAAGGAATGATGCTGAAGCTGAAACTCCAGTACTTTGGCCACCTCATGCGAAGAGTTGACTCATTGGAAAAGACTAGCCTATTGAAAAGCAGAGACATTAGTTTGCCAACAAAAGTCCTTCTAGTCAAGGCTATGGTTTTTCCTGTGGTCATGTATGGATGTGAGAGTTGGAGAAGAAAGCTGAGCACCAAAGAATTGATGCTTTTGAACTGTGGTGTTGGAGAAGACTCTTGAGAGTCCCTTGGACTGCAAGGAGATCCAACCAGTCCATTCTGAAGGAGATCAGCCCTGGGTGTTCTTTGGAAGGAATGATGCTAAAGCTGAAACTCCAGTATTTTGACCACCTCATGGGAAGAGTTGACTCACTGGAAAAGACTCTGATGCTGGGAGGGATTGGGGGCAGGAGGAGAAGGGGATGACAGAGGATGAGATGGCTGGATGGCATCACTGACTCGATGGATGTGAGTCTAAGTGAACTCCAGGAGTTGGTGATGAACAGGCCTGGCATGCTGCGATTCATGGGGTCACAAAGAGTCGGACACGACTGAGTGACTGAACTGAACTGAACTGAAAAAAGTTGTTATTCTGACATTTTAGTAATACGGCAGACATTTGTTTCGCTTGATTCAACTAACCTGAGTTTGATGAAGCCATCTCACTTTTTCTCTGGGAAACCACTCTCCCTCAGTGAGATCCTAATGGAATTATCTCTGCACACATACATTCCCCTCAGCTAATCATGACTACTCTGTAGCCCAACTTCCTGTTAACAATGATTGGTTTCAAGTAGATATCTGATCCATGGGAAATGGATGCGGAAACAGTAGAAACAGTGTCAGACTTTATTTTGGGGGGCTTAAAATCACTGCAGATGGTGACTGCAGCCATGAGATTAAAAGACGCTTACTCCTTGGAAGAAAAGTTATGACCAACCTAGATAGTATATTCAAAAGCAGAGACATTACTTTGCCGACTAAGGTCCGTCTAGTCAAGGCTATGGTTTTTCCTGTGGTCATGTATGGATGTGAGAGTTGGACTGTGAAGAAGGCTGAGCACTGAAGAATTGATGCTTTTGAATTGTGGTGTTGGAGAAGACTCTTGAGAGTCCCTTGGACTGCAAGAAGATCCAACCAGTCCATTCTGAAGGAGATCAACCCTGGGATTTCTTTGGAAGGAATGATGCTAAAGCTGAAGCTCCAGTACTTTGGCCACCTCATGCGAAGAGTTGACTCATTGGAAAAGACCCTGATGCTGGGAGGGATTGGGGGCAGGAGGAGAAGGGGACGATCGAGGATGAGATGGCTGGATGGCATCACAGACTCAATGGACGTGAGTCTGAGTGAACTCCGGGAGTTGGTGATGGACAGGGAGGCCTGGCGTACTGCGATTCATGGGGTCGCAAAGAGTCGGACACGACTGNCTTTGGCCACCTCACGCGAAGAGTTGACTCATTGGAAAAGACCCTGATGCTGGGAGGGATTGGGGGCAGGAGGAGAAGGGGACGATCGAGATTAGATGGCTGGATGGCATCACGGACTCAGTGGACGTGAGTCTGAGTGAACTCCAGGAGTTGGTGATGGACAGGGAGGTCTGGCGTGCTGCGATTCATGGGGTCGCAAAGAGTCGGACAGGACTGCGCGACTGAACTGAACTGAATAGTATCTACTTATAAGGGTTAGATACATATGGAGCCTCACATTTGCTCATAAACTGTTTAACTTTTAAAAAAAGGAATAATAAACCCCTAGAATAGATAAGATTGAGGAAACTAGATAAGGTTATTTCTCCTCTAGTTTTACTTGCCAAAATAACTATGTTATGATAGTTCTGCCACATCTCACCTGACTAGATAAGTGCCTCATTGATAAGGGTAACCAATAAACCCACCAAAATTACCATAAATTGGGGTGTTAGTTTTAATTTTTCCATGACAAAGATTTCAAGTGCTTAAGTTCATAAAACAACAAAAATAACATAAATACATGTAAAAATATGTCCGACTGTCTATTAATCTAGTGGAAACTAAACCTGACTTATCTCTTTGTTTTAGTGTTTTCCACCATTCCAGTCACAAATTCAAGTACAGTAGTCATAGATTATGCTCTTCCAATTTTGCCCCTTTAATCACTACTGGGTTTTTTCCCAGTCTTCTCAAGGGCTTTTAAATGTGTCTGACACCTGCCTGTTACTTTTGGCTTTTACAATTCATATCCAGCTTTCATAAATTCCAAAATGTCTAGGGAAGGCAAGTTAACCCAAGTGTTAACTATGGTTAAATGTTATGGAATAAGCTCATAAAAACCCAAACTCACACGAGGTAGAATTACATATAGAAATGTGAGTAAAGGATCTTGAAAATTAATAAAAAGTACAGCATTAGCACACAGAAAAGGCCACTTTGGGAAGATACTTCAAAGAGTTTGAAAATTGGCATTAGGTACTGGGCATAAATGCCTGGGTGAGTAAAAAGTCCTAAAAAAGTGAGAGCAGCTGGCAAGGAAGGAAATAGAATCCAAACTGTTTTCTGAAAAATTATAACACAAACCTTCCCCACAATTCATTCATTCAAGAAAGAAAAGAACACATTTCTTTAGAACTTAATGCAGGCACCGTGCTGATTACAATTCAGCTAGCTATAGTGTGCCTGTGCACACTCCCTGGCCCCAGAAAAATCCCTTATATTACCGATCACTTTCATCGCTGTCAATCATCTTCTTTACCGACTACTGTACAGAATCTTAAAAGTGAGGTCTCAACTTCCATTTTTTCATCCCTAGAAATGACCATTCTCTTGAGCTACAAATAGTAGTAGAAGTAGTAGTGTTAGTCGCTCAGTCATGTCTGACTCTTGGCAACCCCATGGACTGCAGCCCGTCAGGTTTCTCTGCCCATGAAGTTTTCCAGGCAAGAATATTGGAGTGGACTGTCATTCCCTTCTCCAGAGGCTCTTCCCTCCCTTGATTGAACCAGGGTCTCCTGCATTCCAGGTTGATTCTTTACCGTTTCAGCTACAGGGAAGCCCCTTTCAGCTACAAATTTGTGTTCAACACCCTTTTAGACATCTCTGTCATCCTGTTCTAAAGGCATTTCAAACTCCACAAATCTAAATCCCAAATGGGTACCTGCTTTCCCACCTCAAACCTACTTTTCCTCATCCGCTAACTCTTCCTAGAGTTAGTGTAGTTTTAATGACCTGCCAGTCATTAAAAGCAAAATTTTAATCACCTTTAACTTCTTTGTCATTTCTCAATAGAATTAATCATCAAGATTCTAAATGCTAATCATTTTGCTACTTCATTTGTTTATTCTCACTAAATTATGAGTTTTGGTAGGTAGCAAGAAGCCCTTTTAACCACTTCATTTACCATGTACAGTGCCTGACACACAGATGGTGCTTAATATACATTTGAGTTGTTGCTACCAAAGTAAAATATTTAAAAATAGCTTAAGTGTTATAGACATGAATTAAATTTCATTCAAAGGAGATTTAAAAGAAGGAAAAAATAACCACTCTCTCTCAGCTGAAATACACAAGTAAAAAATTAAGCTAACACAATAACAAAGTTTTCTATTAAATATTCTATTTCTCTTTGCTGAAATGTAAAAGCATTCTTTTATTTTATATTTCTCTAGGTCTTCCTGGATTCCAAATACTAAAGGTTTTATTATTTCTTGTTTATATATTGTCATTTTTTTTTCTTTTAGCCAAATGTTATAGAATATTTCCATGTCAAGACATCAATTTGATACAAACTCAAAAAAATAATTTATTAACATATGGTTTTAACATATGATACCTCAGCTTTAACAGGGCAGCATATATAGTGCACAAAGGCAAAACCAATACAACACTGTAAAGTAATTAGCCTCCAATTAAAATAAATAAACTTAAATTAAAAAAAATTAAGTAAACTCAATCTAACTCCTACAGAACTTTGTGCTTCTGACCATGGATCGGTAACTATTCTATCTGTCCTAAGAAAAATAGAGAACTATTAGTTATTCCCTAATAGCATTAAACATTACTAAGTATATGTCTTTATCTTTGACATCAGTAACTGTCAACTTAAAGAGTATGGAGCACACAAGACAATCCTATTTGGAGATATAATGGAGATTTTAAATTAAAAAAAAAAAACTCTAACAGAAGTTAAAAAGAAACAAATGGTTTCAGACTCTAGATGAGCCCAAAGAGCAATAAAAACCTGTAGAAAGAGAATAAAGACTTAGGGTCCACAAAAGGCATGGAATTGGACATAGTTACTGGTGAGACTCTAAATTAGAATCTGCACCCAAGGTGAAAGAAAAAATATAACTAAAACACTAAAAGCAAGTATTCTTTATAATGTTGAGGTCTGGGTCTGGGGCCAGAACCAACATACCTTTATTGGCTTCAACAGAGAAGTGAAACAGCCAAGCTCATAGCAGCCCCAAACCCAGTTTTCTTTAGCCAACCTCCTCTAAGGGCTTTTCTCAGTAACTTTCTGCTAACTTGGGAAACATGAACAGCAGAGTGATGAACAGGTCTCCTCCAAAGCCCTCAGCCAAGGAATTGACAATCTCCCTATGATTCTTTTCCTTTCCTGCATTCCACCCATCATGTACAGTGCAATACAGAATCTGAGCTGGTCTTTTAAACTTCATTTATACTCAGGTCATAATATGGCTCGATCTGTGATACTGGCCTTAATACTTAAATTCACAGATTTTTCTTTTTCTTTTGGTAAAGTTTAAGGTTTACAGAGGTCTTCCCTGATGGCTCAGTGGTAATGAATCTGGCTGCAATGCAGGAGACATGGGTTCGATCCCTGAGTCGGGAAGACCTGCTCGAGGAGAAAATGGCACTCCAGCATTCTTGCCTGGAGAATCCTTTGGACAGAGGATCCTGTCGGGCTACAGTCCATGGGGCAACAAAGAATCAGACACGATTAAGCACTCATGCAAGGTTTACAGAAGAATTGAGCATACAGTACCAAGACTTTCCATATATTCACTCCTACCCCAATACACAGTTTCTCCTATTCTTATCATATATTATTAATATGGTATATTTGTTACAACCGATGAAACAATAATTATATATTTACTATTAACTGAAGTCCACAGTTTATTCAGAGTCCCTCAATTTCAACATCCTTTTCTGTTCCATGATCTCACCCAAGAAATCACAACAGTATATTCTGCTCTTCTGCCTTCTTGGGCTCCTTCTGGCTGTGACAGTTTCTCAGACTTTCAGTATTTTTGATGACCCTGACAGTTTCAGGGGCTTCCCTCATAGCTCAGTTGGCAAAGAATCTGCCTGCAATGCAGGAGACAGGGGTTCAATCCCTGGGTCAGGAAGATCTCCTGGAGAAGGAACTGGCAAATGGCAACCCACTCCAGTATTCTTGCCTGGAGAATTCCATGGACAGAGGAGGCTGGCAGGCTACAGCCCATGGGGTCGAAAGAGTCAGACACAACTCAGTTTCAGGAGTAGTGGTCAGGTATTTTACAGAATTAATGTCCTTCAATTTAGGTTTGCCTGCTGTTTTTCTCATAGGTAAACATGGGTTATGAGCGTTTGGGAGGAAGACCTTGCGAATAAAGTACCATTCTCATCACATCGTACATACAAGGGTATATACTAACAACATGACTAACCTAATGATGTTAACTCTGATCACCTGGCTGAGGCAGGTTTCTCCACTACCAAGTAACTCTTCACTTCCCTCCTTTCCACATTGAATCCTCAGTAAGGAAGTTATAACTATATGCAGGATTAAGTAGTTAGGCCCTCTAAAACTTTCATTTATGTTTTTAATAGAATTCTCTCCAAAGGCCTATACAGGTGAAAAAACTAAGTCTTAGAGAACTTGTTAAAGCTATAGACCTAAAAAGTGCTAGTATTAGAAACTGAACCAAAGCTATCTGAATCCCAGCTTCATGCTCTTTTCATTGTAACACACTCAATTTCAAGGACACAAATTATATATTAATGAGTAAATTTCAAGCTCTACATTATTCAACCTGTAGTCCTTGTTCCTGAACTTCCATTTAATTCGTCAGATTCCTGTTTCTTTGGCAGTGCTTATCTTTTCTTATTAATTCAATCAACTTCTACTCCAAAGCTATGCTATTTTCCTCAGTTTTCTTTGCCCTTGAGAAGCAAAATTATTTTTTAAACTAGGTCTCAGAAATGTCTTTCCATGTCTCTGAACCTGCTCTATAGAAACTGCCTGAACTACCTTCTCTAGTAACTTGGTATAATCAATGAAAAAAAGCACTGGACACTAGTTTTATTTTAAAAAAAAAAAAAAAGGAAGATTGTAATATACAGTGGTTCAGAGCTTAGACTCTGGAGTCAGAAAGTCCTGAGATCAAATTTCGGTTCTATCATCATTCCTTTGACTTGGAAAAGTCACTTCACCTTCTTAAACATCATTATTCTTATTTGTCATCCTAGAAACTAATCTTAAAGCATTCTGTATATAAAAGAGGTATCTATGCAGTTTTCCATGTAGTATCTGTAAAATGAAAGCTCTATGATTTATAGACTAGCCTACATGATTTTTTTAAAAAAGCTTAAAGATGGACATGGAATTTACACAGTTCAGATTAACTTGTACCTTTGGTAACAGAATAATAGTAGGGCATCTAGTTAAATGAACAATGGTAATTATTCGAATTGTGCACTGATTTCAATAAAATACAGGGTTGTATTTTTTTGGTTTTTCTGAAAATGGGATATATTTTGGACAGTTCCTCTATGAGAGATGTATCAGAAAAAATTTCCTCCAAAAGTCAAGGGTACACTAGGTTCATTATATTCTTGTACTTGCCAATACTGTTCACAAAGGACTTGCCGAAAATCCCTGTCAGAGGCCTAACCCCCCTTCTTCCAGAATCAGTAACAGTTCTTCATAAAGTGAAGTAGCCCAGCTATTCAAGGGTAATTAATCTATTGTAGCACTCCAGACAAAAAGCAAGAGAGAAGCAGAGAGGAAATTTCAACTGGAAAATATTTTGACGTAATTGACCCAGATGACAAACTAAACTTAAGCATGTGTCAAGTGCTACAGTCTGTACAAAAACACATACAGATGCCAAAGGATATTAAAAGCTCACACAAGCCAAGGTGAAGACTTAACTCTGAGCAGAATATAAATCTTATAATCACTGTTTAGAAAAGATGCACAGGGGAGCTAAAGGGTTCTTTCATAAACTAACAGAAAGAAACATTTAAAGGTTTAAAACTCTTTATCTTGGAAATTAAAGGTAATCACCATTGCAAAAAGTGCTAGGGAATTTACTCTTTCTAATATATCCAAAACACTTCAGTTAAGTTCAGTCGCTCAGTCGTGTCCGACTATAGGTCTCCCAATACTGGTATCTATTTTTTTCTGGTCACTTTCAAAATGTGTAAGATTTGTCACTGCAATAAGTTCAAATTTAATTATAATATTTAAATCCCATAGAAAACAAATATCTATGTTGAAAACGAGACAACTTTTTCACAGGAAAATAAAACTTGCAAGAATACAACATGAATCCCTAACTTCTTTAACTTGATTTCCTCATACATAAACTATATGATACAGCTATTTTGTGCGTACTAAGTCGCTTCAGTTGTGTTCAACTCCGTGTGACCCTGTGGACTGTAGCCCGCCAGTCTCCTCTGTCCATCGGGATTCTCCAGGCAAGAACCTGAAGTGGGTTGCCCTGTCCTCCTCCAGGAGATCTTCCCGACCCAGGGCGAATCCACATCTCTTATGTATCCTGCATTGGCAGGCAGGTTCTTTACCATTGGTGCCACCTGGGAAGCCCATAGCTACTTTAACTCTTCTCATAAATTAATCAGACCAAGATGAAAGAACTAATGAAAATGCACAGAAATGCAAATTATTTTTGTGTTAATTTTTTTCTTTTGTAATTTTTAAACAGACAGGAAAATCTGAAAGAACAGTAAATGAACATCTATTGTTCATTAACTATATCCACCCAGATTCAAAAATTAATACCTTCAAAGTACACAAAACTGTATAATGAATAAAAGTCCACACTAAATAAAAATTCATAAGTAGGATATGTAACCCTCTCTAAGAAAATACAAACTCAACTTATGAAGAAAATTTCTTAACATCATGTATCTTTTGTGTATGTGACCTAAAAGAATTAAATACTTAATGAAAGGCATTTATAAGTTAACACATGGTTATTTTATATGAACAGTGTCCAAGATAAACCTTACAAAAAATCTTTTTACTATTTTCTTACCATGAAAAAAAACCAAAGTGAAACTATAAAGTTATGAAAGGTTTCATGGTCAAAAATTGTAACAAATATATTTCTAAGTAATCCTAGGATAGGCCAGAAAGCAGTCCTGGTAGCAACTGTTATCTTCAATCACAACAGAGTGAGATACTAATTTGTAAGGAAATATATATGCTTTTTCTTCTTGATATTCAAGTGTAAATAACTGTGAGCTAAGTCCTCATTAAATAAGTTTCAGGGGCCAGTACACAGGAAAAATTCAAAGATTATGACTACACAGTTGTGGAAGGTAGGCATAGAGAAATGGAGATGATAGGGCAAAAAAAAAAAAAAAAGGGAGGAAATGCCAGTAAAATGGCCATGTTCACAAGATAAGAGAACAAGGACCAAAGAGAAATCAAGACGCCTTGGAAATTTCAAAATCACTCATTACTCCAACATTTAAAACTGCAACCTTAAAACTATGGTTGTGAGTCAGCATAACTAATCATAGTGAAAATGGTCCCCTCTCCAAATCCATATCCAATATCTTCCACAAGATAAAAAAAACAGGCAAACACTAGTGACAGTGATGATACTGATTCTTAAAAAGAAAACAGCCTAAATACATCTAAATAACATTCCACAAAAAGTACAGCTGATCCTTGAAAAATGAGGGGGTAAGGGCTCTGATCCTCCATGCAGTCTAAGTATAACTTACTATAACTCCATATACACAGTTCCCCCATATCCTCCAGTTCAATCCACCATAGATAATGTAATATCATAGTATTTACTGTATAAAAAAAAAAACAAAAAACCTGTGTATAATTGAAACCACACAGTTCAAACTTAGGGTGTTTAAGAATCAACAGTAAAGTATTAATAAAAACTGACCTTCTGAAATGTTTATGCTATACTAATTGCGAAAACTGCCAATGATTTCAATGTTTTAAGACAGAAAACACTTTATTATGAAAAATATGAAAAAAATTATTATGAAAATTCCCTGACAACATCAAAATAAATTATCATATGCCTTTTTTCTAAATGACTTTGATGGTTAACATATTTAAATATGTATTTCTGGAATAAAGTCTACAGAGATGAATTTAAGGTTTTATATACATACGTGTGTGTGTGTGGCAACCCACTCCAGTATTCTTGACTGGGAAATCCCATTGGACAGAGAAGCATGGCAGGCTAGAGTCCATGGGGTTGCACAGTCGGACACAACTGAAGGAACTTAGCATGCAGTGAACAAACGATATGTATGTGTATGTTTCAAAATATAAACAATGTATAAATACCTTCTAACTGGAAAAATATTTTTAAAAATTTATTTTTTCCATATAAAGAGGAGAGTGAAAAAGTTGGCTTAAAGCTCAACATTCAGAAAACGAAGATCATGGCATCTGGTCCCATCACTTCATGGGAAATAGATGGGGAAACAGTAGAAATAGTGTCAGACTTTATTTTTTTGGGCTCAAAAATCACTCAGATGGTGATTGCAGCCATGAAATTAAAAGACGCTTACTCCTTGGAAGAAAAGTTATGACCAACCTAGGTAGTATATTCAAAAGCAGAGACATTACTTTGCCGATTAAGGTCCGTTTAGTCAAGGCTATGGTTTTTCCTGTGGTCATGTATGGATGTGAGAGTTGGACTGTGAAGAAGGCTGAGCGCCGAAGAATTGATGGTTTTGAACTGTGGTGTTGGAGAAGACTCTTGAGAGTCCCTTGGACTGCAAGGAGATATAACCAGTCCATTCTGAAGGAGATCAACCCTGGGATTTCTTTGGAAGGAATGATGCTAAAGCTGAAGCTCCAGTACTTTGGCCACCTCATGCGAAGAGTTGACTCATTGGAAGAGACCCTGATGCTGGGAGGGATTGGGGGCAGGAGGAGAAGGGGACAATCGAGATGAGATGGCTGGATGGCATCACGGACTCAGTGGACGTGAGTCTGAGTGAACTCCAGGAGTTGGTGATGGACAGGGAGGCCTGGCGTGCTGCGATTCATGGGGTCGCAAAGAGTCGGACACAACTGAGTGACTGAATGGAACGGAATGGAAAGTATCTGCGTTCTTTGAAAATAGTATGTTTATAAATATTAAATTTATTAAATTCATAATTAAATTCATATTTAAGTCGTGGTTCAGCAAAAGTGATTATCACAATTTAAAAATGTAGAAACAAAAGAAAATTGGTTTCTATTACATATGGGTGAGTGTAAGAAATACTGAAAATCAAGAAACTAAACCATGATTTGCTGACTATAGACACTAATTTATTTATCTGTCATCTCCCTGTATTATATTGCCATTAACTGCACCAAAAAAAAAAAAAATCAACTACTCCTTAAGATGGCGGTCCACGCTCTCCTAAGGGTAGGAATCGGGGGCAGGGGGCGGACTGCTGGAGAGAGAATAACAATTTAATAAACTTAAACCCTACCTTTATAGCCAGGAAATTCAGTCCACTCTCATTGGCCAAAGCCTTTGCAATCATTGTTTTAGAGCTCCAGGTGGCCCATACAAAAGAACTCCTTTGGGTGGCTGAATACCCATTTGGGTGAAAGACTCAGGATGTTTCAAGGGCCATTCCACAGCCTGTTTCAGTTTCAGCTTGACATTTTCCAGTCCTCCTATATCTGACCAGGATACCTGCAAAACAAACAAAAAATTTAAAACATATGTATACAAAGAAGGAAACAGACTATTTAAAAATCAATAATTTCCTTAAAAAATTCTCAACAAGAACTAGGAGTTTATAAAATGTGAGCTGCATATTATAGAAATAAAGAAAACAAAAATGTTACTGCTTGCAAGTCTTATGTGTATAAGTAACTGTTTAAATGACTGAATATACTGTTAAGTCTATATTCTGTTCTACATGCCTTTAAAAACTAGCTTTCATGTTTGAAAATAGTTTGAATCAGTGATTCAAGGTCAAATCTACGTATCTAATTTCTTATATTTCTTTTCTTGAAAGCAAAAAATATTTTCTTGAAAGCAAAATTACTTTCAAATACACTTCTGTAGGTCCTTATGGAACATATAATCTTTTCTGCCTCTGGTATATTAATAAGAATCCTCAAAATTTTGTTCTTCCCAAAATGTTCCCCAAACAAGAGAGCTCTTTACGTTTATTTACTTAATAAATGTGCGTTACATACCATATAAAGTACACAGGAAATAGATGAGACATAAATCCAGATCCTAAAGAACTTAACAAATATCAGTAACACACACATAAATAACCATAGTAAAATGCAAAGTATACTAACCACAATGACAAAGAAACAGAAAAATCCTTTGGGAGTTCCTAGGAAGAAAAGATTATTCCCAGCTGGAAGGTAAATCTGAAAGCCAACTCTTGAACCATGGATGAGATCCAGAAATACAAAAATAGAGAAACGGTTAGGTAGAAGCCAAAACATTATGAAAGGCTCAGAAGGAAACATGAAGAACATGAGAGAAAAAAAGACTTGAGAGGGAAATCAAAAAAGAAAAGAAAAGAAAGTTCTTTTTTCTAAAAAAAGAAAGCAAATTCAAGCCAACTAGTGGAGAACCTTGAAGACTAGATGGAGCTCAAGAATATCTTTATTCATAAGAAGTCTTTGAAGGTTTTTAATCTAGAAAGCAATATGCTTTGATCTGTGCTTCAGAAAGACTTCTCTGACAAGATTCACTGGAGAGGAGGGTGTCTTCAGAGAGAACAATTAAGGATCTATCACAAACATTCTTAAAAAAAAAAAAAAAAAGTAAAGCAAAAATGAAAGTGCTCAGGCCTGTACAATTCTTTGTGCATGGACTATATAGTCCATGGAATTCTCCAGGCCAGAATACTGGAGTGGGTTGCCTTGGCCTTCTCCAGGGGATCTTCCCAACCAGGGATTAAATCCAGATCTCCTGCACTGCAGAACCACCAGGAAAGCCCAAGAATACTGGAAGGGGTAGCCTGTCCCTTCTCCAGGAAAACTTCCTGACCAGGAATTAAACTAGGGTCTCCTGCACTGCAGGCAGATTCTTTACCAGCTGAGTGACCAGGGAAGCACCTTGCCCCCCACCAAAAAAAGGCAAGCCTGAACTACAGTAATCACATGAAGATGATGAAGACACAGCAGAAAAATACTGCAGGTCTACAGCTGAGGATTATGAAGGCAGTGGAAGAAAGAAGGAGAATGTGAAGCTAAAGATTTCAAGATGGATTGGTAGGAATATAGACCACAGTAAAAATGATTGGTAGGAGAGAAAGAAAGAGTTTTGGGGGGATATACAGAGTTGCCTATATTCACAATTGAATACACATCACAAATGGAGTCAAATACGTGTCACAGATGGCACTCTGGAAAGATAATAGGGTTGAAATGTTGGATTTCAGAGTTATCCACCTACAAACAACAGAAACCATGAGATCAACTAAAATTGCCAACCATGAGAACAGAGATGTGGGTAAAAGGAAGGTCGATGGATGCTACCTACATTTAAGAGGAAAGAGGAAAAGAAAAGAGGAAGAAAAGTCAGAAAACAAATAATCCATTGATAGAAACATAAAAAAGAGTAGGTTTTGTTTGTTACTATCAGGTAAAGATTATTTTTTCCAAATAAATTTGCATTTTTTGGGAGGGGGATTCTGTGGTTTCCCTGGTGGCTCAGAGCTTAAAGCATCTGCCCGCAATGTGGGAGACCTGGGTTTGATCCCTGGGTCAGGAAGATCCGCTGGAGAAGGAAATGGCAACCCACTCCAGTATTCTTGCCTGGAGAATCCCATGGACGGAGCAGCCTGGTAGGCTTCAGTCCATGGGGTCGCAAAGAGTCAGACACGACTGAGCAACTTCACTTTCTCTCTCTCTTTCTTTCTTTCTGTTGTTTTTATTTTTTGTACACAGAACCAGGATAATTCTGTCTTATCGACCGTAACACTGAGATAAGATTTAATTATTTTTTTTCTAAACTGCTTTCTGGGGATTTATTTCAAGAAGTGAGATTACTAGATTAAAAGGCATGAACATTTTAGGTGTCTTAATACCTAATGTCATTAACAATTCAATGGACATGAGTTTAAGCAAACTCTGGGAGATAGTAAAGGCGAGGGAAACCTGGTGTGCTGTAGTCCATGGGGTTTCTAAGAGTCGGACACAACTGCAGGACTGAACAAGAAAAACAATCTTAATGCCAGTTTGCTATTTCAACCAGTTCATCCATTTTAAAGGCATGAGGAATATGTGCATATTTCCCTGAAGCATCATCAGCCTTGGGTTTTACTTTGTCTTTGTTTTTCCTAACTGATTGCTGATTTCACCAATTAATAAAATTAAAATTAAATCTAAGATTAGTGCACATGATCTTACTACCTTAAAAACATGCAGCTATCATCAGTGGGATCCAAGTGACTGTTTATCACAGACGGCAACTATTATTTGTGTAGCCAAAGCCTGCTATAAGCAGGAATACAGCAGAGTTGTCATACCTTGATGGGTATACAACTGTTGATGGTAGTCAACAACTATCAAAAAATTTACAGATCAGAAACTAGAGGTAATTAGGAAGAAATGATCAGATCTGGCAATGTGGTTATTGGACGTTGCTTAATTAAATCAGTAGCTTTTATTTTTATCCCTTTCAGAAGTGGCATACATACGTACACACAGCACACACATACATGGATACACACATGCAAACATGCATATAGAGAGGGAAGGTATGTATGTTATCTAACGGATAAAAGCTGTGTTTATAACTATCATAAACACATAAGTCAGAGAAGCAACTGTTATGACTTCAAATGATATGATGTTGCATGATACCCATTCAGTTGTTACTAGGCAATTATCATGCCTGTGCAATGATAACAGCACATTCTGTTGGAGAACATGCTCCATGAGGAGCAACTATTCCACGCCTTGAGCATATTTGAGTTATACCTTGAATACTACAGAAGAATATTTGAAAAAATGAAAGTGTTATTCACTCAGTTATCTTTGACTCTTTGCAACCCCATGGACTGTAGGCTGCCAAGTTCTTCTATCCATGGAATTTTCCAGTCAAGAATACTGGAGTGGGTAGCCATTCCCTTCTCCAGGGGATCTTTCTGACCCAGGGATAGAACCCAGGTCTCCTGTGTTGCAGGCAGATTCTTTACTGTCTGAGCCACCAGGGAAGCCTTTAGCAGAATGCTTGCTCCTTAGAAGAATAGCTTTGACAAACCTAGACAGTGTATTAAAAAGCAGAGACATCACTTTGCTGACAAAAGTCCATATAATCAAAGCTATGGTTTTTCCAGTATTCATGTATGGATGTGAAAGATGGACCATAAAGAAGGCTGAGCACCAAATAACTGACACTTTAGAACTGTGGTGCTAGAGAAGGCTCTTGAGAGTGAGAGTGAGGAGATCTTGGAGAGTGAGGAGATCAAACCACTCAATCCTAAAGGAAATCAACCTTGAACATTCACTGGAAGAACCTGTGCTGAAGCTGAACTTCCAATACTTTGACTACGTGATACAAAGAACCAACTCATTGTAAAAGACCCTGATTCTAGGAAAGACTGAGGGCAAGACAAAGGGGTGACAGAGGATGAGATAACTATTAGTGACTCAATGGACTGAGTCTGAGCAAACTCAGGGAGACAGTGAAGGATAGGGAAGCCTGGTGTGCTGCAGTTCATGGGGTTGCTAAAAGTCAGACACAACTTAGCGACTGAATACTAAAATTTACATAAGCACACATATACAGATAGAATTTTCTTAAAAGTTAGTATAGAACTACATCCTTCCTAATTAATATCATTTAAAACAAAATTCAATGGTATGCTTATAAATGGTGAGGAAAATGGTTTTCTCAGATTTATATGAAAGTATAACTAGCAATATAATCTGATAATCTTCAATATGATAAAATTTAATACATTTGAGTATATTTTGTTTTTAATCAGCCTTTCAAAAAATCTTTAAAAAGAATCATTTAAAAGAACCCAATATCAGATATTAAACTCCTGAAGCACCTCCATGAAACACACATGGAAATCACCAAAATAAAAGATAAATCCATAGCATAAAAATAATCTCTTTAGTTACAGATCAGAGAATAGAAACAAACAGTGTCAGCTGGACCAAAAGCTGCAGAAGGCTTGTTTCTCATGAAAAACTAAGATGCTCTTACCAGAAAACTGAATGTTCACTGAAAATGCAACAGGCCAAAACAACGAGGCCACTGCATGACCTAGTTGTCTATACCAAAGTGTTGGTCCACTGCGCTGAAGTGAAACAAAGCCATCCCCTTCCTGTCTCCTGATGTTTGGGGTCTCTTGCTTCACCAGTTGTCTCTCTCCATTCTTGTTTTAATATATATATATATTTTTTAAAGTATTTATTTAAATTAGAGCATAATTACTTTACAATACTGTGATGGCCTCTGCCATACATCAACATGAATCTGTATTTTTTCCTCAGCCTAAATATTTCCCATTTCTCCCTATGCTTCAAAGCAACCTTACCTTGATATTATTTCTACTTAATGTCTGTTTTCCCCTTCTTTCTCACTGCTAAACTTCTTGAAAGATAGTTCATATTCCTCTACTTCTACTGCACTTATGTTTTCCATTTTATATTTCAGTTAAGTATTTATCTCCCAAGCAATGACAGGGAAGGAGAGTAAAAAGATAAAGATAAGTTTAAGACTCGCAGGAAAGCAGGAAGTTATATCAGAAACTCTAGCCTTTCAGGAAAACAGAAGCAAAGTAATCTGCAAAACATCAATCAATCTATTAAATACTGTTTAAATGCCTATTCATACTATGCTAGTGTTGTTTAAATGCCTATTCATAGTATGCTAGTGGACACAGTATGGGCAAAATAATACTTGTCCATATTGAGTTTCTGACTTGATGGAATATTTCCTTAAAAAGGCATATTTCCATAGTTATGTAATTACTATAAAGCCTGGTATATGCTAAAATGTAGCATATGTAGCTCTATGTAGTCACAGAGTTTAAATGGATGGTTAAGAAAAACTTTTCAGAAGTGACATATGAAGTGGGATCTGATGAACAGAGAAATTAGCCAGCTGAAAATAACTGCGAATGCCATGGAAAAGAGAAAGTGTGAAAAGAAAAAAAAAAAAAAAAGCATCAAACATTAGGAGAAATAAAGGTAATTCAGTGTGGCTAGAATTGAGACCAGGAGAAGAGAAACAAAAGAAGTCATCCAACATATGAAGCTACCAGACATTGAAGATTCATAAAACATCAAGAAATTTATACTTTATCCTGAGAGCAATGGAGAGCAACTTAATAAGGAAAATGACATGATCAGATCTCCGGAAGAGCACTGTGGTTATAAGGTGGAGTGGGGATTAAAATTGGGAAGATGGGGAGGAGAGGCTTCTACACTAATTCTTAGAAAAGACTGTGGTTATCTGCATTACCATAGAGGAAAAAAGATTAAAATTATACTAAACTTTATTTTATAAAACTAATCAATGAGTCTTAATAATAATTAGATTTTGAGAGGAGATGTAAAAAAGAAAATGAAGTCAAGCTTAACAGTCAGGATTCAGACTTGGGGAAATGTATAATTGAAAGTTACATTAAAAGAGAGAAAAGTACATTTGGAAATTAAAGAGTTAGTTTCCAATTGCACTGGGGAGTTTCAAGGGAAATAAATTCAGTAAACTTTAATGTCTTCTTTGTGTTCAACTTGTCTTAGAGAGTGTAAGGGCACAAAAGAAAGTGAGATAATGTCCTCAAATATTTCTAATCTGGAAAGAGGAATAAGGAAAGTATCCTAAAAGATATAGTCTTTGACTAAAGACATAAAACATCTGTCTACACACAAAATAATAAAAAAACTACTGAGAAAATAAAATAGGTTAACATTCTTAAATATGTGAGATGAGGAGGACAGAAATTTGGAAAAGGTGGCATATAGTAAAGACTTATGTCAATTCCTACCTCATATGTTTATGAGGATAGGTATTATAGCTCTCACAGCTAGTATTACCTATAAGAAATTATGAAGGACAATGTAAGAATTACCTGTTACCTCATCACCTAAAAAGAACCATTTTTAATATTTTGGGGTAGTACTTTTTAGTCTTTCAAATGCCTGTGCCTATGCATAATATAAACACAACTTTACATTCTATTTTTTAAAAACTTCATACACTTCATTTTGTATGAAGTTACTAGCTTCCGTCATAGCTCAGTAAAGAATCCACCTGCAATGCACGAGACTCCGGTTCGATTCCTGGGTCAGGAAAATCTGCTGGAGAAGGGAAAGGCTACCCACTCCAGTATTCTTGGGCTTCCCTTGTGGCTCAGCTGGTCAAGAATCCACCTGCAATGTGGGAGACCTGGGTTTGATCTCTGGGTTGTGAAGATCCCCTGGAGAAGGGAAAGGCTACCCACTCCAGTATTCTGGCCTGGAGAATTCTACAGACTGTATAGTCCATGGGGTCGCAAAGAGTCAGCCAGGACTGAGTGACTTTCACTTTCACTAGTTACTGTATCACTTGGGCCAATTTACTTAATCTCTGTAAATTTCTTTCTCATCTATAATAAGGGGTCAACAAAACCTAAGGTTTCAGGATTATTGTGAGAATCAAACAGTTTAGTATATATTTCAATAGCTTAACTTTGCCTAGCATGTGGTAACTAATAAACACTACATAAGATTATTTTTATTTTAAATGTCTGAAAGATGATTACAATGAATAGTAATATTTTGAAGGACTTGTGAGAGAAGATTAAGGACAATCAAGCCATAACATTTGTAGTTTCATGAACAATATTGAATGATCATAACTTTTCTATTATTTTTCTTAAAATACATTAAGAAATGTATTACCACATTTCTTAAACTATAGGCAAACAGATTTTACATTTTTATTTAGCAAATGCATGCCAAATAAACGCCTTTATATAGCTAAGAAACCTATTAAAAATAAATGTAAATTGGTTTTAGAATACTATTGCATAGAAGAGTCTTAAAGCACAGAAAGTAATGGGAAAAGGTCTGTTGTAAGAGAAGAATAAACACCATAAAATCATAAAATTCTAGAACAAGAATTCAAAAACTAGCTGGTTCACTATCATTCCTTCAGTCAGGATTTCATCTTTCAAGTCTTTTCATCTTTCAACAAATACTATTTTATGCTCTTTAAAATCATTTTTAATTCTATAACTGTCTTTTAAATAAGTTACACTATATCATAACTACCAAAAAGATTATTCTTACAATCTAACCTAAATCATTCCTGATAATATTTGGGTCCTTTCTTTCTTATTTTGTTCTGATGAAAAAGGTGAACAGCTGCTCACATATGGCTTTATAATGTTTTAAATTAGTAATAAAGTTAGAAGTGAAGGAACAGCTGTCAAATAAGCACAGAACAGTGAAATAAATTTCCCAAAGGGAAATGACCCTCACAAATAAGTACTTTCTGAACAAGCATCCAACAATGACACGATCCAAAAGAAACCCAAAAAACAAAAACTCAATTCAAACTGCACAAACAAAAACTCAGTTCAAACTGCACACCTACAGAAGCCAGAAGACCTGATGATGAGGTTAAAACAAACAAACAAAAAAAAACCTTTACAGACAATTTCCAAAAGGATAAAATAAAAATTAAGGAACAAGAAAAATGACTATGAAAGAGGAATTCAGTAGCTCCAGAGGAGCTGACAGTGTCCTATATATCTGTGATTCAAGATTCTCTTATTTGCTATGTGCCAAGTATTACACTGCCAGGAACAAAAATTCTTTTGAAAGTGTTAATTTTTATAGAATACACAGCAACACAGAGTGCGTTTCACTTTGTCCTTCCACACTAATAAGTCCTGGCATGAGGACAAGACGCCAGGCACTAGCAAGTGGGTTGGCACCTGTTCCAAATTCTCTGCTGGGTCACACACCAGCTTCTTGACAATTCAAGTATTTAAGATACATTTAATTTGGTAAGAAATCATAAACATACCAAATAACTAGGGATACTACATAATGCAGAAAGATAAGCTTAGAAAACCAACTTCCAAGATTCAAAAGAAAAAAAAAAGGTTCCAGATGCTTCTTTAATGAAGACAAATCAAATTTAGGAAGCAGTGCTTAAAAAGTATTCTTACATCAAAGTAAAAATAAGTGAAAGCCATTAGCTTTATATGGTGAAAAGACAAAATACTTTTCCTCCTGCTTTAAAAACTAATTCTAAAATAAAATGAAAAGACAACTGACAACTGTCAGAATGGGAGAAAATATCTGCAAACGAAGCAGCTGATAAGGGATTAATCTCCCAAATAAACTGACAATTCATGCAGTTCAGTATTAAAAAAACAAAGATTCAATCCAAAAATGGGTGGAAGACCAAAACAGACATTTCACCAAAGAAGACAGATGGCCAACAAACACATGAGAAGAGGCTCAACATCATTAATTATTATAGAAATGCAAATCAAAACTACAATGAGATATCACTTCACACTGGTCAAAATGGCCACCATCAAAAAATCTACAAAGGATAAATGCTGGAGAGGATGGGAAAAAAAGAGAACCATCCTACACTGTTGGTGGGAATGTAAATTGGTACAACCACTATGGAAAACAGTAAAAAACTAAAAATATTCATAGAGTTACCATCTGACCCAGCAATCCCACTCAGACATATATTTGGAGAAAACTGTAATTCAAAAGGATATATGCACCCTGATGTTCATTGCAGATTATTACAGTGAACAGGACATGGAAGGAACCTAAATGACCATTGAAAGATGGATGGATAAAGAAGATGTGGTACATATGTACAACGAAACATTACTCACACATAAAAAAGGAAAGAAATAGTGTCATTTGCAGAGATATAGATGGACCTAGAGACTGATGTACAGAATGAAGTCAGAAAGAGAAAAACAAATACCATATAATATCATTCATATATGGAATCTAAAAAAAATGGTACAGATGAATCTATTTACAAGCAAAAATAGAGTCACAGATGTAGAAAACAAACCTATGGTTTTCAAAGGAAGAAGGGGGGTGGGACAAACTGGGAGACTGGGATTGACATATATACACTACTGTGTATGAGAACCTATTGTATATCACAGGGAACTCTACTCAATGATCTGTGGTGACCTAAATGGGAAGAAAATCTAAAGAAGACTGGATATATGTATAACTGATTCGCTTTGCTATAGAGCAAAAACTAATCAACATTGTGGGGGCTTCCCTTGTGGCTCAGCTGGTAAAGAATCCGCCAGCAATGCAGGAGACCTGGCTTTGATCCCTGAATTGGAAAGATCCCCTGGAGAAGAGAAAGGCTCCCCACTCCAGTATCCTGGCCAGAGAATTCCATGGTCCATGGGGTCACAAAGAGTCGGACAGGACTGAGTAAAGCAACTATACCCCAATAAAAAATTCAAATAAATAAACAAATAAATGAACATTATTTTGAGGTTTTTTGAAAGACAAGTCTAAGTTCCAGTTCCACTATAGTACCATAAACTGTATACAGCCTCTGTCTCCCAACCTCACTGATTAAAAATACGAATTTCAGACAAAATACAAAACCCAACTACATGAGGACTCTGAAAAGTAAAAGGAGAGTGGAGCATAAGGCAAATAAAAATATGGAGAAAGGCCTTGTACAAGGTGGTAGAAGGGGCTGAACATGCAGTGTTTTTTCCTTCTCTTTTCTCCCTTGACTCAGCTTTTCCCCTTTTCCTGCTTCCATTTTGCATCAGGTGCTAGGTTGAAATACCTAACAGTTTCACAGGAAAGAACTGCTAAAAAATAGTAGATGAAAAAAAAAAATAGATGAGAAAGAATATAAGGAACTGTACACCAGAACTTTGCTAATAATTGCAAACTGCTACTAATCTGAGTGATTTTGTTGTTGAGTAAATCACATTTGAGAATCTCATTGAAACATAAGTTATGAGACCCAGATGGTTCTCTAATTCTAATTAATAAAGGAAAACATTAAGGTAAAGAAAAAAGGAACTATGCCAGTAAATAAAAAGATATTCCAAAAACCATGGCAATAATGATCAACTTCAAGGCAAATACTGTAACCAAATTTCAAACTATAGATTTCTTGATCAGTTAAGAGGTTATATTAAAACTTGAGTTCAATTTCTAAAACAATTTATATTACAATCACACTTTAATGAGTCTACTATGAGCTGTGCTCAGAAAGCTGGCTATCCTGAAGTCAAACTGACAAATATAATAATTATGTAAATAAGTCCTGCTTAGATCAAAAACTTTATGCCTTACTTCAACTTAAAAATGGTTAACTATTTCCAAAATGAGCTTTTAAGAAACAACTTACTTTTGTCTGATAAACAATCTCACAAAAGTCTCACAAAAAAAAAGGAAACAATGAGAAAAAAAAAAAATTCAACTGAAACAATATTCTTTAAAAAAAAAACTCACATCATGAAAATGACAGTTTCACTTAGAAAATTCTTCATATCTCATTAAAATATTTTATATTTTTGCTAATTCACCAAATTCCTTGAATAATTTAATTGCAAATTCAGCAAAAAATTCTTTGATTATTTAAGGAAACTTACTAACCTCTGCCATTCTTACCATGCCATAGCACAACAGGGAAAAGATAAAAGAATATGGCTAAAATACATGAAACATACAGGAAGAGTAGAAAAAGACTGGGACTTCTACTGATTGGGCCCCTAGCCCCAGGACCAAAGAAGCACATGTACACAAGTTTCTCAAGTGAATTTTAAATCAGCCACATGTAAATATGATCAAATGCCCCCAAACTAAAAGGAATCATATAAAAGGCCCAAGTTCAAATAGCAAAGTTTTTTTTTTTTAAGTTTTGTTCAGATCTTTCTTTTTTGGGTGTCTGTGATATGAGTGAATAATAACCAAACAGAAGGGTTCTTTTGTTATGTATGTATCTACCACTAGGACCTTCCTAACACAGTGTCTGTACATTATAGATGCTCAATGTTTGGTATGGGAATAAATGAGCAGATGCAGATTTCATTTGTGCTATATTTAAAAAAAAAAGTGGCAGAGGAGTAGAAATGACAGGAAAATAGACTGTAGGAGGTGAGAAGGGAAAAACAGGAGAGATTTAGGGAGTTAAGAATTAACCAACACATGTGGTCAGATGTAGTCAAAAATGTTGCCAACATGTAAAAGTGTTGGGCCATATATATGCTTTGCAAACCATTTTTTAGCCCACATCTGCAAAATAGCTGGGTCATAAATTCAGACCATTTCTTCTGATCTCTTTTGATGATTGCCTGACAATAAAAATGTTTGCATACATGTAGAGAAAAATCTTCTCCTGCCAAGACTGGCTAAAGGGATGCTCCAGTTCAGTTCAGTTGCATTGGACCCTTTGCGACCCCATGAACCGCCGCACACCAGGCCTCCCCGTCCATCACAAACTCCCAGAGTTGACCAAAACTCATGTTCATTCAGTCAGTGATGCCCTCCAACCATCTCATCCTCTGTCATTCCCTTCTCCTCCTGCCCTCAATCTTTCCTACCGCCAGGGCCTTTTCAAATGAGTCAGCTCTTCGCATCAGGTGGCCAAAGTATTGGAGTTTCAGCTTAAGCATCAGTCATTCCAGTGAATATTCAGGATTGATTTCCTTTAGAATGGACTGGTTGGATCTCCTTGCAGTCCCAGGGACTCTCAAGAGTCTTCTCCAACACCACACTTCAAAAGCATCAATTCTTCGTTGCTCAGCTTTCTTTATAGTCCAACTCTCACATCATGACCACTGGAAAAACCATAACCTTGACTGACGGACGTTTGTTGGCAAAGTAATGTCTCTGCTTTTCAATATGCTGTCTAGGTTGGTCATAACTTTCCTTCCAAGGAGTAAGCGCCTTTTAATTTCATGGCTGCAGTCACCATCTGCAGTGGTTTTGGAGCCCCAAAAAATAAAGTCTGACACTGTTTCCCCATCTATCTGCCATGAAGTGATGGGACCAGATACCATGATCTTAGTTTTCTGAATGTGGAGCTTTAAGCCAACTTTTTCACTCTCCTCTTTCACTTTCATCAAGAGGCTTTTCAGTTCCTCTTCTCTTTCTGCCATAAGGGTGGTGTTATCTGCATTATCTGAGGTTATTGATATTTCTCCTGGCAATCTTCATTCCAGCTTGTGTTTCTTCCAGTCCAGCGTTTCTCATGATGTACTCTGCATATAAGTTAAATAAGCAGGGTGATAATATACAGGCTTGAAGTACTCTTTTCCCAATTTAGAACCAGTCTGTTGTTTCATGTCCAGTTCTAACTGTTGCTTCCTGACCTGTATACAGGTTATTCAAGAGGCAGGTCAGGTGGTCTGGTATTCCCATCTCTTGAAGAATTTTCCACAGTTTGTTGTGATCCACACAAAGACTTTGGCATAGTCAATAAAGCAGAACCAGGTGTTTTTCTGGAAATCTCTTGCTTTTTCAATGATCCAGCGAACGTTGGCAATTTGATCTCTGGTTCCTCTGCCTTTTCTAAAACCAGCTTGAACTTCTGGAAGTTCATGGTTCACATATTGTTGAAGCCTGGCTTGAAGAAAATTGAGCATTACTTTACTAGCGTGTGAGATGAGTGCAATTGTGTGGTAGTTTGAGCATTTTTTGGCAATGCCTTTCTTTAAGACTGGAATGAAAAGTGACCTTTTCCAGTCCTGTGGCCACTGCTGACTTTTCAAAATTTGCTGGCATATTGAGTGAAGCACTTTCATAGCATCATCTTTTAGAATTTGAAATAGTTCAACTGGAACTCCATCACCTCCACTAGCTTTGTTCGTAGTGATGCTTCCTAGGCCCATTTGACTTCACATTCCAGGATGTCTGGCTCTAGGTTAGTGATCACACCATCATGATTACCTAGGTCATGAAGATCTTTTTGGAATAGTTTTTTTTGCGTATGCTTGCCACCTCTTCTTAATATCTTCTGATTCTGTTAGGTCCATGCCATTTCTGCATCGAGCACATCTTTGCATGAAATATTCCCTTGGTATCTCTAATTTTCTTGAAGAGATCGCTAGTCTTTCCCATTCTACAGTTTTCCTCTATTTTTTTGCACTGATCACTGAGGAAGGCTCCAAGTTTTGTTAAATAGAAGGCAAAGGGAAGAGGCCCTTCTCTGTCAGAAAGCTGAGCAAACTCTTGTCAGCAAATTTCCCAAGCCGTCCCGACTTGGTCTTGAGACACAGACCAAAAAGGAAGTTCCTACATGGCAAAGAATAACCAATGCTGGCCAGAGAGCCAAAATGTTAGAGAAACAGGATTGCTGCCGATATTTTCGTTTGAGGACAACAGATGTAAGGAGAAAGCCCCTATAGAGAGTGAAAGAGATACTAGGGAATAATCCTTACAGCAGTCTTAATAGGCAATATTTAGAAAAAGAATAAAAGATTTTACCTTTATACTCAAGGCTGGTCCCTGGCTGCTAAATATGCTACATGTAATAGCCAGGGATATGAATATTAGTGGGACAGGATCAACTTGAGAATCAAGCTGAAAGATGCCACAAGAAAATCCTGGAGAAAGAAGCTGCCTAGGCAAATTAAGACATTTAGGCGAGGTATATACTGAGTTCATGGAGACAGATCAAACAAGTATCAGAGAACTAACCAAGTGTAAGTGGAAGACTGTTGAGCAATAATTAACCATCCTACAGTAAAAGCTGTCTAATGGTGCCATCTTTTGTAACTTCTGGTAAGGATGGGGGGGGTTCTTGTATTACAGTTGTCAACAAGAAAGTCAGACTCCTATAGATATCGTAGCTGAGGCTTTAATATAAAATATTCATTTATTTACTCATTTATTCACTCATTCATCAGATACATTCATCTTGGTGCAAAGGCTGTTAGGTTTTGAGTGCTTAGCCAGGCTCTAGGAATACCGGTACAGTATACAGAGTGAGATACAAAAAATGAACAAGACTGACGTGGCCCACGACTGTGGAGCTTACAGGTTAAAAGGAGAAGCAGACATTATAAGAAAGTGAAAGCCACTCAGTCGTATCTGACTCTTTGGGACTGTAGCCCCCCAGGCTCCTTTGTCCATGGAATTCTCCAGGCAAGAATATTGGAGTGGGTAGCCATTCCCTTCCCCACGGCATGTTCCCAAACCTGAGATTGAACCTGGTCTCCTGTATTGCAGGCAGATTCTCTACCATCTCAGCCACCAGATTAAACAAATAAGTATTTAATTAATAAGTATTTATACTGACTCATTTGAAAAGACCTTGATGCTGGAAAAGATTGAAGGTGGGAGAAGGGGATGACAGAGGATGAGATGATTGGCTGGCATCACTAATGGACATGAGTTTGAGTAAACTCTGCATGTTGGTGATGGACAGGGAGGCCTGGCGTGCTGCAGTCTATGGGGTCACAAAGAGTCGGACACAACTGACCAACTGAAGTATTTAATTTAAAAACTATACAAAAAATTGTATGTGATGCCACAAAGAGCATATAATAGGACTGGAGGGTCCAAGAGTGTCAAGTACAGCTTTCTAGAAGAGCTGACCTTTAAACAAGCAGGAAAGATGAGTAGTAATCAAGCAACTAAAGAGAATGAATGGCACTGAACCATCTGCAGGCCCTAATACTGGCTTTTAGTCATCTTGAAGAAGGAAAAGAAACATTTGAGCATAATGCCAGTCATACTGAGATACGCGACTGGTTATCATACCATACTCAATTCAGTAAAACAGATCCATTTTAGTCCCTCATTTATGACTTGACCAATTATTGTCATACTTTCTGGTTTCCTTTCCGAGCTGTCTCTGGGAAAATCTGAGTTTGTGCACATTAGAGACAACATTAGAGATGGCGAACTATTGGGAAGAGGATTGTGTATACTAGTAAGAAGAGTCACTGAGAATAAATTCTTTACGTAGACAGTCCATCAGCCTAAATTCTGGTTAAGTACTCATGAGGGGCTACAGGAGTTTTATATTAGATAACTAACATACTTTTGTTAATTTGTGATGAATATGGCACTTCACTTCTGTGGTCTTCCTCCCAAAACTCTAGCCATAATGAAAAAACAGTCAAACTCAAAGTGAGGGGCATTCTACAAAAAACCTAAGCAGTATACCTCAAAACTGTCAAGAAAAGAACAGAAACACTGTTATAGCCCAGAGAAGCCAAAACAGACACAATAACTAAATGCAATGAGGTAACTTAGATGGGATCCTGAAACAGACAAAGGACAGTACAAGAAACTAATGAAATACAAACAAAGTATGGAATTTAGTAAATAGTATTCAAGACAGGCTTACTCAGAAAATCTGGGTGTTCAATCCCTGCCCATTTATAATAAAGAAAGGCCAGTCTACTAGGAGATATTCTCTGGGCTTTTAAAATATGTTGCCTCTAAGAGTGTTTTTTATGCCTGAAGCCTTGTGGTATGCTCTACCAGTCTGACTAGGCTAAGTTTACCCTGGCAATATGATTTATGGACACCCCTTTTTGTTTTGGGAAGGGCTAGAATCTAAGTAGTGAAAGTCAGACGTGCAGGTGCTGTATACCTACATGACTGACCTGCAATAAAACCCTGGATTCTAAGGTTCATGTGAGCCTCCCTGGTCAATAACACTCCATGCATATTGTCACACACTGTTTCTGGGAGAATTAAGTGTATTCCCAATGGACTCCATTGGGAAAGTACACCTAGAAGCCTGTGTCTGGTTGATCCAGGAATTCATCTCAAGTGACTTTTCCCCTTGAGCATTTTGATCTGTATTTCTTCACTGTAATAAAGCATCAAAATGATTATAATGGGGCTTCCCAGGTGGCGCTACTGGTAAAGAACATATTTGCCACTGCAGGAGACGTTAAGAGATGGGTTCTATCCCTGGGTTGGAAAGATTCCCTGGAGGAGGACATGGCAACCCACTTCAGTATTCTTGCTTGGAGAATCCCATGGACGAAGGAGCCCAGTGGGCTACAGTCCACAGGGTAGCAAAGGATTGGACATGACTGAAGCAACTTAGCAAGACGCTGCATGAATATAATAGCTTCTGAGTTCAGTGAGTCCTTCTAGTGGATCATCAAGCCTGGGGTAGTCTTGAGGACCCTCACAAAGACAGACAGATGAAAAAATTACAAACAACTTAAAATTCCCTAAAACTCACATTCCTAATTACTCCCCTACTACCCATCTACAAGCCTGAACATTAGGGAAACTTTATCACAGGCAATTAAACAGATCTTTAAATTTATCTCATGTTTATACTGGAGTTCTCAGACATCTTCTAATTTTCAGTTACATTTTCTCAATTTTCCACCTTTTTCACCTTTGGCATCACATTCCATCCACCTCAAAGCTCTGATCTTTCTATTGAGTCAAAACCAGAAGAATGTTCACTCTTACTACACTTAAAAAAACAAAAGAAAAACACTTACACAAAAAAATGCAAAGCATTTTTCTAAAGAGGACATGAGATTCTGAAATAGTGATTTTATGCCCCACCTTGATTAGATATAAACTATTAAACATAGGACTTTTGAAAACTGCCAAATCAGGGCTCTTTGCTTCTAGCCAAAGAGAAAGAGATAAGATTCAGCTTTCTGTCTGAAAAAGAAAAAAACTTAAAAAGCTGACAAACTCTTAAGACACTGGCCACCAGGCAATGAAGGAAGATGATTCTTGAGAGAAGGGAAACAATGAAGTGAACCTTATGATTGTGCCCAACTAATTGCCTGGAGAAAGTCCACAGATTGCAGCAGCACAGAGGAAACCTAGGCAGAGTCCACAGTCTCCCTGAGATGAAATGATTAAACTAGGAGTATGAGGAGGCCAAAGAAGTAGGTATAGCAGGGTATTAGAGATAAAAGAGGTAGATAAAGAGAAAATGTCTGAAATCTAAAGAAGATCTCCATAAATATTTAGTTTTAATACATGCTGGGAGAAAAAAACAGTGAAGCCAGGGAAAAAAACCAAAAACAAGAACAGAAGGAAGTCTGCTTACTCCCAAGAGCCAGAGTGGACCCTCATAATTTACAGAGTATCAGGTAGGATACTGATAAGTATCTTAGCTCACTAATAGGGAAAAATTAACCCCAGACAAAACATTGCCAGGTCTCAGTTCTGTTCAGTTCAGCCACTCAGTCATGTCCAACTCTTTGTGATCCCATTATTGCAGCATGCATGGCCTCCCTGTCCATCATCGACTCCTGGAGTTCACTCAAACTCACGTCCATTGAGTTGGTGATGCCATCCAGCCATCTCATCCTCTGTCGTGCCCTTCTCCTCGTGCCCCCAATCCCTCCCAGCATCAGAGTCTTTTCCAATGAGTCAACTCTTCGCATCAGGTGGCCAAAGTACTGGACTTTCAGCTTTAGCATCATTCCTTCCAAAGTTCAAAAGCAGAGACATTACTTTGCCAACAAAGGTCCATCTAGTCAAGGCTATGGTTTTTCCAGTAGTCATGTATGGATGTGAGAGCTGGACTGTGAAGAAAGCTGAGTGCCGAAGAATTGATGCTTTTGAACTGTGGTGCTGGAGAAGACTCTTGAGAGTCCCTTGGACTGCAAGGAGATCCAACCAGTCCATTCTAAAGGAGATCAGTCCTGGGTGTTCTTTGGAAGGAATGATGCTAAAGCTGAAACTCCAATACTTTGGCCACCTGATGCAAAGAGTTGACTCAATGGAAAAGACCCTGTTGCTGGGAGGGATTGGGGGCAGGAGGAGAAGGGGACAACAGAGGATGAGATGGCTGGATGGCATCACCAACTCAATGGACATGAGTACCTAAGATAATTTAAAGGCAAACCCCAAAAGGATGACTACTTCCAAATAACCATCACACCCCAGAATAAACCTCAAGAATGTTGATGAGTATAAAAAATATTCAGCTTCCAACAAAAGTAAAAATTTCTGGAAACTAACCAAAATGTATCATGCATGCAAAGAACAGGGAAATATAATCTATAATAAGGAGAAAAATCAACAAATTGAAGCTGATCCAGAAATAACATAGACAGAATTAGTAGACAAGGACATTATAACATTAAGTCTATTGCATATGTTCAAATGAAGAAAACACTGAAAACACTAAGTAGAGAAGAAAAAATATAAAAAAGGATAAAAATCAAATTTCTGGAGAAGAAAACTACAGTGTTCATAGTTTTAAAAATGAACTGAATGAAATTAATAGCTGATTAGACACTTCAATGGGGAAAAAGGTTAGTGAACTGACAGGCACAGATATAGAGACTCTCTAAAACAAAACAGAGGGTAAAAGAAAACAGAATATACAGAATATAAAAACTGAACACAGCATCACTGAGTTTTGGGAGAATCTCAAGCAGACAAATGTACATGTGTATTTTTATTTCCCTGTGAAGGAGGAAAGAAACAGACTAAATCCTTAAAGAAATAATGGCCAAATTTTTTTCAAATTTGATTAAAACTACAGATACCACATACACAAGAAGATCAAAGAATCAGCAAAATAACATGAAGAAAACTAACAAGGCACAAGATAATCAAATTGCTTAAAATCAGAGCTAAAGAGAAAATCTTAAAAATCAACCAGAGGAAAAAAGACTATGCATAGAAAAAGAAAACATAAACAGAAGATTTCTTTTCAAAGATAATGTGAAAAGGAGAGTAGAGCAAACCACTAAAGAACTAGGGGTACGTGGGGTAGGGGAAGGTACCAATGTCAATCTAACTTCTTTCTCCAATAAAAATATCTTTTTAAAACAAAAACAAAATAATGACTTTTTTGGGACTGCAAAAAAATGAAAAAGAATTTGAGAATGCAAAAACTGAATGAATTCTTGACCAGCACACCTACATTACAGGAAATATTAAAGTAAGCTCTACAGGAAGAAGGAAAATGCTACCAGATAGAAACCTGAATCTACACAAAAGACTAGAGAAAATTGAAGTGGTAACTACATTGTGTAAACATAGACATTTTTTATTACTTTTTTTTCAATCTCTTCAAAAGGATATTTTGTTAGGGCAAAACTGAGGACAATGTAATATGGGTTTACATCATGAAAAGTAAAACAAAGTGAAAGTCGCTTAGTCATGTCCGAATATTTGTGACCCCATGGACAATAGAGTCAATGGAATTCTCTAGGCCAAAATACTGGAGTGGGTACCCTTTCCCTCCTTCAGGGGATCTTCCCAACCGAGGGATCAAACACAGGTTTCCCCGATTGCAGGCAGATTCTTAACCAGCTGAGCACAAGGAAATGCTATGGACTTAACAGACGAAGAAGAGATTAAGAGGTGGCAAGAATACACACAAGAACTATACCAAAAAGATCTTCATGACCCAGATAATCATGATGGTGTGATCACTCACCTAGAGCCAAACATCCTGGAATGCAAAGTCAAGTGGCCCTTAGGAAGCATCACTATGAACAAAGCTAGTGGAGGTGATAGAACTCCAGTTGAGTTATTTCAAATCCTAAACGATGATGCTGTGAAAGTGCTGCACTCAAAATGTCAGCAAATTCGGAAAACTCAGCAGTGACCACAAGACTGGAAAAGGTCAATTTTCATTCCAATCCCAAAGAAAAGCAATGTCAAAGAATGCTCAAACTACTGCACAAATGCACTCATCTCACACACTAGCAAAGTAATGCTCAAAATTCTCCAAGCCAGGCTTCAACAGTATATGAACCGTGAACTTCCAGATATTCAAGCTGCTTTTAGAAAAGACAGACAAACAAACCAGAGATCAAATTGCCAACATCTGCTGGATCACTGAAAAAGCACGAGAGTTCCAAAAAAACATCTATTTCTGCTTTACTGACTATGCCAAAGGCTTTGACTGTGCGCATCACAACAAACTGTGGAAAATTCTGAAAGAGATGAAAATACCAGACCACGTGATCTGCTTCTAGAGAAAACTGTGTGCAGCTCAAGAAGCAACAGTTAGAACTGGACATGGAACAAGAGACTGGTTCCAAATTGGGAAAGGAGTATGTCAAGGCTGTTATTGTCACCCTGCTTATTTAACTTATATGCAGAGTATGTCATGAGAAATGCTGGACTGGATGAAGCACAAGCTGGAACCAAGATTGCCAGGAGATATATCAATAACTTCAGATATGCAGATGATACCATCCTTATGGCAGAAAGTGAAGAACTAAAGAGCCTCTTGACGAAAGTGAAAGAGGAGAGTGAAAAAGTTGGCTTAAAACTCAACATTCAGAAAACTAAGATCATGGCATCTGGTCCTATCGCTTCATGGCAAATAGGTGGGGAAACAGTGAGAGACTATTTTGGGGGGCTCCAAAATCACTGCAGATGGTGAATGCAGCCATGAAATTAAATGACACTTGTTTCTTGGAAGAAAAGCTATGACCAACCTAGACAGCATATTAAAAAGCAGAGACATCACTTTGCCAGCAAAAGTCCATCTAGTCAAAGCTATGGTTTTTCCAGTAGTCATATATGGATGTGAGAGATGGACTATAAAGAAAGCTGAGCACCGAAGAATAGATGCTTTTGAACTGTGGTTTTGGATCTTGAGAGTCCCTTGAACAGAAGGAGATCCAACCAGTCCATCCTAAAGGAAATTAGTCCTGAATATTCACTGGAAGGACTGATGCTGAAGCTGAAACTCCGATACTTTGGCCACCTGATATGAAGAGCTGACTCATTTGAAAAGACCCTGATGCTGGGAAAGAGTGAAGGCGGGAGGAGAAGGGGCTGACAGAGGATGAGATGGTTGGATGGCATCACCAACTCAATGGACATGAGTTTGAGTATACTCCAGGAGTCGGTGATGGACAGAGGAAGGCCTGGCATGCTGCAGTCCATGAGGTTGCAAAGAGTCAGACTTGGCTAAGCGACTGAACTGAACTCAAAGTAAAATACATGACAACAGCACAAAGGCCAGGAGATGAGCAACACACGTAAACTGTTTTAGGATTCCTGCACTATACATGGGATACATTTTCACTTAGAAGTAGATCAGTTAAAGATGTTTTAAGGGAAATAAAAAATATTTTAACTAATGGAAATGAAAGTACAATATATCAAATATGAGGGATGCGGCTAAAACAATGCCTAATGATCATTTACAGCATTGAACACTGACCGAGAAAAGACAGAAATTCATTAACCACAGCTCCCACCTTAAACTAAAGGAAGAAGGGCAAATTAAACCTAAGGCAGATGGAAAAGAAACTAATAAAGATGAGTACAGAAATAAATGAAATCAAAATCAGAAAAATATAAACAAAAAAAGCTGGTGATTGGGAAAAAAATTCAATAAAATTGCCAGACCTCCAGGCAGACTGATTGTGAAAAAAAGAGAAGACATAAACTACCAGTATCCGAAATGAAAGACAAAATATCACTACTGATCCCACCAACAGTTAAGAGATAATAAGGAAGACTATAAACAACTATATGTCCATGAATCAGAAAATTAAGGCAAAATCAACCAATATTTTTAAAGAAACAAACCATCAAAACTCACTCAAGATAAAAAACAGATAACCTGAATAACAGGTTTACTAAAAAATTAAATATAACTTAATCCTTCCAAATAAGGAAAATAATAGGACCAAACAATACTAATTCTACATACTTTCTTCCAACAAATAAGTGAGTAGAGAACATTTCCAACTCACTATAATGCCAGCAGCATCCTAATACCAAAACCAGACAAAAACATTATAAGAAAATTACACACAAATATCTCCCATGAACATATATGCAAAAATTCTCAACAAAATGTTAGCAAATAGAATCCGGTAATATATAAAAGGATACTATATCACAGCAGAGTGGAATTCATCCAGGAATATAAAAACAATTCAATGTGAAAAAAAACCTCAATGTAATTTGTTGTATTGATAGACTAAGAAAAACCATATGAGCATTTCAATAGAAACAGAAAAAGCATTCAAGAGAATTCAACATCCATTCACAATTAAAAACAAACAAACAAACAAAAAAACCTCTCAGCAAACTAGGAATACAAAGGAACTTAGTAAAGGACATCTTTAAAAAAAAAAAACAACAACAGGCAAACACTGTACTTAATAGTGAGGGAGGAAACTAAGAGTCACTTTCTAACGGGTACAGAGCTTCTGTGCAGGAAGAGGAAGAGTTCTAAAGACGAATGGTGGTGATGGGTGCACAGCAATGGGAATATACTTCATGTCACAAAATTATACACTTCAGACTGGTGAAAATGGTAAAATTCATGTTATGCACATTTTACCAGTTTAAAAAAAACACAACAAATCTTTTTCCACATAACTCCAAGCTATAGCTGGAGTTTCTATAGTCCTATGGGTTACATGTCAGCCCACTCCAGTACACTTGCCTGGAAAATCCCATGGATGGAGGAGCTTGGTAGGCTGCAGTCCATGGGGTCGCTAAGAGTCAGACACAACTGAGCGACTTCCCTTTCACTTTTCACTTTCATGCACTGGAGAAGGAAATGGCAACCCACTCCAGTGTTCTTGCCTGGAGAATCCCAGGGACGGGGGAGCCTGGTGGGCTGCCATCTATGGGGTCGCAAAGAGTCAGACACGACTGAAGTGACTTAGCAGCAGCAGCATGGTTACATATAAAGGAGCAGAGTTAACCATACTCAGGGGGAAAAAAGAAATTAACCAAAGACCTAAATGTGCATGCTAAAAGTATAAACTCTCAAAATAGAATATATGGTAAATCTTCCTGATCTTCAATTTGGCAATACTTTCTCAAACGTGGTATCAAAACTACACACAACAAAAGAAAAAATAGAGACTGGATTCTCTCAAAATTAAAAACTTTTATGCTGCAAAGAACATTATCAAGAAAAGAGGTATCTCACTGAATGGGAGAAAATATTTGCAAATCACATACATCTGACTTGTGAGTGCTCACTCATGTCTGACTCTCTGAGACACTATGAATTGTAGCCCACCAAGCTCCTTTGTCCATGAGGTTTTTCAGTCAAGAAGACAGAAATGGGTTGCCACTTCTTCTGGATTGTCTGGACCAGGTATCAAATTTGTATCACCTGCACTGGCAGGTGGATTCTTTACCACTGTGCCACCCGATAGCAGATATCTAATAAAAGGCTTGTATCTAGTATGTATACAACTCAATTGTATATATTAATAAAACCAATATCAAAATCAATAAAATCAATTCAGCTCAGTTCAGTTCAGTCGCTCAGTCGTGTCCGACTCTTTGCGACCCCATGAACCGCAGCACACTAGGCCTCCCTGTCCATCATCAACTTCCAGAGTTCACTGAGACTCACGTCCATTGAGTTCGTGATGCCATCCAGCCACCACTTCTTCTGGATTGTCTGGACCAGGTATCAAATTTGTATCACCTGCACTGGCAGGTGGATTCTTTACCACTGTGCCACCCGATAGCAGATATCTAATAAAAGGCTTGTATCTAGTATGTATACAACTCAATTGTATATATTAATAAAACCAATATCAAAATCAATAAAATCAATTCAGCTCAGTTCAGTTCAGTCGCTCAGTCGTGTCCGACTCTTTGCGACCCCATGAACCGCAGCACACTAGGCCTCCCTGTCCATCATCAACTTCCAGAGTTCACTGAGACTCACGTCCATTGAGTTCGTGATGCCATCCAGCCATCTCATCCTCGGTCGTCCCCTTCTCCTCCTGCCCCCAATCCCTCCCAGCATCAGGGTCTTTTCCAATGAGTCAACTCTTCGCATGAGGTGGCCAAAGTACTGGAGCTTCAGCTTTACCCAACCCTCACATCCATACATGACCACAGGAAAAACCATAGCCTTGACTAGACGGTCCTTAGTCAGCAAAGTAATGTCTCTGCTTTTGAATATACTATCTAGGTTGGTCATAACTTTTCTTCCAAGGAGTAAGTGTCTTTTAATTTCATGGCTGCAGTCACCATCTGCAGTGATTTTGGAGCCCAAAAAAATAAAGTCTGACACTGTTTCTACTGTTTCCCCATCTATTTCCCATGAAGTGATGGGGCCAGATGCCATGATCTTCGTTTTCTGAATGTTGAGCTTTAAGCCAACTTTTTCACTCTCCTCTTTCACTGTCAACAAGAGGCTTTTTAGCTCCTCTTCACTTTCTGCCATAAGGGTGGTGTCATCTGCATATCTGAGGTTATTGATATTTCTCCTGGCAATCTTGATTCCAGCTTGTGTTTCTTCCAGTCCAGCATTTCTCATGATTAATAAAATCAATAATAAAAATATTTTTAAAAGGGCAAAAAACCTGAATCGATGTTTTGCTAAAGAAAACACATACAAATGGTTAATATGCAACTGAAAAGCTTTGTAACATCATTAGCCACAAAGAAAATATAAATCAAAAACCACAATGAGATAACCCACTAGGATAGCTACACTTAAAAAGATACAAACGTAGGAACATACACTGCTGGGGAAGATGTAAAATGGTGCAGCCACTTCAGAAAACTGCTTGGTAGCTCTTCAAAAGGTTAAAAAGTGGTTACCAAGGATCTAGCAATAACACTACTTGATATATACCCCAAAGAACTGAACAAGATCCAGCAATCCCACTGCTGGGCATACACCCCGAGGAAACCAGAACTGGAAGAGACAAATGTACCCCAATGTTCATTGCAGCATTATTTAGAACAGCTTTGCCAACAAAGGTCCATCTAGTCAAGGCTATGGTTTTTCCAGTGGTCATGTATGGATGTGAGAGTTGGACTGTGAAGAAAGCTGAGCACCAGCCACCTGATGCGAAGAGTTGACTCATTAGAAAAGACTCTGATGCTGAGAGGGATTGGGGGCAGGAGGAGAAGGGGACAACAGAAGATGAGATGGCTGGATGGCATCACCAACTCGATGGACGTGAGTTTGGGTGAACTCTGGGAGTTGGTGATGGACAGGAAGGCCTGGCGTGCTGTGATTCATGGGGTTGCAAAGAGTTGGACACGACTGAGAGACTGAACTGAACTGAGGACAGGGAAGCAACCTAGACAACCATCAGTAGATGAATGGATAAGAAAGTTGTGATATATATAGACAATGGAATATTATTCAGCTATGAAAAGGAACACATTTGAGTCTGTTCTAATGAGGTGATGAACCTGGAGCCTATTATACAGAGTGAAGTAAGAATCACCAACTCGATGGACGTGAGTTTGGGTGAACTCTGGGAGTTGGTGATGGACAGGAAGGCCTGGCGTGCTGTGATTCATGGGGTTGCAAAGAGTTGGACACGACTGAGAGACTGAACTGAACTGAGGACAGGGAAGCAACCTAGACAACCATCAGTAGATGAATGGATAAGAAAGTTGTGATATATATAGACAATGGAATATTATTCAGCTATGAAAAGGAACACATTTGAGTCTGTTCTAATGAGGTGATGAACCTGGAGCCTATTATACAGAGTGAAGTAAGTCAGACAGAGAAATATAAATACTGTATATTAACACATGCATATGGAATTTATAAAGATGGTACCAATGATCTTACATGCAGGGCAGCAAAAGAGACACAGATGTTACAGAACAGACTTTTGGACTCCACGGGAGAAGGAGAGGGTGGGGTCATTTGAGAAAATAGCACTGAAACAAATATGTACACTACAATATGTAAAACAGATGACCAGTGAGTTCAATGCATGAAGAAAGGCATCCAAAGCCAGTGCTCTGGGACAACCCAGAGGGATAGGGTGGGGAGGGAAGTAGGTGGGGGATTCAGGATGGGGAGGACACATATATATCTGTGGCCATATATGTTGATGTATGGCAAAAACCATTATGATATTATAAAGTAATTATCCATCAATTAAATTAGGTAAAAAAAAAAAAGGAAACAGGTATTCACATAAAAATTTGTACACGAATGTTTGAATGTTCTTAGCAGCTCTATTCATGAAAGCCAAAATGTAGACACAATCCAAATGTCTATCAACTAAGGAATGGATAAATCAAATGTGTTATATCCATGCAACAGAATGTTATTTGGCAGTAAGAAGGAATGAAGTAGTGATACATGACACAACACAGATGAACCTTGAAAATTTTGTTAAATGAAAGAAGTCAGCCACAAAGACCACATATTATTTTATGATAGAATTTACATGAAATGTCTAGAAACAGCAAATCTAGAGACATAAAATTGGTAAGTGCTTGCCTAAGGCTGAGGGAATGGACAGGTTGGGAGATGATGGAAAAAGTATACAGGGTTTCCTTCTGGGATGATGAAAATGTTCTAAAATTAATGTAATTATGGCTGTACTGCTGCTGCGCTAAGTCACTTCAGTCGTGTCCGACTCTGTGTGACCCCATAGACAGCAGCCCACCGGGGTTCCCTGTCCCTGGGATTCTCCAGGCAAGAACACTGGAGTGAGTTGCCATTTCCTTCTCCAATGAATGAAAGTGAAAAGTGAAAGTGAAGTCACTGAGTCATGTCCGACTCTTCACGACCCCATGGACTGCAGCCCACCAGGCTCCTCTGTCCATGGGATTTTCCAGGCAAGAGTATTGGAGTGGGGTGCCACTGCCTTACTATTTGCATATACTAGACCCTTTTTTAAAATTGTACCCTTTTTTTTGAGGTGAATTTGTTTTTATTTGCCAAAATAAATAACTACAGTGGCTTGCAAACTTTCCGGAGCTAAAACATACATTTTACATCATAATCCAACAAACACACACATGTATATAATATGTATACATATATTAAAGTGAAATGAAAAGTTCTGCCAAAAATGTCTACAGTGAGTGTAATTTGGGTAGGGGGGACTTTTTTTTTTTTAAGCAGCTTTAGGTTTACAACAAAATTGACAAGGTACAGAAATTTCCCATATACCCCCTCCCTCACAGGCATAACCATTATGAAAAATGGTTTTTTTTTTTCTTTTTAAACCAAGGATGAACTGCATTGACACTTCATAATCACCAAGGTCCTCAGTTCACTCAGAGTTAACTTTTATGAAGATAGTGTTGCACGTTCTATGTATTTAAACAAAAGTATAATGACATATGAGTTTCCCAGGTTGTGCTAGTGGTAAAGGATACAGCTGCCAAGGCAGGAGACTGAAGAGACATGGGTTTGATCCCTGGGTCAGGAAGTCCCCTGGTGAAGGGCATGGCAACCCACTCCAGTATTTCACCTGAAGAATCCCATGGACAGAGGAGCCTGGTGAGCTGTAGTCCATGGGGTCGCAAAGAGTTGGACAACTGAAGCAATTTAGCACACACACATAATGACACGTATCCATCATTATAAAGTCATTCAAAGTATTTCCACTGCTCATAAAAACTTCTGTACCCTGTATATTCATCTCTCCACAAACTCCTGACAACCACTGATCTTTTTATTGTCTCCACAGTTTTGCCTTTTCCAGAATGGCATATAGTTGGAATCTCTTTTTCTCATTTTTTTTCTCCTTGAAAAGAGAGGTTCAAAGCCTTTATAAATAAGACTAATCACGGCCCACCCAAGCATGGACTGGGCAAACTCTAGGTAGCAAGCTTCCCCACTAAATACTGTACTTTTTCTTCCAATATTGAGCCCTGTCTCACTGGTCCTGCCCAGAAGCCACATGGAGGTGAAGGGGGACATGTGTTGGGTACTTGTTCATGGAAAGGCCACATATTTTGTGTCTCCTGTCACAATGAACCCAGATTCCTGTTGGGTGTGTTGTAAACAGTAAGCCATTTCTTCAGGCCCCCTGCTCTGAGCACACCACACTAACTATACCCTTTAAATATGTGAATGATTCATACATGAAGTATATCTCAATAAAGCTGTTACCAGATATATTTACATGTACTTTTATACAAAAAGGAAAAATAAATATTTCTGAAAAATAAGAAACATTATGATCCAAATGCTTCACAAAATATTCAGTTATTCAACAAAATTTAGTTGGTACTATTTGCCAAACAGAGGGGATATAAAGATGAATAAGACAAAGAACCATAAGGCATATATGTGTAAGATTTGCATGTGTGTATCAGGAATCAAATTACAAGATCTTTAGTAACAGAGGTCAGAAATTTTTCAGGCAAAGGACAATGTGCAAAAGTACAAAATGGTTGAATAGAACAATGTAAGATAAAAGTGAAGAAGGCATGAGTTACATTACGAAAAGCTAAAGAGCTTAGACTTCATTTTAGAGATTATCAATAGGTAGTTATGCTAATATCTTTTTTTTAATTAATTTTTATTTTTTAGTTTGTTTTGCTTTACAATACTGTATTCGTTTTGTTACACATTGACATGAATTAGCCATGAGTGTACATGAACTCCCAATCCCGACCCCCACCTCCACCCTCCCGCCCCACACCCTCTCTCTGGATTATCCCCGTGCATCAGTCCCTAGCATCCTGCATCCTGCATCAAACCTGGACTGGCAATTCGTTTCGCTTATGATATCACACATGTTACATTGCCACTCTGCCAACCCATCCCACCCTCTCCCTCTCCCACAGAGTCCAAAAGGCCATTCTATACAACTGTGTCTCTTTTGCTGTCTTGCGTACAGGTTTATCATTACCATCATTCTAAATTCCATATATATGTGTAAGTATACTGTATTGATGTTTTTCTTTCTGGCTTACTTCACTCTGTATAATCGGCTCCAGCGTCATCCACCTCATTAAAACTGATTCAAATGTATTCTTTTTAATAGCTGAGTAATACTCCATTGTGTATATGTACCACAACTTTCTTATCCATTCATCTGTTGATGGACATCTAGGTTGTTTCCATGTCCTGGCTATTACAAACAGTGCCGCAATGAACATTGGGGTACACGTGTCTCTTTCAATTCTGGTTTCCTTGGTGTGTATGCCCAGCAGTGGGATCGCTGGATCATAAGGCAGTTCTATTTGCAATTTTTTAAGGAATCTCCACACTGTTTTCCATAGTGGCTGTACTAATTTGCATTCCCACCAACAGTGTAAGAGGGTTCCCTTTTCTCCGCACCCTCTCCAGCATTTATTGCTTGTTGACTTTTGCATCGCAGCCATTCTGACTAGTGTGAAATGGTACCTCATTGTGGTTTTGATTTGCATTTCTCTGATATTGGGATGGATGAACTAAAAGGGCAAGATCAGATGAGTGTGTGATTGCTCCATATCTGTATAAGGTGAAGTGAAGAAGTGGTACACAAAAGAACCACATTAACCCTATCAATGATTTCCTTTACAGTAAATGAAAAACTGTTCTTAGCAAACACTCAAGTATTTGGTCTTCCCTGGGGGCTCAGCTGGTAAAGAATTTGCATGAAATAAGGGAGACCTGGGTTAATCCCTAGATTGGGAAGATCCCTGGTTCAATTCCTGGGATGGGAAGATTTGCGGAGAAGGGATAGACTACCCACTCTAGTATTCTTGGGCTTCCCTGGTGGCTCAGCTGGTAAAGAATCAGTCCACAGTGCAGGACATCTGGGTTTAATCTCTGGGTTGGGAAGATCCCCTGGAGAAGAGAAAGGCTACTCACTCCAATATTCTGGCCTGGAGAATTTCAGGGACTATATATATATATATATATATATATATCATGGGGAAGGCATTGGCACCCCACTCCAGTACACCTGCCTGGAAAATCCCATGGATGGAGGAGCTTGGTAGACTGCAGTCCATGGGGTCGCTAAGAGTCAGACACGACTGGGCGACTTCACTTTCAGTTTTCACTTTCCACTTTCATGCATTGGAGAAGGAAATGGCACCCACTCCAGTGTTCTTGCCTGAAGAATCCCAGGGACAGAGGAGCCTAGTGGGCTGCCGTCTATGGGGTTACACAGAGTCAGACACGACTGAAGCGACTTAGCAGCAGCAGTAGCATATACATATGTATATATATAGCCCATGGGGTTGCAAAGTCTGACGTGACTGAGTGACTTGCACTTCACTTCACCTGGAGGAGGCATGGCAACCCACTCCAGTACTACTGCCTGGAGAACTGCTATAGACAGAGGAGCCTGGTGGGCTACAGTCCATGGGGTTGCAAAGAATTGGCCACAACTGAGCGACTAAGACTAAGCACAACACATCAAGTATTTATAGGCATTCCTCAGAGATAACATAGGTTTGTTTGGTTCAAGACCACTTCAATAAAGTGAATATAGCAATAGAGTGATTTACACAGATTTTTTTGTTTCCCAGTGTGTGTGAAAGTTATGTGTACCTATATTGTAGTCCATTGAGAGTGCAATAGTATTATGCCTAAAAAAAGTACATACCTTAACTAAAAAATACTTTATTGCTAAAAAACGTTAATCATCATCTGAGCACTCTGTGAGTCATAATCTTTTGCTGTTGGGAGTGTCCCACCTTGATGCTGATGACTGCTGACTGACCAGGGGGGTGGTTGCTGAAGGCTGGGGTTGCTACGGCAATTTCTTAAGACAATGGTGAAGTGTGTCACATCAATCAACTCTTCATTTCACAAAAAAATTCTCTGTAGTATGCAATGTTTGTTTACACTTTTAACTACAGTAGAATTTCAAAACTAGAGTCAATCTTCTCAAACTCTGCCAACTGCTTTATCAACTAAGTTTAGGTTATGCTCTAAATTCTTTGTTGTCATTTCAACAATCTTCATGTCGTCTTCACTAGGGGTCAATTCCATCTTAAGGAACCATTTTTTTGCTCATCCATTAGAAGCAATTCCTCATTCATTCAAGTTTTATCATGAAATTGCAGCAATTCAGTCACATCTTAAGGCTCCACTTCGAATTCCACTTCTCTTGCTATTTCTGCCCTATCTGCAGTTACTTCCTCCACTGAAGTCTTGAATAGCTCAAAGTCATCCACAAGTGTTGGAATCAACTTCTTCCAAACTCCTGTGGTATTTTGATGATGGAAATGGTGGTATTTTGATCTTTTTCTGTGAATCATGGATGTTTTTAATGGCATACCCACATCTAGAATGATGAATCCTTTTTATACAGTTTTCAATTAACTTTGCCCAGATTCATCAAAGGGATCATTATCTATAACAGCTATATCCTTACAAAATGAATTTCTTAAATAATAACACTTGAAAGTCAAAATAACACCTTGAATCATGGGTTGCAGAATGGATGTTGTTAGCAGGCATGAAACCAATGTAGATCTTGTTGTTTATCTCCATCACACCTCTTGGATGAACAGGTGCATTGTCAATGAACAGTAACATTTTGAAAGGAATTTTTTTTTTTCCCTTAGTTTCAATAGTGGGCTTAAAACATTTAGAAATCCATGTTGTAAACAAATGTATTGTCATCCCGGCTTTGTTGTTCATTTATAGAGCACAGGCAGAGTAGATTTAGCATCATTGTTATGAATACTAGGATTTTTAGAATGGTAAATCAGCACTGCTTTATTGACTATGCCAAAGCCTTTGACTGTGTGGATCACAATAAACTGTGGAAAATTCTGAGAGAGATGGGAATACCAGACCACTTAACCTGCTTCTTGAGAAATCTATATGCAGTTCAGGAAGCAACAGTTAGAACTGGATATGGAACAACAGACTGGTTCCAAATAGGAAAAGGAGTACGTCAAGGCTGTATATTGTCACCCTTCTTATTTGACTTCTATGCAGAGTAAATCATGAGAAACGCTGAGCTGGAAGAAGCACAAGCTGGAATCAAGATTGCCGGGAGAAATATCAATAACCTCAGATATGCAGATGACACCACCCTTATGGCAGAAAGTGAAGAGGAGCTAAAAAGCCTCTTGTTGAAAGTGAAAGTGGAGAGTGAAAAAGTTGAGCTTAAAGCTCAACATTCAGAAAATGAAAATTATGGCATCTGGTCCCATCACTTCATGGGAAATAGATAGGGAAACAGTGGAAACAGTGTCAGACTTTATTTTGGGGGGCTCCAAAATCACTGCAGATGGTGACTGCAGCCATGAAATCAAAAGATGCTTACTCCTTGGAAGAAAAGTTATGCCCAACCTAGACAGTATATTGAAAAGCAGAGATATTCCTTTGCCAACAAAGGTCCGTCTAGTCAAGGCTATGGTTTTTCCAGTAGTCATGTATGGATGTGAGAGTTGGACTGTGAAGAAGGCTGAGTTCTGAAGAATTGATGCTTTTGAACTGTGGTGTTGGAGAAGACTCTTGAGAGTCCCTTGGACTGCAAGGAGATCCAACCAGTCCATTCTAAAGGAGATCAGTCCTGGATGTTCTTTGAAAGGAATGATGCTAAAGCTGAAACTCTAGTACTTTGGCCACATCATGCGAGAGTTGAGTCATTGGAAAAGACTCTGATGCTGGGAGGGATTGGGGGCAGGAGGAGAAGGGGACAACAGAGGATGAGATGGCTGGATGGTATCACCAACTCCACGCACGTGGGTTTAGGTGAACTCTGGGAGTTGGTGATGGATAGGGAGGCCTAGCGTGCTGCGGTTCATGGGGTCGCAAAGAGTCGGACACAACTGAGCAACTGAACTGAACTGAACTCAGCACTGGCTTCAACTTAAAGTCACTAGCTGCATTAGCCACTAACAAGAGAGTCATCCTGTCCTTTAAAACTTTAGAGCCAGGCATTGACTGACATTTCCTCTCCAGCTATTAGTCTTAGATGACATCTTCTTCTAATATAAGGCTGTTTCGTCTACAAAGAAAAAACTGTTTCATTGTTTACATAGCCACCTTCATTAAATTTTCTTAGCGAGATCTTCTGAATAACTTGGTGCATCATCTACATCATCATTTGCTGTTTCATCTTATACTTTTATGTTATTGAGACAGTTTCTTCCCTTAAACATCACAAATCAACAACTGCTAGCTTCAAACTTTTCTTCTGCAGCATCCTCACCTATCCCACCCTTAACAGAACTGAAGAGAGTTAGGGCCTTGCTCTGGATTAAGCTTTGGCTTAAGAGAATACTGTAGCTGGTTTGTCTATCCAGACCATGCAAACTTTCTATATCATTCATGTGTTCCCTGGAGTAGCACTTAAACCCCCCTCAAGAACTTTTCCTTTGCATTCACAACTTGGCTAACTATCTAGCACAAGAGCTTTAGCTTTAAAAACAAAATTATTTTTAATTGGAGGGTAATTGCTTTACAATGTTGCGTTGGTTTCTGCCATACATGTATACAAATCAGCCACAGGTATACATGTTCCCTAACTCTTGAACCTCCTTCCCACCTTCCACTCCATCCCACCCTGTAGGTTGTTCACAGAGCACTGGGTTGAGCTCCCTGCATCATACAGCAAATGAGCCCTATGTTTTTTAGTGGCTTATCTTGGGTTTTGAATGCCTTCCTCACTAAGCTTAATCATTTCTAGCTTTTGACTGAAAGTGAGAGATGTGACTCTTCCTTTCACTTGAACATTCAGAGGCCACTGTAGGTTATTAATTGGCATAAATTTAATACTGTTGTGTCGCAGAAAATAAAGAAGCCAGAGGAAGGGAAGCAAGATAGGGGAATGGCTAGTCCATTAAAGTAGTCAGAACACACACAATTAACAGCTAAGTTCATCATCTTATATGGGGGCATTTTGTGGACCCTAAAATAATTATTTGATACAATAGTAGCATCAAATGTCACTGATCAAAGCTCATCCTAAAAATATAATGATGAAAAAGTCTAAAATGCAGCAATAAGTACCAAAATGTAATAGAGACATAAAGTAATACAAAATGCTGTTAGAAAAATGGCTCCAGTAGACTTGCTGGTCAGAGCTGCCACAAAACTTCAATTAGAAAAAACACAGTATCTGTGAATCACAATTAAGTGAAAAACAATAAAATGAGCTGTGCTTAATATATTGAGTACTGATCAACTATATATACAAATGTGGCATATCCTTCTAGGACAACCTCAACATTATTTATAAGGAGACACCTATCAGAAACTACAAATTAAGAGTTCTCTACAAACTGAACAGAAAAATGTTCAATTTCATCAACGTTAACTGGGATCAGAGCTGAGAATGGAAATCAGTGATCCTTCCACTCATTTCTTCCCCTATAGAACCCTGAGAAAAGTACAGTAGAAAAAGAAAAGTGGAATGAAAGAGCTGAACTTCTACAATAGCTAATAATGTTAAAGCTACAATTGTGATTTTGGCACAGAGTATTTCCTAGTTAAAAGTAATCGACTCTCTTAAATGTGTTTTCCCATTCAATTGTTATTACATAAAACTATAAAAATGCACAAGAGAAGTTGGCAGGGAAGACTAGGATCTTGGAGATAGAAGACCCTCTTTTGTCTAGACAACAAGAAGCAAAATCAAAAGAAACCAAATTCTAAAGCCCTGCCAAGAACCAATATGAGTTAATACAGTGTCCACAGGTTGTACTATCTATTCCAAAAGAAAGCCATGTGCTATTTATTTAGTAAAGCATCATAGAAACCCTCAATCTTTTGTGTTTGTAAGAAATAAAAATTACAGAATACAGTACTGTCTTAAAAAGCAGAAAATCAAATTCCTTCTAATTATCCTGAGCATACAAGAAGAATGAAATGTAAATATGGTCAATTAAACTATTTAATTCAATCTCTGCAACAGCATAATAATGCTCATGAGCTCATCCTAGGAAATCAATTCACTTGTCACATTCTGATGTTATAGTCTCATCTTGAAAAAAGCATCAAATGAAAAATACAGCAGCAACATTTTAATATGTAATTAGTAAACAACTTTTTGATTATTCATATAATAAAGAAGTCCACTAGTTTTTAAAATACGGGGAACTGTGAAAGTCGCTCAGTTGTGTCCGACTCTTTGTGACCCCATGGACTAAATAGTCAATGGAATTCTCCAGTCCAGAATACTAGAGTGGGTAGCCTTTTCCTTCTCCAGGGGATCTTCCCAACCCAGGGCTCCCACATTGCGGGCGGATTCTTTACCAGCTTAGCCACCAGGGAAGCCCAAGAATAGAGTGGGTAGCCTATCCTTTCTCCAGGCGGATCTTCCCAACCCAGGAATTGAACTGGGGTCTCCCGCATTGCAGCCAGATTCTTTACCAACTGAGCTATCAGGGAAGCCTGTAACTGAGGAATGTTTACTTAACTAATGACATTTGGCAGACACTCAATTTGACAACCAACTACCTCTATATTTAACCTGGATTAAAGATTGCAAATGGGTTTGGGGCTATATAGTTAGTATCGATGCTCTGTTGCAGTTCACTTTACAAAAGTGGGTTCACACCAGAGTGGAGTCCTACTTTTAACTGGCTTTTGACTTACTCTAAACCAAAGGTTCAAATTCTGAAAACTGCAATCCAAAGGTAATATCAGAAGCATATCAGATTATTTATAAATAATAAGGGATAACCTAAATTACATAAGTAAAACAGGGGGAAGGGGAGTGTATCTTATTCATAAGATACACACATGAATTACATAAACGACAGAACTAACCTGCATATGTTTCATTAAGAATATCACTTACTGGTGATGATTGCTATGATGTATACACAATGACTTACTACAACAGTAATGTATTAATATAAATACTCTTTAAAAGTACTGTTTTGTTTACCTTAATAAAGTAAGAATTTTTAATGATAGATCAAGAAAGCAACATGCTCTGCATTAAATATAAAGGATTACTGTATATCCTTCCAGAGTGGACAGGCTTAGCACTATTACAGGCATCTGTATTCCGAAAGTGTTACATTCACTAATAATATGGCTATAATTCACTAAAGAAATCAGCTGCTTTATAAAACATGAAAAAATGAAGAATGCTACATGAGGGTAATAATGGCCTATATTATACCTTGGTACAGTAGAAGGATTAGATACTCTTTTGCAAACATTCTTCAAATATCAGAATGAAATTGACAATGTAATATTTTTTTCATGAAAATTATAATTATTCACTCATTTATTCAACAAATACTGACTGGGCATCCATTATGTACTAGTTCAATACTAAATATTAATACTAAGGATAAAAATAAGACTCTCTGCTTTTATGGAACTTAAAATCCACTTAAAAACCATCCACGTATATCCTGTATCTAAAACTTTTAACGGTTTTATAGGAAGGAGAAGATTCACAACTAACAGATATTTTTCATTCTCTTTTTAAAATCTCTATTCTAAAACTTATCCAGTATTATTCCTTGCAAAAGAACTTTTAAGTCAAAAAACAGACTAGTGGAAAGTAAAAAAAGAACTAAAGTGAAAATGAGATTTTCCTTAAGCACTTCATAATTTTACATATGGATTACATAATTAAAAATCAGAACATTCTGGGGAAAAAAAGAACTTCATGATATTCATCACACACTTTAAAAATCACATATTTAAGTCTGGTAATTCCACTTCTGGGAATCAAAAATGGACAAATATGCTTATAAAACTAAGAGAAAAAAACAGAAAAAACCCTTAATATTTGAGAATGAAAGAAAAATAAAACAATTACAGTTTATCAACATAATAGTTTATTAAGCTGTCAACATAAAAGATGTTTGTAAAGAAGTTTAGAGTAAAATGCTTATCATATAACTTTAGGTGAAAAAAGCAGAATATAAATATTATATTTTATATTAACTATGTTAGAGGGCTTCTTCCCTGGTGGCTCAGACGGTAAAGAATCTATGCACAAACTGTGGTACATATACACAATGGAGTATTACTCAGCCATTAAAAAGAATACATTTGAATCAGTTCTAATGAGGTGGATGAAGCTGGAGCAGATTATACAGAGTGAAGTAAGCCAGAAAGAAAAACACCAATACAGTATACTTACACATATATATGGAATTTAGAAAGATAGTAATGATAAACCTGTACACAAGACAGCAAAAGAGACACAGATATAGAACAGCCTTTTGGACTCTGTGGGAGAGGGAGAGGGAGGGATGATTTGGGAGAGTGGCAGTGCAACATGTTTGATATCATAAGTGAAATGAATCACCGGTCTAGGTTCGATGCAGGATGCAGGATGCTNATAGAACAGCCTTTTGGACTCTGTGGGAGAGGGAGAGGGTGGGATGATTTGGGAGAGTGGCAATGTAACATGTATGATATCATAAGTGAAACGAATCGCCGGTCTAGGTTCGATGCGGGATGCAGGATGCTTGGGACTGAGGCACAGGGATAATTCAGAGAGATGGTGTGGGGCGGGAGGGGGGAGGTGGGGGTTTGGGATTGGGAGTTCATGTACACTTGTGGCTGATTCATATCAATGTATAGCAAAATAAATACAGTATTGTAAAGCAAAACAAACTAAAACATAAAAATTAATTTTAAAAAATCTATGCACAAAAAAGTATCCATAAATTTCTAAAAAATCTATTGGAACTATAATATTAACAGTTATCTCTGTGTGAAAAACTGAAATCTCACAATGCATATTAGCAATATTCAAAGATTATAAGAATCCCTACAGTAAAGAAATATACTTGATATTTATCATCAATTAAATGTAAAATACATTTGACTTTTAATACATCAATTGCTATAGTCACCAACTCACAATTTACAAAAAAAGGAAATATTAAAGTAAGTGGCTAACACTTGTGCTCTCCTGAAATTAATAATGCATTATAACTGGCAACATTCCCACCTTAAGAGATTTCTTTCAAACTTTAGCAAGTGTGATTTAGAAGGTTTAATTTCACACACTAAAATCTTTTCTCAAAAGATGCTGAATGCTCAATTTACTATTTAAAAAAAGTTTGCAGTTAATGAGCTACGTAAAACAAGTTCTGCAGAAATAACTTGTAGATATTTTTGTTGGTGCAATTATCAGAAATCAGAAGAGTGAAGTTTAGGAATCCAGTTATAGAAATATTGACTTCTCAGGAAAACTTTTACAATCTGAAGTGAGCATGAAAAGCAATGTAACAAAGTACTCTGACCAAGGCTAATCACTCTGGAGCCCATGAATAACATCATAGTACACCATGGCCCTAGGCCAAATAATAAAATGCCAAATGGAAAATGGCACAAGTCCATGGACTGTAAATCTGTATCAAAAGTAAATAAGGGGAAAAAAATCTTACATTAGAGCAATTAAAAATGCAGTTGTAGTACTAGTTCCTGTGATGAATAAATCAGTTCAGCAATTCTAAGAGTGGACAGCCACTGTTTAAACATTCTCCACTGGCAGTAACTAAGTTTAAAAGCCTACTACATGTTTCTTTAGTTTCTAAACTTTTTTAATCACTAAAATGTCTTGGGATGGTATAGTTGGTTATAACCCTATCTCCTGAAATTTTCACATGTGGTGTTTGATAATTAGGCATCTACCTGGCATATTATGCAATGGTAATCAATAAAATATAAATACTGCAAATAAAAGCATTCATATCAATCGATGTCCCCAAACTTAGGCCATAAGTTCCAAGAAATGAAATGCTTCTAACTCAACATCAATTATTCTTATTCTATAACTCAAATTATTCATACTCACAAAGAGTTGGACACGACTGAGTAACTGAACTGAACTGAACTGATGGAGCTTCTGAAAAAAAACCCCAAAGTTGAGCTTTCAGTAATAAATCTAAAAATGTTTCAAAAAGAATTCACAATCACATTAGGCAGCCTAAACTATTAGTTGGTGCAAAAGTAATTACGGTTTCAGACCATGAATATTAAAATCACTTATAACTAGGCTCAGATACATCTCCATTAATCAAAATAGGAACCATTACCATCAACACATTTTTGCCAATGAGAAATATATTGTTTGTTTATTTCTGTAGTGTAAAACTCCATGCTTTGAGATTCAATGAACTCTTGGAAAACATTTCCCCTGCAAAAAGTTGCAGAGATACTTGAAGTCAGTTGGTGAGAGAGCAGGTGAATATATGGTGGAGCAGGCAAAACTTTGTGACAATTCATTCAACTTTTGAAGCACTGGTTCTCTGACATGCAATCAGGCATTGTAGTGGAGAAGAATTGCACTCTTTCTGTTGACCAATGCTCGCTGCAGGCATTGCAGCTTTTGGCATATATCATCTATTTGGTGAGAAGACTTCTCAACTGTATGGTTTCACTAGGGTTCAGAAAGCTGTAGTCAATCAAATGGGCAGCAGACCACCAAACAGTGACCATGACCATTTTTAGGTGCAAGTTTGGCTTTGGAGTTTCTTCTTGGTCCAGCCACTGAGCTGGTCATTGCTGGCTATCATATAATATCTACTTCTCATTGCACGTCACAATCCAATTGAGAAATGGTTCATTGCTGTTGCTGCGTAGAATAAAAGTAGACGACACTTCAAAACAACAATCTCTTTGACTTTCAGTCAGCTCATGAGGCAATCACTTATCGAACTTTTTCACCTTTCCAATTTGCTTGAAATGCCAAACTGCAGAATGGACAATGCTGAGCTCTTTGGCAACTTCCTACATAGCTGTAAGAGGATCAGCTTTGATGGTGGTTCTCACTTGGTCATTGTCATTCATGATGGCTGACCACTATTTTCCTCATTTTCAATGTTCTTGTCTCCTTTGCAAATTTTCTTGAACCACTGCGGCACTGTACGTTCATTACCAATTCCTGGGCCAAATGCGCTGCTGATGATGCGAGTTGTTTCCGCTATTTTACGACCCATGTTGAGCTCGAATAAGAGAAGTGCAGGAATTTGCTTTCTGTCTAACATCATTTCCATAGTCTAAAATAAATATGAAATAAACAGCAAGCAGTAACTCATTAGCAAAAAAAATAAAGAAATGTGCATTAAAATGATGTATAACATAACCACATTTAAAGAATGTATTCCCATATCAAACAGCAAAGTTCACCAATACAAAAACCGCAATTACTTTTGCATCAACCTGATAGCAGCTAGTCCGTGGGAATGTTCTTATCTCCAAAGTACCATTTCCCAGCCCAAATTTATAAAACATGTGTGTTCTATAAAAATCTAACAACTGCCTGCTTCACTTAGTCTTTGCTAACTACCATAAAATTTAGTGGCTCAAAACATTAATTCTTTTTGACAATTCTGAGTGTTAACTGGGTGGTTTCTTCTGGTTGGGGCAAACTTTTATTGGGGTACAATAGTCAGCAATGGCATCACATGTCTGATAACTAGTGATGACTAAAATGAGGGGATCTCGGCTGGAATGAGGATATTTCATTTCTGCTCCACAGTCTCTCTCATCCTCCAGGAAGTTACTACAGATTTTAAAAAGTTAATGCAAGGTCAAAGATCAGCAAGTGAAGACAACCCCTATGCACTTTCAAGCCTGCTTGTATTATGGCTGCTAACAGTCTATTGGCCAAACAAGTTACACTGCCAAGTGCAGATACAAGGACAGAAAACTTGCCTCCATAGTCTTTACAGCAGAAACTTCAGGGTGCAATACAAATGGGCAAACACAGTGATGGGAAGTGCGGTCATTTTTTGAAATCTACATTGTAAAATGCAGAAAAGTCTCTGCTCCACATGGTCCATGGTGAAATAAGTTTAAATCATAGCCTGCTTTTGATACTTCAAACTAAATACACATTGACATATTATAATATAGAAGACACTGCCAATACTTGTTTCCGTATTTTCTTAAAATATTAGTACATTCAAAGAAAACTATAAGGCCATTTCTCCCTCAAATATCAGGCCCATGTGTGTCGTGAATAACATAACACGTGGTTCATGCAATAAGAGGTAACTTCTATTGCCCTCGTGGTGATCTGACTGAAAGATTGCAGAAATGGTCCATGCTGAAGCATACGTAAAGAAACCCAAAGAAATATCGAGCATCATTAGTAGAAAGTATCATAACTAGAAGATATTTTTGTTGTTCTAAAATTAGCCTAGTTGACATTTTCTTATAAAAGTAAACATGGAATTAGTATACAACCCAGTAACTGTACTGTTGGGGATTTGTTCCAGAAAAATGAAAACTTATATTTACACAATACCTGTAAAAAAATGTTCCCAGCAGCTTTATTCATATAGCCCCAAACTGGAAACAACCCAGATGCACTTCAACTAGTGAATGGTTAAACAAAGTACTGACACATGTATCATGGAACAATACTCAGCACAAAAAAGTAACAAACTATTGATATATAACAACTTGAAGAATCTCCAGGGAATTATACTAAGTGAAAAAAACTGATCCCAAACAGTTGCATACTGTATAATTCCATTTATATAACATTTGTGAAATGACAGAATTTTAGAAATGGATGCAGGAACAAGGTGGGTATGATTATGAAAAGACAAAGCAAGGGATCCTTGTGGTAGCAGAACTCCCCAGTATCTAGATTCTGGAGATAAACACACAAACCTTCACATGTAATAAAACTGCACAGAACTAAACACACACACACATATAAATGAGTAGAAGAAACACTGAGCAAATCTGAAAAAGATCTGATTCTATTAATATCCTGTTTATGATATTGTACTACAGTTTGCAAGATGCTACCATTGAGGGAAACTGGATAAAGGCTACACAGGAGTTCCCTAAAGTATTTTTTAGAACTGTAATGAATCTACAATTATTTCCATAAAAATTTTGATTAAAAAAAAATTTAAAGGTTAGCTTAGGAAGGTAGTTTCCCTGGGATCTTAGTTTCTTTCACAGTTTAATTCAAACAGTGTGGCTAGCATGAGAGTCAAATAACTTACATTTGGGACATCGACTGCTACCTCCCTCATGGCACTGGGTCTGACGTCATTCATCCCCTGCAAGAAATCTTTCAGAGTAATCTTCACCAATCCAGCCATCTTGCTGTCAGGGATGTTAGGCTGTTTCCTCAAGACTCTCCGCAAGGCATGAAGACCTGCAAAGAGGAAAGTAACACAAGCTTTATCTTCTACCTCATAAATACCTACTGAACCACTACCAACAGAAACAAAAAAACCCAAACTTCATGCATATTGTAACATTTAAATTTTGTGTGCTTACATATAGTGGTGGAAGGGTGGAGAGGGAGGTGGAATAAGGTGGGGGGATAAAGGCAAAAATCTAACTGCTTGGTTTTGGCAGTGAAAATATGACAAACTGATCTTGATAGATGTTTTACATATGTGAAATAAAATTTACAAAACACCACCCATAAAAAGAACATAAAGTGTGTCAAAATAATTTGTTTGGAAATTTCTTTGAAAAGAGTAAAATATTAAAACAGTAACATACTTTTTGCCTTGCCCTTTTTGCTAGTACATACAAATCAGAGTTACAGGTCTTGTAAGGTATTGGCAGAACATCTTGAAGGGAATGTTCAGCTGGCAGTTGGAAATGTGGTTTTGGAATTCAAGGAAGAATCAAACTTCAGAGTTATATGTATATATATGAAAAATTATAGGAGAAGAGACCTATAAAAGGGAAGCTAGAGAGGGATCAGGATGGAAGAATGGCGGCTGAAGTTTCAATCTTAGGAAAGCTGATCATTTGAGGAGCATAGAAAGAAATGATGGTGTAAGACAAGAGAGAGAATAGGTAGAGATAGATAATAAAATGCCACAAAGCTAAAAAATGATCAACTAAGTCAGAGTTAAGAGAGACGCAAAATAATTTTTAAAAGATCACGCTGACCTAAAAACTTAAAGATATTACATTCTTTGTTTTTGCTATTTGCTTGGAGTTTAAACACTGACAGAACTGAAAGCCCCAACTCATCTCCCCCAAATCTAAGTTGCCAGATTTAAAGCCTTTTGATCTGTGATAAGAATCTCCAGTCTAGAGGGCAGCAAAGTCTTCCTGTGCTCTCGGCTTTAGGGTCTTTTGTAATGATGTGCTATATTTATGTTCTAGTACAAATGAAGTTCCACTCTGAAGAATTTAAGTCTCAGAGACCTCTTGGAAATCCAGTCTGAATAACTGAACTTGCCCTGGGACACTAGCTAGCTCCATCATTTTTAATGTCTTTTGTCTAAAACGTTATGCCTCAGTGAATTTTGCCAAATTAAAATGATACCATAATAGTCATCTTACTTGCTTTCATTTATTTGAACTTTGAAACAGAAGCAAGAAGCAATGGCGAAAGGAAGGCAAACATAAACCCCCTCCAACAAAAGTTTGGGTATCTTTCCTTTGTACTAAAAGAAAACATTGAATACTAGGACATCACTCAGAAAACAGATACATAATAATCTTTCCCAAGGAAACTATCATTGTAGTCTAATATTCATGGTGGTCTTTGAGATAATAGCTAACTAGAAAAAGATACAAAAGAGGAAATCAAGGATATTATGTAAAAAGATCACTATTTTCTAGGGAAATTTTCTTAGGCCATTCTCTGAAATCTAAAGTCTGTAAGTCACTTATTTAAGTCTACCTTATAAATGCCCATTTGGTTTTCTGCCTTCTAAAAACACTGAAAGGTAATTTATTTTTTAAAAAATTAATTTAATTGCCTGCATCAGTCTTAGTTGCAGCACGCAGGATCTTTAGTTGTAGCATGTGGGATCTAATTTCCTGATCAGGGGTTGAACTCAGGTCTCCTGCATTGGGAGTGCTGAGTCTTAGCCACTGGACCACAAGGGAAGTCCCTGAAAGATAATTCTTCATCTCTCTCAAATTTCTACTTATCTTTGCAGCATTAACTGCCTCTCTTATAGACTATCTTTTCAAGGATGTTTGTACAGAGGAAGATAGAATGCTTCCCTCCAAAGCAAAGGGCAGATATACTTACTGCCCATTACAAAAGATTCAGGTTCCCTAAGCTTAGGTTCTCCTCCTGTAATGCCACCTTATACAGACTCAGATGTCACCGAGTCTTCTTTGTGTCTCTGTGGGAAAAGTGAGGCTCTAGGAGCTGGTGCAAATTCTTCTGCTCTGGCTATATCTGTTGCTATAAGTAACTGTCTATCCTTTGACTCTGACCCAGGAATACTGTGTCCTCTGCAAAAACTTATGATCCTTGTTAGCTTGCAAGTAGGATAAAATCTCAAACCCTTCACAAGTCTTGACATGAAAATAAGTTTACTTTAAACTAGGTTGTTTCACCGCCCAACAAACCTTTTAGTTAAACAGTGTAATAGCATAATAAACTAAGTAAGTAAAACTTCAGTAATAATGCACTGGTTGTAAGGCACCTTGGTAACCGGAAAGAACACAAGCAGTACTAAAAAAAAAAAAAATCTTATATGAATGGAAGTGATCAAAAGACACAAAAGAATTTAACACTTCTTCATGTTCAAAGGAGAAGACAATGGCATCCCACTCCAGCACTCTTGCCTGGAAAATCCCACAGACAGAGGAGCCTGGTAGGCTGCAGTCCGTGGGGTTGTGAAGAGTTGGACATGACTGCGCAACTTCACTTTCACTTTCCACTTTCATGCATTGGAGAAGGAAATGGCAACCCACTCGAGTGTTCCTGCCTGAAGAATCCCAGGGACGGGGGAGCCTGGTGGGCTGCCGTCTATGGGGTCGCACAGAGTCAGACACGACTGAAGCGACTTAGGAGCAGCAGCAGCATGGTTCAAATGGCTATCTGGTAATACTTGTCAACATTTCTAATTTAGATCAGATATACTGATATAAACTGATATACAGTATATACTTACTGATATACTAAAAACTGAAACAAAGGAAGTAGTCTAATAATTTTCCAAAATTTATGGCATGAAGCAAAAAGTCTGACAATAGAAGAAATCAAAATTTTAATTTGAGAAAGGGATTTGGAAAAGACAGGAAGTATATGGGATTTTTAATTGAAATCTAGTTGCTTTATAATATTGTGTTAATTTCTGCTGTACAGCAAAGTGATTCAGTTATGCATATATGTTTTTTTTTTAAATATTCTTTTCCATTATGGTTTATCACAGGATACTGAACACAGTTCTCTGTGCCATACAGTAGGACCTTGCTGCTTATCTATTCCATATATAAAAGCCTATATCTGCTAACCCCGACCCCCAACTCCTTCCCCACCACAACTCCCTCCTCTGGCAACCACCAATCTGTTCTCCATGTCCATGAGTCTGTTATGTTTCACAGGTAGGTTTGCTTGTGTCATATTTTAGATTCCACATAGAAGTGATATTATATGGAATCTGTCTTTCTCTTTCTGACTTAATATAATAATCTCTGGTTGCAGCCATGTTCCTGAAAATTGCACTATTTCATTCTTTTGTATGGCTGAGTAGTATTCCACTCTCCATATGTACCACATCTTCTTTATCTATTCATCTGTTGAAGGATATTTCGGCTGTTTCCAGTCTTGGCAATTGTGAATAGTGCTGCTATGAACATAGTGGTACATGGGTATTGTTGAATTATAGCTCTGTCTGGATATAGTTAAAGATTGCTGGGTCATATGATAGAGCTATTTTGAGTTTTCTGAAGAACTTCTATACTGTTTTCCACAGGGACTACACCAAATTACAAAGCAATATATGGTTTTTAAAAGCATACACAATATTATAATATAAATGTATACTTTTAAAACAACAAAACCTCTACAAGTTCAAATACAAACTACAGAACATAGAGCTGGGCAAAAACTTCACGTCTATGAGGATAGCAAGGGAATAATAGCAATAATTCCCAGAGGAGACAGAAAAGGCTAAAAGAATAAAGCAGCCTAGAGTTTAGGGAGGGTGTCAAAAGGATGGCAGAATAGGGTGACTCTGACCTCATCTCCTCTCACAAGGATACCCAAATTACATCTATTTACAGAGCAACTGTGTGGGCGTGAGTCTATTTACAGAGCAATGATGGCTGTAAATCTGAGTGAACTCCGGGAATTGGTGATAGACAGGCTGGCGTGCTGCAATTCATGGGGTTGTAAAGAGTCGGACACAACTGAGCGACTGAACTGAACTGAACAGAGCTACTATCTATGAGGACAATCTGAGGACTAACAGAAAAGATTTCTACAACTAAAGATAAAAAGAAGGAACTATGAGGCAGTAGGAGGGACGGAGAGATGCAACACAGTTAATACCCATACACCTAGGAGGGTGACCCATAAACAGAAGAATCATCACAATTACAAAATTCTCCCCAAGGAGTGAGGTGCCCAAGCCCCACACCAGGCTCCCCAGCCTGGGGATCCTGCACTAACTGAGAAGGGAAGACAAGTCCCTAGAACATCTGGCCAGCTGGACTTTACAGTAGAGTCAGAGAGTTGTACAAAACAGAGACTCTGCTCTTAAAAGGGTCAGGTGAAATTTCACACACTATGGGTCCAGTACAGAGGCAGTAATTTCAAATAAGCCTGAGTCAGATCTACTTGCTATCTTGGAGAACCTTCTAGAAAGGCGGAAGGCAAATGGAATTTCTGCTGGAAACACAGATGCTGGCAGCAGTCATTTTTTAGGAGCTCATTTTATCATGAGGACAGTGGTGCTTGCCAGCACTACTGTGGAGTCCTTCTTCTACTGTATTAGTGCCAGGGGCTTACCACCCACTAGTGGGCCAGCACCAGACCCTATCCTCCTGGGACGCCCAGTCACACCAGGATCCTGCCCTGCCTGTGAGCAGACCATCTCCAGTCCCAGAATATCCTGAGCTTCATAGCTAGCCAGCTTAGAACCCAACTGCACATACCAGCAGGCCAGCAGCTACTCATGAGAGAGGGACTGGCTGGCAACTGATCTGGGGACAGCTCTGTCTCCTAGTGCATCAGCAGCAGTCGGCCTCACCAAAATAGAGGAACCTGTGCAGCCCACATAGGGGTCACATCCTAAAGCATGTATTAACAGCTCTAGTGACTAGAGGGGAGTGTACTGCTGGGCCCCACAGAACGTCACCTACAAAAGGCCACTTCTCCAAAATCACTCAATACAATTTACCTGTACTGTCGACTGTACTGACACACAGGAAAAACAAAACAAAAAACAGCAAAATATGCAAAATGAGGAATAGAGGAGTATGGTCCAAACAAAAGAATAAGACAAAACCTAAGAAACAGGACTAAACAAAGGGGAGATAAGCAATCTACTCAATAGGGAGTTAGGTAATAATCATAAAGATGCTCACTGAACTCAGGAACAGAAGGGAGGAATAGTGAAAATTTTAACAGAGATAAAATATAATGAAAAGAACAGAGGTAAAGAATATAATGAATAATAATATCCAAAATAAATGTATATAGTTACAAACTTCTATTCCTCAAAGACACTATAAACAGAGGAATTATACTTTAAAAGAAACAGCATAGAAAAATTAAATAGATATTTGATAGGCATGTCACAAGCTTCCCTGGTAGCTCAGCTGGTAAAGAATCCACCTGCAATGCCAAAGACTCCATCTTGATTCTGGGTCAAGAAGATCCCCTGCAGAAGGGATATGCTACCCACTCCAGTATTCTTGGGCTTCCCTGGTGGCTCAGTCAGTAAAGAATTCACCTGCAATGTGGGAGGCCTGGGTTTGATCCCTGGCTTGGGAAGATCCCCTAGGAGAGGGCATGGCAACCCACTCCAGTATTCTAGCCTGGAGAATCCCCAAGGACAGAGGAGCCTGGAGGGCTACAGGACATGGGGTCACAAAGAGTCGGACATGACTGAGCGACAAGCACAGCACAGCAGTAGGCATGTCACAACAGAGGATATCTAAATGGACAAAACATATATAAAAAAGTGTTCAACATAGCATCAAAGAAATAAAACCACAATGAAATTCTGTTAAAAAAAAAAAAAAATCACCAAATGCTGGCAAGAATGAGAAGAAACTAGAATTTTCACACATTACTAGTGGAAGAGTAAACTGATGCAATCACTACAGAGAAGTTTTGACAGCATTTACTAATAAGAACATAAACATATTCCATAGCCTAATAATTTCACCCTAGATACAATGCAACTAGAAATATGTACATTTGCACAGCAAAAAACTATGTGAATATTAATGGCATAATTATTCACAATACTTATACAATAAAATACAGCAATAAAAATGAACTAATGAGACACAGAATAAAATGATGAAGCTCTCAAACCATAATATGGGTGAAAGAAGATAGCACAAATCATGCTGAACTAATCTATGGTGTTAGAAGCCTTTTGGGTTGAAGTGAGGAGTAGTGAATGGGAGAGAATTTGATATAAGCTCTAGGGTACTAATAATGCTTTATATCCAGTTACCTATATAAATACACTCATGTGATTATATAAATGCATTCACTTTGGAAAAGGCATGGATCTTGTAGTTTATTCATTTTTCTATATATATTTCAGGAAGAAGTTTATTAAAAAATAGAATACATAAAAAAGTAAGGTTAAAGGGAAAAAAGTTATAAATAAAGACACTGCAAAAAAGAGAGAAAAGAACTGGACTTGAGGACAAGAGCATTCCCTATGTTAATTAATCTGCAAGTATTTTTAAAGAACAGTTCTCAATGAGAGAATCTCTATGCTGGACCTGTATTACTTACTTGCCAATTCAGTACTATTCATATTAAAGCAAAGCAAATCATAAAATATTATGTCATGAAGCCACCGAGAAGATATAGCCATTGACTACAAGTTACTCTTTCACAGTGTTCTTTTTCAATATTCACCCTACTTATATATTCAAAATATTCAAACTCCTAGGCATATTTAACTTATCCAGCAATGTACTGAGCTCTTTCATGCTACAATGCAAAAGCGCAAGAAGGCAGATAAACCTTTCACAGTGCTAACAGTCTAACAGAGAAGACATATTAAAAGAAGCTGTTATTATTATATGTCGTGCCAAGTACAATGACATGGAAAGAACAAAGTAGCACAAAAACAGTCAGGGAAATCTAACTCAGTTTAGTAGGACTAGTGACAGTTTAGAGTTAGGTAACTCTCACAGAAATCATTCAGTATATTCTTTAATTTCACAAATGAAGAGAGACTAAAATGTGTGTACAAGCTCAAGTAGTTAGACCTGAAAAATGAATTGATAAAAAACTGATAATATAGGAACTGACGCCAAAGAGGCAGTGGAGTATTCAGATGATAGCATATATAAAGGCCAGCATATATAAAGGCCTACGGACAAGAATGAGCATAACGCTTTAGAGATTACATGGCCCTGAAGAACAATAAAAGACAAAATCTCTGTCCTTATAGAACTCATTCTTAGAAAGAAAAAACATGTTCTAAATAAAACTAAATCCAACTCTGTTCATTTGCAGATATGTGAGAAAATAAAGAATGGCAGACTGTCAGAAAGGTAAAACTGAAAGATGGATTACAGATTTGCAAAGCCTAGCAAGGGGATACTGGAAATTCCAGTATCCATAGGCCTTCAGATTCTTTCTCAATATGGAGTTCAATGTTTCTAGACTCTATATAAAGGTACTGTATTTTATACAAATGCTATTCTTGAAAAAACATAAAGTTGAAACAGAATTTATATGAATTATATGTTAAGTGTATATCAGAGTTTGAAAAATTAAAAATTTCTGAAGCTATCATATTATTGCAACCAGTCTTCCATGGTCCTAGATCTGCTACCAGCTCAGGCGTCACTTTACATATAAAACTTAGTTCCTCTGGCTCAGAGGATAAAGCATCTGCCTCCAATGCGGGAGACCCGGGTTCGATCCCTGGGTCAGGAAGATCCCCTGGAGAAGGAAATGGCAATCCACTCCAGTATTCCTGCCTGGAGAATCCCATGGACAGAGAAGCCTAGTACATTACAGTCCACGGGGTCGCAAAGAGTCGGACACGATTGAGCGACTTCACCTTCACCTTCACCTGGCCATCAGTTATCTCATTTATTACATGGAAAGAATAAAATATATTTTCTCTAAATTATTTTTTTAATCTTTAAAATTCTATGATGCTAAGCTTAAATTATCGGACATCACCATTCCCAAGGAAGCCATACTTGAATCTATGCCAAGTAATTAAAATTTGAAAAATACATATATTTTTATAAACTGGAAGTAAATAACTACAAGAGCAAACGGACACATGTACATCATCAAGGAATATATAGCTTAGGGCAAGCAATCTATGACATTTCCTTTCCTTACTAAGTTTAAAGTTGATTTTAAAAATATAAACAAAAACAGAAGCAATACTTCTATGTTCTTAAGAAAAACAACTTTGAAACAAAAAACAGGTTTAGCTAATTAAACGCGTCATTTTGTTTTCATTATTTTATGTTCTAATGATCTCAAAAGTTTTGAAATGGAAAACAAGACTCAAGGAAGAGGAAAAAAGGCAAAATGCCCCAAGCAAGCCTAATGCCAACACATTCTTTCCAGTATATGACATGTTCTCCTTAAGACCCACATCACTCTCCAGATATAATCAGTTCTGGACAAGAGTAATTACTCTAAATTTATGCTCTTCAAAACCATATGCTCCATATTCAATCAACAAACATCTTGTCCCAAGCATATGCATCCTACAATTTTACAATTTATGTTTGCTAAATAATAATGTTATTTTCTGAGACTGCAATTAAGTTCCTTCTTAAAAACTAAATTGATCACAGGAGTAATAATGTTTTTTAGAATTACTGTCTACCCTACAGACACTTAATTATATAAAAAAGCAACATGAACCACAGGCCTCTGGATCCCAAATTTGAATTTTAAAAGTCATGCATAAAAGTTTATATGCATAAATATACTAGTTTATTTCTAGTATACTACTCAGAAATATGAAGTCTGAGAGCAACTGTAACAAAATCTTAAGTCTCTTTTTTTAAAATAAACTTTCCTCAAAATAGTAGAGCTCCAGTAAACGTTTTAACTGGAGTATTTATTCTCCCTCAACTCAGTATTAAGTATAGACAAGGTGGTAAGTATCACTCGATATATCACTTGGAGAGTTCCATTTTTCACTTCTTATTCATAGAAAGGAAGTTAAACAGAATACTCTCAAAGAGGGTACTGTGGTTCTTCTGTTATTTATATTACAAATGATTGATATAACTTAAAACTGATTGCAGAAGCCAAGTCTATTCTGAATCCTCTATCACTTTTAAAAGTTGCTCTTAAAATAATGGCACTATGGAAAGCAATTTGGGTCTCAAGACCCAAATTATGGGCCAAGACTTCACTAACTGCTTGAGCTTGAATTGGTCACATAGTCTGTCCTCATCTGTGAAATTAGGGAATGTACTAAATGATTCTGGGGAAAGTCTTCGGAAAGTGAAGTCACTCAGTTGTGTCCAACTCTTTGTGACCCCATGGACTGTAGCCTATCAGGCTCCTCCATCCATGGGATTTTCCAGGCAAGAGTGCTGGAGTGGATTGCTATTTCCTTCTCCAGGGGATCTTCCTGACCCAGGAATTGAACCCGGGTCTCCCGCATTGCAGGCAGATGCTTTACCATCTGAGCCACCAGGGAAGCCCCATAAAACATCAGAATTAACTCACTTCACCAGTCCCAGGTTTTAAAAAACTCCCAAAAATACACTTTTAAGTTTCAATTTTTCAATGTCAAATTATTTACTCATCTGGCTTACCAACCCTATTAAAATGTAGAGTTTTTTTAAAAAGGACAATTGATTAGAGCACAATTTTTATGCCAACAAAGGTTAAAGATCTATGGCTTGGTGGACTAGCCCAAGGCCCATGGAAGAGGAACTAGGAAAATAATGAAGGGATAGAGCCAGGTCTGACTTTGACTTGAGGAAAGGGGGCAGGAAGGGCAGGCAACCCAACTATATTTATCTCTTTTTTGGAAGGTACAAAAACTCTAAATAACACACCATTAAAACTGAAGAAAAATTCCCAATCACTGTCTCTTTTCCCTCAACTTTCAATCACCCCTCAATTTATTGCAATCTAGTATCGAGCCACAGGACCCCACTCTCTTCTAAGGACCTCATGACTTTCCAGGTACTAAGCACTTGATATCCCTGTGGTCTCTATACTGCTCCTGGCTTCACTATTTACTTCCTGTGTGATCTTGGTGAAGTTCTATCACTAAATTTCTGAACTAAGTTTCTTCACCTATACAATGAAGATAACCATATACAGGATGCTGTAAGAAATTATTAATATGTGTTAAGGCACTTCAAACAATGGCTGACACACTAAATACTCAACTGGTTATAACTGATAATATATAATTTCTAAATACTTTCTCCCTGGAATCTTCCCTCATTTAAAATGCCACCACTTTTTTGGGTTCTCTTCCCCTCTCTCTTGCCATTCTTCAGTCTCCTACCACTTTTCCCAACAATTCAATCTCTGAATGGTGGTTTGTCCCCAGGATCCCTTTCCTCATTAGCATGTTAAAACCTCCCTGATCATTCACAAATACAACACAAATGTACTATAATCTTACCTGTTACACTGCTGCACTTCCCTGTGCACCCTGAGCTCTATGCTGCTGCTGCTGCTGCTGCTAAGTTGCTTCATGTCCGACTCTGTACAACCCCACAGACGGCAGCCCACCAGGCTGCCCCGTCCCTGGGATTCTCCAGGCAAGACACTGGAGTGGGTTGCCATTTCCTTCTCCAATGCGTGAAAGTGAAGTCACTCAGTCGTGTTCGACTCTTTGCAACCCCATTGACTGCAGCCTACCAGGCTCCTCCGTCCATGGAATTTTCCAGGCAAGAGTACTGCAGTGAGTTGCCATTGCCTTCTCCAGTGAGCTCTATGACAGTCCAATTCTCTCTTACACACTGAGGTAGCCTCAGCACCCCGTGCAGTGCCTGACTCAAGAAATGAATGAATGAATAGACTTTGCTCATTCTAAGTGATTTCATTCATCTCAATGGCTTCAGTTATCATCTAACTGCTGAGAACTCGCTGACCCACGTATCCAACCAAAAGTCTCATCTCCAAAACCTGCAATTTAAAGTCCTGAAGCGAAGACAATGTGAAGAATAAAAAGTGATAGAAGGTGGAGGACAGAGTGGACAGGAAGAAAAATCTCTATAGTCCAGACAAGACTAATCAAAATAGTTACGATGTTTAAAAAAATCTTTTAAAGTTGAAACTCCAAATAAATCTTGAAAAAGAGCTGACAGGATTTGATAAAGAGTAACAAAAAAAGCAGTCAAGAATAACTCTCAGAAATAACTTCCATTTAGAAAGACTGATTTTATTTTTGCAATTGTTTTAATTAGAAAGAAAACCTTTCCTCAAGTTTTCTACTTTTATAGCCCTGGCAAGGCAACTCAGAAAATTTTCCATTAGTGAAGTAAATGGTATATATCACTTAGAGCTTAACCAGAATTTAAACTACCACCTGTTTTCCTAAAACAAACCATTCAACTCCAGTCATTTCAAATGAACAGCAAACGTAATACTAAGATACCCAAATCACTGACCAAACAAAATTCCACTTCTTATATAATATCCATAATATTTATGCAGTAGGAAAAATCCCAACATCACAAATATAACTATCACTGTATTTCAGAATTATAAACCAGAGGGGGAAATTCATTGCAATATGAAATATTATACTGCATAATTACTGCTTATTTATCCAGTTACAGTAATAGTAAAGACAGGCTCCCTTATAAAATGTTTTAATCAGAGTGACAATTGTGATTCATACATCAATTTTATTTTGTTGCTCTACCACAGGCCTACAGTGGACTCACTTGTGAGACGAAGTGGGGAGGGGAGGGAAGAGATTGTGACTCTGATTGTGTATGACAGGAGAGCTCTCACATTCAGCAAGAACATCTGTCAGGGAGGCACCCCTTCCCACCCCCCGAAAGCCATATCTAAGTCTAGTCTGCATATTTCTATTGATGGGCAAGACTGATCCAGATTCAGTAAAAATCAGTACTCTAGAAGAGAATGGAATCTGCTATATTTCCCTGAGATCTCTTGTACTAGAGTAACAAATACTTCATAAAATCAAGAATACTATCAAAATTCAAATAAACATCTACCAGAGAAGTGCATAAATACACACAAAACAATTTTTTCCCAAAAACAGAGAGAAAGTGACACCTACCAAGAGCCTCTATAAACCACGAACACTGCTGTCAGGCTATACTTCTAAACTTTGTTTAAGAACTCTTTAGAAAAATGTTATCTCTATTTAGCAGGTGAGAGAACAGTTCAAGAGGTTAATGACTTGCCCTATGACTCTCAGCTGATAGGAGGTAGTGTTAGTATTTGAAACTAGAGCTTACCACGGCTTTCCTTAAAGCTCCACTATTTCCCTGCAATTTTTAAAAAAATACAGAATTTTTACAGTATCAATATTTTAATTCTAACTTAGAAAATTACATTAACAGAATTTTTTAAAATGGTGGAAAATGTTAGAAAAAGAACCTTTCTTAAGAGCTGGACTGGATGGAGTAGATCCTCCATAAATTCCTATTAAAACAAGCTAGTGAAGAGTGGGAGGACTAACAGCTATAAATATCTCAGAACTCCGCCACAAGACAGATAAAATTTTCCATTTCAAAAAAAGTTATGTTATAGTAATTAGATTCAGTATTTTTACTAGACCTACATAAGTGTAATAATGACAAAACCACTGTTTAAGTAAGAGTTTTAGTTCTTCTGTTCTGTGATGGTATCTTATCAAGGCCCAAGCATTTGGTATGAATATGTTGAAATGATGTGTAATCAACAAGGATGCTAAAGATAAATTCTTAGAGATGTGAAGCGAATGCTTCCTTCCACTGTAAACAAAATGACTGAGTCCATTTCTTGAAGAAATCAAGCTCTATTTATATTCACTCTCCTGAAATGGCACAGGCAGCCTTAGAAGGATAAGTTTATAATAAATCCCTGCATTTGGAAAACATTGTTGCTAAGCATCCTCTAACATTCAGCAGAGTTTATATAATTCATGTCTCTGCTGCATAATTAACATCTCATGTTTTCTAAAAAAGCATGGTATGCTTATCTATGCTGTTAATTTAAAATATTATAAATTTTGAGGGAATTAATAAAAGGTTATGCAACTAATTAATTAGAAAGGCAGCCTAATCCCAGGACAGATACAAACATAGACATTAAATGTCAAGATGTGTCAGAGTTGAGCTTTTAAAACAGCTTGTCTGCTTGAGATAAAACATTTCAAAATGCAGCTGCTCTTTGCTTAAAAAGGTGAACTACAAAACATTAGGCTTTTGGACAAGTCAGGACTTATCAAACCACACTCTAGCTCAAAATTAATTATACGGAAAATATAACACTTGAAAATCAGTTTCACACCCAGCATTTAACATCAAACACTGTATCTGCTCAGATAAAACAAGATATAAGTGTTGAAAGCAACACTACAGTAGTATTTCCAACTTTCTTATTCATTACAGACACAAAGTTAAAAAATATGGATAATATCCAGTAACACTAGAATAGAAGAGCAGAAAAGCTGAGAATATACACACTGCGACTGCAAATCTTCTGTCCTCTGGAAAACCATGCACAAACATATAATCTACAAGGATTTTGACCTTTTGTATTAATAAACCACAAATAATAACCTTATGATTACCAAAGCAATCAGGAACATAGTTCACTTCAGTTTTATTAATTCTGAATCACTTCACTGTATGCAATGACTAGATACCCATCACCACTTTTGTTAAAAAGGGCAGAATTTCCCCAACTAAGAGGCCAGTTCAGAAAAAAGGAAAACCATCAGGCAGGCAACACACAAAAAGCTCAAAGAACATATATGTCCACAAGGCATAAACAAGCAGATGTTCTAGGAAAAACACATCTATATGCCTCTTTCCAAAGAAATCCCAGGGTTGATCTCCTTCAGAATGGACTGGTTGGATCTCCTTACAGTCCAAGGGACTCTCAAGAGTCTTCTCCAACACCACAGTTCAAAAGCATCAATTCTTCTGCACTCAGCCTTCTTCACAGTCCAACTCTCACATCCATACATGACCACAGGAAAAACCATAGCCTTGACTAGACAGACCTTAGTCGGCAAAGTAGTCTATATATGTCAATCTCAACTTTCTGATTCTTCCCACCCCCTCTCCCCTCTTGTTATCCACACATTTGTTTCTCTACATCTGTGTCTCTATTTCTGCTTTGCAGGTAAGTTCATCTATATTACTGTACTAGATTCCACATATAAGTGATATTACAAGATATTTGTCATTCTCTTTCTGACTGACTTCATTCTATATGACAGACTCTAGGTCCATCCATGTCTCCGCAAAAGGCACAGTTTCATTCCTTTTTATGGCTGAGTAATATTCCATTGTATATATGTACTGTATCTTTTTATCCATTCTCTTTTGATAGACTTCTGGCTGTTTCCATGTCCTGGCTCTTGTAAATAGTGCTGCAATGAACATTAGGATGCATGTATCTTTTTGAATTATGGTTTTCTCTGGGTATATACCCAGGAATATAGATCAATGAAAGAGGATAGAAAGCCCAAGATAAACAGACGCACCTACGGTCACCTAATCTGTGATAAAGAAGGCAAGAATACACAATGAAGAAAAAGAGAGTCTCCTCTACAAGTGGTGCTGGAAAAGCTGAACAGCTACATGTAAAAGAATGAAATTAGAATACTCTCAAACACCATACACAAAAATAAAGTCAAAACAGATTAAAACCTAAAATGTAAGGCAGACACTACAAAATTCTTAGAGGAAAACATAGGTAGAACACCCTGTAACATAAATAGCAGCAAGATCTTTTTTGACTCACCTCCTAGAGTAAAAAAATAAATAAAAACAAAAATAAACAGAACCTAATTAAAAGCAAAGGAAATCATAAACAAGAGAAAAACAACTCTCAAATGAGAGAAAATATTTGCAAATGAAGCAACTGGCAAAAGATTAATCTCTAAAATATAAGAACAGCTCATGCAGTTCAGTATCAAAAAACCAAAAACCCAATAAAAAAATTGGTCAAAGACCTAAATAGACATTTCTCCAAAGACATAGAGATGGCTCAACATCACTAATTATTAGAGAAATGCACATCAAAATTACAATGAGACATCACCTCACACCGGTCAGAGTGGCCATCATCAAAAAATCTATGAATAGAATTATTTTTCATTTTAAAGTTTTATTCAAAACCATTATACACACCTGCAAAACAAACCTGGACACTCATCTGCTAGAAGAAATGACACAGTGGTTCAGGACAGTAGATCACTATCACAAAAACACTCTAGGAAGAAACTCAACACTATCAGTCAAAGAGTCAAAATTATATAACCTAAACTTAATGCAGTTATTTAAATCAGTTACAGAGGAACTCCAAAAATCAGAGAGATAGGTGGCCTTAATCAGTGGTTCTCAAAGTATAGCCCTTGGGATAGCAGCACTGGTATCAGCTGTAACCTGAGAGAAATGCAAATTCTTGTACCTGACCTGGACCTATTAAACCAACAGGATGCAGCCCAGGTTTGTGTCCTAATAAGCTCTACAACTAATTCTCATACATAAGTTTAACACAGGAGAAACACTGGCCTAAGTTAATAATACCAATGCTTGTTCACAAGCAAGTACAAGACTGGCTGCTTCAAATCACTTGGGAAACATTACAAACATTACACTGATTCCAGTTCCCCACTTCCTTTATTCAATCAAGTATGGAAAGGGAGCATATATATCAACCTAAGGCACGATAAGGTTTAAGAATAATGACCTATGTCGGTGGCTCTCAAAGTGTGGTCCCCAGACCGACAGCAGCAGCAGCAGCTGAAACATGTTAGGCATTCACAGGCACCAGCCCAGAACTACTGAAACTGAAATTCTGGGAAAAGTGCACAGCCAGCCATCTCTCCATTCTGATGCATGATAAAGTTTGAGAACCTCAACTCCAAGTGATCTGTCTGGAATTGAGAACATGTGAAATGAATGAATTCTGCAGAAGAGAATATATAATAGAGGAAGAATTAACTTGTTTACTGATGGATACATCTCCTGGAGCTGGATTTTCTGTCCTCATGGAATTTGGAGGTTAAGGTATCTTACTTCCTACACATGCCAGTGGGAATTCTCAAGCTGTCCAGTTAAACACAACCCAACTGGTGAACAATGAAAATGCCTCCTAAAAAGGCACTGGTTTTAACCAGTGAGTGAAGTTGCTCAGTCGCGTTCAACTCTTTGCAACCCCATGGACTATAGCCCACCAGACTCCTCTGTCCATGGGATTCTCCAGGCAAGAATATTGGAGTGGGTTGCCATTTCCTTCTCCAGAGGATCTTCCTTATCCAGGGATCGAACCCAGGTCTCCGGCATTGCAGGCAGACACTTTAACCTCTGAGCCACCAGGGAAGCCAATAAATGTTTTTATTACTGAACCAAGAGGAGTAGGGGCTTCCCTCATAGCTCAGCTGGTAAAGAATCTACCTGCAATGCAGGAGACCCCAATTTGATCTTCCCAACTTAGGGAAGATCCCCTGGAGAAGGGGCAGGCTAGCCACTCCAGTAATTATGGGCTTCCCTGGTGGCTCAGTTGGTAAAGAATCCGCCTGCAATGCAGGAGACCTCAATTTGATTTCTGGGTTGGAAAGATCCTCTGGAGAAGGGGTAGGTTACCCACATTGCAGTATCCATGGGCTTCCCTGGTGGCTCAGCTGGCAAAGACTCTGCCTGCAATGAAGGAGACCTAAATTCCATCCCTGGGTTGGGAAGATCCCCTGGAGAAGGGAACAGTATCCACTCCAGTATTCTGGCCTGGAGAACTTCATAGACTGTACAGTCCATGGGGTCGCAAAGAGTCAGACATAACTGAGTGACTTCCACAAGAGGTGTAGAGCGTTAACTATGTCTCATTATGTCTCCTGGTTTTCACATACATTTCCCAAATACTTATTGGGCATCTATTTTGTACTAGAAATCATTAATATTGCCTCTAAATATTAAGATTTTTACCATGATTCTTTTTGTAAAAAATTATGATTCTAACTTTGTAATTCTAAGCTCAATGTAATAATTGTGACTGCTTCTACCTGTCCAAGGACACTTACTATATTAAAATAAAAGAGAGGGCCACCAGTTCAAAATTTTCTAGGCAGTCATTTAAAAAGACTAAGAGCCATTCAATTTTTACCCTAATAACTTCTCTAAATTTGTATTTACTTAGGAGGAAACATTAAATGTTCAATTCTTTTTACTTAGAACTAGAAGAATACATAATCAAATTTACTATATGGCTGAGTTTTTTCTTCCTATGCTCAATGCACATATTAGGGATGCCCTTGCACGTTCAATGCCTACTCTATAGCATTTGGAGCATAATTCTACTATTTTTAATGCATACAGAGTTTGAGTTGTTTTATCTTTCCTTCTGAGTCACACTATTAACCAAATGTATAATTTACTCAAATCCTTAGAAACTATAAAACTGCTTCAGTGAGAAAATGCAGTTGACTTCACAATCTGTATTAGTCTGCTTTGTAGCATTATTTCTAAGGACAATGCAGGAGAAATTCATGACTAACCAGTTTAATTCAGGCAAACAAGTATAAAAGAGATGACAATGAAGTGTGGAAAGGCCAGGTATATGCAAGTAGCTAATGAGGTCAGGCCAGGTTTACTGTGTAACTTGGGTATTTCCATGTTATTATCCATTTATTACCCGAACTTATTTAAGTTCATTCTACCTTTCCTATCTTTCCTCCCTCCCTCTCTTTTTTCCCATTTCTTTCGTGTTCTCTCTTATATCTGGGGAATGTATATTTACAAGGGTACTTGGATATCATCTCGGAGAAGGCAATGGTACCCCACTCCAGTACTCTTGCCTGGAAAATCCCATGGACCAAGGAACCTGGTGGGCTGCAGTTCATGCGGTAGCTAAGAGTCGGACACGACTGAGTGACGTCACTTTCACTTTTCACTCTCATGCTTTGGAGAAGGAAAATGGCAACCCACTCCAGTGTTCTTGCCTGGAGAATCCCAGGGACAGGGGAGCCTGGTGGGCTTCCGTCTACGGGGTTGCACAGAGTCAGACACGATGGAAGCGACTTAGCAGCAGCAGCAGCAGCAGCAGCAATCATCTACCATAACTCCATTAATTTACAAGTGGAAAAAACTAAGGTTCAGATAAGGTAAAGAACTTGCCCAAGACCACAAGTCTGATCTTGAAGGTATTTTCTACTAAAAATCCATTTTCTACTATAACTCCCCACCCCACCGCCTCTTTAGGAATATTCCTTGCAAAAACTTCTAGGGCACTGTTCTTAAGCTTTATTCTCTACATAAAATTAGAGAACAACACTATGTAACACAACACAGGCTAGTATTTAAGACAGTATACAGAAAACCAGATATTTTCCCTACTGGACACTTCAGCTCTGAGACTAAATCATTTTTAAACTTACCTTCTCAAAATCTGATTCATTGCTAGATTAGGGGAAACAGAAGTTTAAATACCTGATGATCTGAAATCATTAAGTCATATTAACAGCAGTTAATATTTATTTACTGCTTGTATATGCCACGCACATACATCCTTTTCATGTGTACATATCTTCAAATAAGCGTTCTCTCTCTCCCCTACCTTCTGACCCTTTCACAACTTTTTCAATTAAATGTAACACAGCAGTAGAAATTAAGTTTTCCTGCCATCTTCCTAAAGTTCTTGGGGGGGGGGGGAGGTTGGTGGTGCTTCTATTTATATCTAGTTTGTGACTAGAAAGTAGATGATCCTATTTATATCTGGTATGTGAGTTCCAGTATCACTTTTCCATAGCTTTGACATGTATCTCACTGTATTGTTGTTGTTTAGTCACTAAGTTGTTTCTGACTCTGCAACCCCCTGGACTGCAACCCACCAGGCTCCTCTGCCCATGGCAAGAATAGTGGAGTGGGTTGCCATGTCCTTCTCCAGGGGATCTACCAGACCCAGGGATTCAACCCACGTCTCTAGCATTAGCAGGAGGATTCTTTACCACTGAGCCATCAGGGAAGCTCTATCCCACTGTATAGTTCTTTACAGATCTTTTTCCTTCATCAGATTATATGTTTCTAGGCAACATGAATCCCAGAACCTTCTAGAAAGCATGAAATTAGAAAGTTGAAAAAGGATGCCGAAGAATGAATCTTTGCCTAGATAAGTAAGTAAGTAAGTAAGTAAAGTCACTCAGTCATGTCCGACTCTTTGTGACACCATGGACTGCAGCCCACCAGGCTCCTCGGTCCATAAGATTCTCCAAGCAAGAATACTGGAGTGGGTTGCCATTTCCTTCTCCAGGGGATCTTCCCGACCCAGGGATTGAACCCGGATTTCCCGCATTGGAGGCAGATGCTTTAACCTCTGAGCCACCAGATAAGCAAGTACAAAGTAATGCTTAAAGAGTAATCCAGACTCTTCATTGTCACCTAATGGAATGAAGGAAGCAAAGTAAACCACTGATATTTCTGTTTCTTGATCAGCAGGGAATTCATTTTCATGATCAAACTCATCAATGTTATGAAGAACAAGAAACTAGGCAGAAAAGGACTCCGTCCTAGACCAAAAAGTACCAGAAGAATGTTCATATTTGCCTCGTCAGCTGCATAACCTATAGCCCTCCCTAGTTGTACGTCCTATAAAATGCAAATTGTGAAAATGACCAAATAGAATGAATTAAAACTTATTTTTTTCTACAAAGAATAAGATATCCAAATTATCTCTTCCAAATATATTTTCTGTTCTTCCTTCTCAAAACTGTTTCCCTGCACACCTACATCAGATTAGAAAGATCAAATGACTAATAGAGTCCAGAACCTAGTAAATTTATTAACTATGAATCAAAGCTTTGCAAATAAAAGTTACCATATTTCTATACCAAAACTGTAAAAAGAAAAAAAACCAAAAAACTAAATTCCCAATTTAAGAATTCAATTTCTTTCATGACCTACAAGGGTTAAACTTTATTTAAAGCACCTTATGAAGATACTGGATAGGTCACAAACTGGAACAGAATGCCACAAATGAAAAAAGATTCCTCCAAATATAAAAGGACTTAGAAACATATGTCCATACTAGAGGAAAAAATAAATTTAAGGAACCTAAGATTACTGGGAAACTGAAAATGCTATGAGGTATATGCCCACTCTTAGAAGAAAGATATCTTTTCTAGGAAAGATATCTTTTCTAGAAATAAATACTCTCAGAACAACAACAACAAAAGATTATTCGATATTTTCAATCAAGTCTTACCTGCCTGATCTTTGCGACCCCATGGACTGTAGCCTATCAGGCTCCTCCATCCATAGGATTTTCCAGGCAAGAGTGCTGGAGTGGATTGCCATTTCCTTCTCCAAGGGATCTTCCTGACCCAGGAATCGAACCCGAGTCTCCTGCATTGTAGGCAGACGCTTTACCATCTGAGCCACCAGGGAAGCCCATCAAATACTTTAATAGGCTATAAAAACTGCTCTGATCTGATTACATTTTCCATGGCTAAAATCACCCTAAAAAAAAAAGGTCTTAAGAGCCTCCAAAGCAACTTCAGTTATGCCGTGGTTAAAGTCAGAGTCAACAGATTAACAACAGCCTTTATACCTTTTCAAACTGAAACATCACTGTCACATTATTTTGAGGCAGAGAATTCTTAGGTTTCACTAAGTACTTTTTTAGCACTTCAACAAATACAAAGCTGCCCTGTAAGAAAAATTTTCATTCTTCAGCAAGCACTTCTCTCTATTTTCTAATAGGACAATATCAATAAACACTTTCTCCATCAATATTGCCATTAATGCATCGAGTTATGTGTGTGTGTGTCTGTGTGTACCTGTGTACTTAGGAAGAAAGATACCTCTGTAACACTGGTTATTTTTAGGAAGAAGGATTAAGAGTGATTTTTTTTTTACAGTTTTCTGAATTGCCTGAATTTTTAAAAACATATATATTTTTATGATTAGAAAAAAATTAGCTGCTTCCAATAGGAAAGTAATGAGATATAAATTATCAGCTTGTAAATAAACCAGAGTTATTAAATCTATCAGTACAGACTCACTATAGCAATCACTCTCACCTGCTTCATTACACAAGGCTTTCAAGTCTGCTCCAACATATCCATGAGCGCTATTTGCCAGCTGTAGCAGTTCAGCTTCTGTGAGTAAATGGGGTACCCTTCGAAGCAGTTTCTGGAGGATATCCAGTCTGTCTTGAGCATTTGGAACTCCAATCTCAATCTCTTTATCAAACCGTCCAGGTCTTCGGAGTGCAGCATCTAAAGCGTGAGGGCGATTTGTGGCCCCAAGGACCAACACCTGTCCTTCACTTCCTTCCTAACAAAATAAAATAAAAATATATTACATATTCTTCTGAAATTAAAAAAAAAATGCACTTGTTATTATATAGACAAGGATAGATCTAACTGTTCACACTGCTAAGTCCTATCCCTTTTTTCTCAAATTTCATCATTCATCCCACATTTCCCAAAGCTCAGTCTAAATACCCCTTCACTTAGAAAGTTTCCAATACTTAACTCTCCATCTATTGTAAGTGACATCTCTCTCACTTCTGGCATCTTAACTGCACAATTCTCATGACTAACAATCTATATAACATTCATACCCTGTACCATATAGTTTTGTTTAACTGTTTTAAGTTGTTCTTTTCCCCAACTTGAAATTAAGATTATGACTCACAGTCATTAAAATTATGATCTACATGTGCTTCAAAGAGAACAAGGCTCTATTACACAGCTAAGAAATCTTCATACATATGGACTGTTTTTTTTGTTTTGATAAATCTTCAAATTCCTGAAACACACACAATATAACCAACACCCAAGTATCAGATACCCTTGAATACATATGGATTTTTACCCTGGAATAAAACTTGGAACAATATGATCACAATAATCCATCCATAGAAATTATCCAACATTCTATTCACATGATCTAAGTGCAATCTCACAGAGACAAGTTTAACTGAAACGCAATTTGAAGTAAGAAAACTTAAACCTAATCAATTAAACTGGATGTGCCAACAGAAAATGCATGGACTAAAATGAATCTATGAATTATGACTTTAGGAGACAAAAATACAGGCCCTTAAACATTTCCAGGCCAAAGTATTAGTGTCACATGCTTGCTCCCAGTCCTGCCCAAAGGCAAGAACATCGGTTCACAGCAGGCCTATCCCAGTGGCAGAGGAAGAGATCACAATGACATAGTAATTAAGATCCTCCAACATAGAACCTTCGATCAGATTTCTACTCGCCAAAAAACTACTAATTATAATATAGCTCTCCACATGTATTTTTAAGAATGCAAAGAGAGTTGTTTATAAACAAGGCATTTGGTCAGCTTAACAACTGTACTTCTTATAAATGGACAAACTGGTGTCCCACTTTATGTATCAGTCTCTTGAGAGTATTGTTATTATGGGCCTGTCCTCAGAGCCCCACTAATAAACTCTCCAATAAACTAACAACACTGACTCCTCCAGCTCTGTAGTGTGTGTGTGCTGTGTGCTCAGTTGTGTCTGACTCTTTGTGACCTCATGGACTGCAGCCTGCCAGGCTCCTCTGTCCACAGGATTTTTCTTGTGTGTCTCTTGCATTGCAGGCAGATTCATTACCTACTGAGCCACTGAGGAAGCCTCCCAAGCTCTGTAAGCTGAGGTCCAAACCTGGGACATTATAATCACACCCAGGTACTTCCCTAAGACTGAGAACCAGGTGGTCATCCAGACTGCCATAGGCAACAACCTTCTCTTAGGTTACTCTTAAAATTATAGCACAGGTAAGCAAATAACAGAAATAATAACCAAAAGTTTGTTATTCATATGTTCAGTTTCTACCAATAGGTAGTAAAACCAAAAGGCTCCAACTCTCTAGTTTTTTAACAGTAAAAGAAGGACATGGGACTCCATGATTTCTAAAATTTCTTTAGGCTCTAACAATTATTAAAATTCTAGAAACTGAGTTCTTTACAATCTTGTGTAAGAAGTGTATTCTTCTGATAAATGCCTGCCAGGAGTCTGAATTTTTCTTCATTCCTCTTCCCTATTAGTTCTACTGGTCTTCCTTTCATAATCAGCACATAGTTCTTATTAATGTAAGATTTCATGCACTATATACAAAGAATTTGATAACATGACTAAACTTTTTTTTAAATATTGTATTTCCCATGATTCTCTCCTTGTCCTTTCACTTGCAAAACTTAAAGCTCTCCCACCAAACTAATTTTTACAAGAGTTATATGAGATTTACTCATGAAATTTCTTAGTAAATTCCCCTTAAGTTTAACTGCTAAGTTTTCCTTACTGATTTTTACTTCAGGTTTTTAGGTTAATACCATTTATTAAAAAAAGAAATTTATCAATGTAAATAATTTTATATGCTAGAAAAACACTGCCAGGTTATACTGTCTTTGCTACTACTAAGAAATTATAGGAGAAAATTATTTTATGGGTGTTGGTCCTTTAATTCTTAGAGCTAATATTTTTTCCTTTACCCTGCTGCTCCTGCTGCTGCTGCTAAGTTTCTTCAGTCGTGTCCAACTCTGTGCGACCCCACAGACAGCAGCCCACCAGGCTCCTCTGTCCCTGGGATTCTCCAGGCAAGAATACTGGAGTGGGTCACCATTTCCTTCTCCAATGCATGAAAGTGAAAAGTGAAAGTGAAGTCGCCCAGTGGTGTCTGACTCTTAGTGACCCCATGGACTGCAGCCCTAGAGATCCCAAAAAACTCAGACATACTTGATAGTTTTTGCTACTACATATTATTAAGAAAATATCCCCTACTAAAGAAATCAATACTGGTGCTATACTTACTGAACCAATACCATCCATCAGTGTTAAGAGTGAAGCTACAACTCTTTTTTCCACTTCATTCTGAGCTCCTTCTCTTTTAGGGCAAAGTGCATCCAGCTCATCAATAAAAATAATTGATGGGTGCCTAAAAATAAACAAGCAAAATGAATTCTCTAGTACACATTTGGCTTTTAAATTTGATATGTTGCATTTCAATTAAAAAATTGACATTTTTTTTGATTGAAACACAATGATGGACTGCAGCCCTAGAGATCCCAAAAAACTCAGACATACTTGATAGTTTTTGCTACTACATATTATTAAGAAAATATCCCCTACTAAAGAAATCAATACTGGTGCTATACTTACTGAACCAATACCATCCATCAGTGTTAAGAGTGAAGCTACAACTCTTTTTTCCACTTCATTCTGAGCTCCTTCTCTTTTAGGGCAAAGTGCATCCAGCTCATCAATAAAAATAATTGATGGGTGCCTAAAAATAAACAAGCAAAATGAATTCTCTAGTACACATTTGGCTTTTAAATTTGATATGTTGCATTTCAATTAAAAAATTGACATTTTTTTTGATTGAAACACAATGCATCAAATTTAGAATTTAATTAGTATCAAAGACAAAAGCAACAGAATATGAAGCTGAAAAAGCTTAGATTAATTCTAGCCTCAATTATTAAGTCACCAATATCACATGCTAGTAGATCTGCCTTCAATAAAAAGCAGAATACTGAGAACTTGTATAGCTCATGAGATGAGAGCGAATGCTCAGATAGAGCTTGCCCACTAAGGCCCCTTAAATTGCTATCTCTTGATCAATTCAGAAACGGAGGCCAGTGAAGCTATTCCTTTTGGTTCAAGGGATAGAAAGTAAGAAACGTTCTTTATTATTATTTCTTTAAATTTTTTTTATATAGTTTATATATATTCTTTAGATTATATAACTGTAGTCACCACGCTATAGATTACATCTCTATGATTTATAACTGAAAGTTTGTACCTTTTGCTATTATGTAATTTAGTAACTTATTTATCTAAAACAATATTTCTAAAGATTGTTTCTAAAATAAAATTAGATAGAACTGGATTAGAACCTCATTAAATTTACAATCTACTTCCAGCGCTATAACTATTTTTGTTCTATTCTTTCATGTTTCATATAAAGTGCTACTATCTCTACTTTCATAATATAGCCTTGACTATATCCAAGATGGACTGGAATGGGTGAATTTAATTCAGATGACCATTATATCTACTACTGCGGGCAGGAATCTCTCAGAAGAAATAGAGTACCCATCTGGTCAAAAAAAAGAGTCCGAAATGCAGTACTTGGATGCAATCTCAAAATTGCAAAAAATCTCAAAAACGACAGAATGATCTCTGTTCATCTCCAAGGCAAACCATTCAATATCACAGTTATCCAAGTGTATGCCCCAACCAGTAAC
>SJXQ01011887.1:0-169002 GCA_006408695.1 Aepyceros melampus
AAGAATTGATGCTTTTGAAGTGTGGTGTTGGAGAAGACTCTTGAGAGTCCCTTGGACTGCAAGGAGATCCAACCAGTCCATTCTGAAGGAGATCAACCCTGGGATTTCTTTGGAAGGAATGATGCTAAAACTGAAGCTCCAGTACTTTGGGCACCTTATGCGAAGAGTTGACTCATTGGAAAAGACCCTGATGCTGGGAGGGATTGGGGGCAGGAGGAGAAAGGGACGACCGAGGATGAGATGGCTGGATGGCATCACAGACTCAATGGACGTGAGTCTGAGTGAACTCCGGGAGTTGGTGATGGACAGGGAGGCCTGGCGTACTGCGATTCATGGGGTCGCAAAGAGTCAGACACGACTGCGCGACTGAACTGAACTGAGAGCTGTCAACCCTTCTTTCTGAAGCACTCTCCACCCACTTTAAAGTGAAAGTGAAAGTGAAGTCGCTCAGTCCTGTCCGACTCTTTGCGACCCCATGGACTGTAGCCTACCACGCTCCTCCATCCATGGGATTTTCCAGGCAAGAGTACTGGAGTGGGTTGCCATTTCCCTCTCCAGAGTATCTTCCCGACCCAGGGATCGAACCTGAGTCTCCCACATTGTAAGCAGATGCTTTACCGTCTGAGCCACCCACTTTACCTGGCTTATTTTTTTCCCGTAACACTTCTCACCGACTAGCACAGTCTACAGTTCACTTGTGTGCTATGCTAACATGTGTCTCTTTCCACTAGAGTGTAAACTCCATGAGGGCAGGTCTTTTGCCTGAGTTCAGTTGCTAGTATCTAGAACAGTACCTGACACACAGTGTGTGTTCACTGTGCATGTGTGCGCTGCCAGCCAGTCATGTCTGACTCTTTGCAGCCCTATGGACTGTAGCCCACTAGGTTTCTCTATCCGTGCGATTTCCCAGGCAAGAATACTGGAGTGGTTTGCCATTTCCTACTCCAGGGGATCTTCCCGGCCCAGGGATGAAACCCGCATCTCCTGCATTGCAGGTAGATTCTTTACCACTGAGCCACCAGGGAAGCGCTTGTGTTCAATAAATAAAGGTTTTCTGTTGCTTTCAATAAATGTGTAATCCCTGAGATAAATATCAGTTTTCTCTTTATTATATCTTTATTGTAGTGATCGAGTAGCTCCATGTTAGCCTATGACTGTTTCCCAATTACTGGTTGGCAGACACCTTTGTTTTCAGCACTCAGACATGAAATGAGAAGACTAAGGCCAATGTAATGTACATATTTGTTAGTGTAAGGTTGTCAACTGCCTTTTCTTTTCCAAGACTATCATTTATTCTGAGAGTGCGTTAACTTTTTATTTGGCACAAAAATGCCCATTTAATGAAATGATCGTGGTAATTTTTCTATGAGATGAATTTTGGCAGTAGGAAACTTTCTTCAGATTAAGCACTCCACAAGGATCCAGGTATAGGGTTCCTGAAAGTAAGGATGCTCATACTTTGTTAAGTGTATTAACTTTCCTCCCTTCCTCTTCTTTCCTTTCTTTCCTTTTTTTTTTTTTTTTAAAGATCTTGGAAGTCTTTCTGAAAACAAGTCTTAGCTAGAGGCCTTAAAACAAGTCTTAGCTAGGACTGTGATGATGCATTGCTATTCTTTTTAGTGCAAGCAGACAGGTAGAGGGTAGCTTTGGGGGATGGGAGTGGTAGGAAGCCCACCTCAGGCCCCTGAGAGTCCTTTATAGTTTTTGGAACTTAAAATCACTGCTTTAGTTGATAAATTCTAGAAAATCTGGGCACTCTATTAAAAAGAAAGATCTTATTTTAGTCTCAGAGAGGAGTAAGGGTCTAGTTTTGTTCTTCAAATAAACAGGTATGTGACCTTGAATTAACTAGTCAGTTTCTCTGCACAGTTAATTGGTTTGTTTGTAGGGTAAGAATCAGCTGTAACCCAGTTTGTTTGTGGGCTAGATTATCTTACATAGATTGCCTTAGAAGAGAACCCATTGTTGAGATAAATGAATTGGGCTTCCCTGGTAGCTCATGCCTCCTTATGCAGGAGACCAGGGTTCGATCCTTGAGTTGGGAAGATCCCCTGGAGAATGGATTGGCAACCCACTCCAATATCGTTGCCTGGGAAATCCCATGGATGTAAGAGTCTGGCGGGCTATATAGTCCATGGGGTCACTACACGCCTTAACGATTAAATAACATCAACAGCAATTATCTAAGCTGTGCTAGGGAAGCAATGCGTTCTGTTACCATCTTCCTCATTGCTGGAACTTCAGTTTTGTCTGCGTTGATCTTGTGACTGTCCCAAATATTCTCTATCCCTGAATTCTTATAGGCAGTATTGTTGTTGGGATTATAGAAAGGATTATATGATAGCATTTGGGCTAAGCATTTAATGTCTCAATAGGATTAGGGATGAAGTATAGCATATTATTATTTCATACAATGTTTGAAAATCAGAGTATGAAAATCCTGCAGTACTTAAAATTTTTATCAATACTTTCTTGCAGCAGTACTATAGGGATTGGTTCAAAACTGTATCAGAGATATGATTTTGAATCTAAACATGACCACCCACTGGCTGTGTCAACTTGGACAAATTGCTTAGCTCAGTTTCCTTATCAGTGAAGTGGGCATAGTAATAGTACCTTCTTCCTCTTGTTGTTGCAAAAATTAAATTAATATATGTAAAAGTACTTTGGTACACAGAAGCACTCAATAAATGTTAGCTATTACTGCCATATAAGAACTTATTATACTTGTGGCTGTGTTCTTTCCTGTCTTTCTAAACAAGCATGTAACAATAGCTTCAATCATATCACATGAGCAAAATTTGTGTTTTTATTTTTTAAGTATATCCAAAATTTTGCCTTTTTTATATTCAATAAGAAAACAGTCTAGGATAGACTGAGCATCTTCAGGTCATGCTATAGACCATTTGATCCTATGCTTAATTCTTATTTGGAGCTTTTTTTTTTTTCTTGTATGTTTAGCTATATATTTGATACATTTTTCTGGTAGGATTTTTGAGGAAAAAAACAAAAGCCCTGCATGCATACAGAAATCCCTCCTCCCTTTCTGCATTTTATTTTTCTTGCTAAGGCTTAGTGCTGTCGTCTTTTGTCTGGGGTCACTATAGCTGACATATTGAATGCGTTAGTGTATCCGCAAGTATCAAATTTATAACCAGTTTATTTAGATCATTTGCAAATGTTTACTTAGAAAGAGCCTAGACCAAAGAAACCTCAAAGCAGTGGCTCAGACGAGCAAAGTTGTCTTCCCTCTCATCTCACAGTTCAGAGTTGCTGGGCGCCGTGGTGGCTCTGCCTCATACGGTCTCTTAGGCATCCTGGTTCCTTCTTTCTTATAAATTCCATCATTCTGCAGTGTTGTCTCATCTTGTTTGCGGCTGCCCCTCAACACTACGTCCACGTTCTAGTCCAAGGAAAGGGGAGCGAGGAGTGAAAAATGAGCAATGGTCCAGAGACTGCATCCAGGTTTCCTTTTGTTGTCCTGTGGGCTGCATCTTGGTCACATGGTCTCATCCAGGGGCAAGGGAGGTTGGAAGTGTGATTTGTGGTGGGTGCCCACGCGCTGAGCCAAAAATTGCAGGAGAACAGGAGAGGGCTGGGTGTCTGATAGCAAAAAGAAGAGGGGAAGCATGGATAATGCCATGTATACTTTTATAACAATGCCAAGTATACTGTTATGAGAGCTTGGTGGGCTTGGTTTAAATTTAGAGTTCTCTACCTCCCAAGTAGAGGAGCTCTGTGTCAGACCCTGGCAGCCGGGAGAACTGGCCTTTTCCCTGGTTTTCCCATGTCTGCTCCATTCTGCACTGGGAAGGGCCATGTGCTCAAGTTGGTGGTCACCTGGGCAAACCTCCACAGTCTCTCTTTGTCTGTCCCTTGCAAGCAGTGAATAGTGTGGCTCACCCTTGGAAAGTGAGCTCAGGGCTTGTTTGGGCAGAAGAGGTCATGTGGACTCTGGGTGCATGTGTCCCCTCTCTGTATTTTCTCCATCCCGTGGGGAGGGATGAGGCTGGTAGGACAGAATAGAGCCCCTCAAAAGGGCAGTGTTGAAGGCAGCCCCCTCTAGGTCAGAGCTTGTATTATAAAGGGAAACATTAACTTGATTTAGTTCTTAAACTTTTCTGCTTTCCCTGTCTATGTTTCATTTTACTGATATTTATCATTTATAGTATACATGTTATATATTTAATCTACTAGGAGTGGAGTATCTTTGGAATGAATGGAGTGTCATTTTAATGGATGGTGAGGTGGGGAAGGACACCAGTGGAAGAGGCTGGAGAATATTCGCTTATTTAGCTTAATGTTGTCAACAGCTTAAAAAAAGTCCCTTTGAGTGGCCCTTGTGATTCAATGGCAGTTTGCCCAGACTTGAGGGAGCCAGTGCTGGGAATGAAAACTAGATTCACTTTGAAAATTTAGAAAGAAAAGTGACTAAGCAAATTATAATAAGAATGTACTTGATAGCGTGTGTCCTCTAACAGCAAATGAGATACCGCAGCAGGCTTGGGTTCCTCATCCACTCTCTGCTCTGCTTTCTGCTTTCCCTCCTCTGGCCCGTGCCTGGCCTGCTTAGACTCAGGACCCCGATCCCAACCTGTCCCAGGGCTCAGCTCCAGCTGATGGGAACTAAACAACTCCCTGATGGGAAATCAAGTCGAAATCCAACCTGTGAGACTGCCCTTGGATTGATTCAGCAAAATACCCTCTCCTTCAGTTGAGAGATGAGTTATGATACACCCTCAATCGCGTATCCAAAACCGTTGGAACCAGATGTATGGTTTTTTTTGGTTTCAGAGTTTATGGTATATATGCTGTATATCAGGGGTCCCCAACCTCCAGGCCACTGACTGGTACCTCCTGTCAGATCAGGGCGGCATTAAATTAGAAATAAAGTGCAGAATAAACACAACATGCTTGATTCCTTCTGAAACCATCCCTGTCTTTCCCAGTCCGTGGAAAAATTCCATGAAACCCGTCCCCGGTGCCAAAAAGGTTGAGAACTGCTGCCAAATATGATGAACTGTTTGGGGGGAGTTTGAGACAGCATTCCGTAATTAAATAGGTGAATATTTCTGCATTGAAATGTATGAATATTCACACAAATAGAAGACAGACAAGGTTATAAATAGCCTCAGGTCAGTTCAGGTCATGTTTTGTTGCCAAGTGGGCTAAGAGAAAACCCTTGGTTTTCAGAGCTTTTTGAATGCTGGCATCATATATTAGGAATTGTGTGCCTGTGATCGTCACCGTTTTTCTCAGTGACCAGACAGTCCTGTGTATTGAGTTTTGTAGCGCTCACAGCAGATCTGGGAGGAGGAAGATATTTTATTATTTTTTGTTCTCTTTCTCCCCCTCTCTCTTTTTCTTCATCTTCCACCTCCCTCTGTCTCCATCTCTTTTCTTCCTTTCTTTTTTATAGATAGGGAAACTGAAGTTTTGTGAGTCTGAGTGACTTGGTTGAGATCAAGAGGGGCCCAGCACCCCTGGTCGAGGCACTTGCTGTGCTGTAAAAAGTTTCTGATTTGCTTGTTGGAAACTCTAAAGTCTAAACTAGCCGACAGAATCCTATGTCACGTTGATGGTACAGAAAGACATGAGAGCATTAACAGTGCCATTGGAGGTAATCATCCTTTATAACATTGTTTCTCGATAAAACGCCTCTCGGTTCACCTGCAGAGCAGGAGCAGGGGCCAGGACTGGGCTCGTCTGTAGTGATCGTCCTTCCAGCAGCTCCTCCTCCAGGCCTGGTAGGGGCAGTGGGTCAGTGCCCTCTTCCAGGGCTGGTGGGAGTGTGTGTGGGACGTGGGTAAAATGCAGGGCAGAGAGGGGAAGGTTCGGGTGTTTGGTGTGATAAGAGAGGTCAGGGAAGGGGAAATTGACTGAGGTTCTGACACTGTGTGGTCAGGGCCAGCTCCAGGCACTGGTTACTGCTTTGCAGCTGTTGCCATGGGCGCTGCTGAAAGAGGGATCAGAGACCTGGCGAGTCCAGTGGATCTGTTAGGGCTGCTGCTTGGCAATGTTTTGTCTTTATGAACATGAGGCCAGCGCATTCTTTCTAGGTGGGCATCGGACAAACACGACCTCCTCTGGGGAGACGCAGTCTGATGGCTGCACTTGGTGGACTGTGCCTTTGTGCAAAGAAAATGGTGTTCCTTCTTCTTGGAGTTGTTGTTCTGGCTGGTTTCGGCCCCTCTGCCCTCTCACCTGGTGCCTTCACGCTGGTTATAGACTTCACTTTGAATTTGGCAGCTTGGCATTAGTAGAGATCTGCCTGAAAAGCACTGTATCCTTGTTAGAATCCTAGGGATTGTTTTATGATGAACAATCTTAGGGATTGTTTTATGGGGCTTCCCTGGTAGCTCAGACAGTAAAGAATCTGCCTGCAATACAGGAGACTCAGGTTTGGTCCCTGGGTTGGGAAGAGAGGAAATGACAACTCACTCTAGTATTCTTGCCTGGAGTTCCATGGACAGAGCAGCCTGGTGGGCTACAGTCCATGGAGTTGCAAAGAGTCAGGCATGACTGAGTGACTAGCACACACATAGGGAGTAGATGTGACTACCAGGTAACAGGTGAGAGTGCCGTGGCTCTGGGGGCTGTTAAGCCCATCTCAAGAGTCTGTGACTCCTGGCTCCCTGGTATCCTGGTCAGGGCTGTTTTCTGCCCACTCCCTGCTCTTAGGTGGAAGATGCAGCTTTGGAATTTCAGTACCTGTTTCCCCCAATGTTTCACTTTCTGCTGCTTCTTACACTGCAAGGAGATCAAACCAGACAATCCTAAAGGAAATCGGTCCTGAATGTTCATTGGAAGGACTGATGCTGAGGCTGAAGCTCCAATACTTTGGCCACCTGATGTGAATGAAGAGCTGACTCATTGGAAAAGACTGTGATGCTGGGAAAGATTGAAGGCGGGAGGAGAAGGGGATGACAGAGGATGAAATGGCTGGATGGCATCACCAACTCAATGGACAAGAGTTTGAGCAAACTCCAAGAGATGGTGAAGGACAGGGAAGCCTGGTGGGCTGCAGTCCATGGGGTCGCAAAGAGTTGGACATGACTGAGCGACTGAACAGCACAACTCTTGCATTATTGTATTTAAAAATGGATAAACCGGTGTTATTATTGAAGATATTATTTCTCCAGTATTTGGCGAAATTGTCACTTGTTGGCTCTGACTGATCTCACAGCTCTCACTCCTGAGTTTGGGGTATAGTGGGCTCATTGGTGTGTCACTGAGTGGGGAAATGCAGTCATGTTAAAAGAAAATATTGGAAATCAGAAGGTCTAGGTAAATATGTTAGTATATCAACCTCTTAGTTACAATGCCTTCATTTATATGACCCTTATTTAAAATTCAATGTAGTTTGTTAAACTTTTACTTCATGTAATAGATGGGTTCAGGAGTCTTAGCCAAAGTCAATTTTTTTAATGGGAGGTATCTGGATATACATTAACCTTTTAGAATTGTAACTGGTTAGTTATATCATAAAAGCTAGCAATGTGTGAATGAATTGATTGCTTGCTAAACAGAAGAACATGAGGAAAATTGATTTTAGGTTGAGAAAGTATTTCCTAAAAGAGAAGGAGGTAGAGAGGTCAGCTTATGTACTGGGATCTTTCACAGCATTATTTCATTTACTCCCTAAACTAATTCTGTGGGAGAGGTATAATCATTTGTTTTATAGACCAGGATACATTTGAGTGATTAGTTGGATCTTACAGTAAGTTTCTGTAATATTTAAAAGATGCATGTGTGTGTGTTGCTCAGTCGTATCCAACTCTCTGTGACCCCGTGGACTGTAGCCTTCCTGGCGTCCCTGTCCTTGCAATTCTCCAGGCAAGAATACTGGAGTGGGTTGCCTTTCCCTTCTCCAGGGGATCTTCCTGACCCAGGGATGCAACCTGGGTCTCCCGCCTTACAGAGAGATTCTTTACCGCCTGAGCCACCAAAGAAGCCCTTACCCCTCATCTTATTGCAGATTACTACAGAAAGTCACATAAGAAGTAGAATTTGGGGGAAAAAAAAATCAACGAAAGTGCAGAGAGAAGAAGAAATGAGCCAGTTAATAAGATAAGGCCAAGAGGAGTTGGTGCACATTCTATTTGCTTTGCATAAAATGCCCTGTGCTATTATTAAACTTTGAATGCAGGTTTGTTTCAGAATGTCTGTTAGGCAATGCAAAGAGGAAAATGGTTAATTAGAAGACTGGCATTATACATAAATTTTCAAAAAGACATTTACTAATGTGAAACAGTTGTTTCCATGGCCCTGAGCCCTCCAAACCTTTTCCTGGTACCTTGTAATGGGACAGTGAATGATGTGGAGAAAGCTGCGTCCCCAGCTCTACCTGATATCTGGACTAAATCGACTCTGACTCTGACTTGTGGCATCCTTTATTGTAAACCTGGTACAGATTTGTAAAATCATTTAAAATAATAGATATGGGAAGAAGTTCTCTGGTGTTTTGCCTCAAATCAGCAACACATTTAAAAGATCCTGTTACCTTGGTCAGTTATCAAATTGTTGTAATATGAGAATAACATCAACTCTTACCTTTCTTTTCAGAAATGATTTCTTTTAAAAAATGTGGTCCTCAGGCTTCCCTGTCAAGAAACCCTTTGATATTTGATCGTGTGGTGTGGAATTTTTCTACAATTGTATGTACATTTCTGCTCTCACAGTCAGTAATTCTTAAGCATAAGCTTTCTTTCTGGGTTTTGGTCTTTCTTCCTTTCCTTTCCTGGAAATAGCTTCCAGATGGGAATTAATTTTTTTTTTTTTAACCAAACCTCAAATCCTTATGTTTTACCATCTTTTGACCTATTACCTGTTTTTTCTTAGTTTCATTTTTGGCTTAGGCATTTTGCTGTTAGGATTTTATTGCTCTGTAATACATCCTGAAAACACTTGGCAACTGTTATAAGGCCACACAATAGCTCTGCTAATGATGCCGTGCTCTGGACTTCTTTGCCACTCTCAGTTCTTAGAGGAATTATCTTCCTTCAGGATATTCCTTCTTTCTCACACCTGTAGATTTCTTTAGAAGATACAAGAAGTACATGGTTAGCTAGTTTAATTCCGGTATCATCTCTATTGAAAAAAATAGTAAAAAGACAGACTTGCTTGGTATCTTTTTGAAATAAAGTGAATTTGTACAATATTTCGGACACGACTGAGCGACTGAACTGAATTGAACTGTACAATATTTAATTAGACTCCCCGCCCCCATTGTTCTTTTGTAGTTTTCTAAATGAAGCCACATGCCTTTGTCTTTCACCTGTATGATGTCATGTCCCAAGGTGTTCCTGTCCATAAGGTCTTTTCCTTGGGAGTGCTTGTTCTGGGTATACCACGGCTTTTGCACTTAACATGTTCCCTTTGCCAGAGACCTTGACACTTCAGGATTTCTTGATAATGCTTTCAGTTGTTTGTTTTATGAGACATTCATTTGGTCCTAGAGATTTAGATGATTGTTTCTTAAGAGTAACTTGGGTCACTCATATCCTGCTTCTTGTGTTCATGCCATCATTTCTATAAATAAGGGAGCCTGGTAGGTTTTCCTGTAGGATTTTATATATCATGAAATTTATTTGAGACATTGTATCTGTCTTGGATTTTTGGTCCCAAGTTATTTAAAGAAACTTCCCTGATGGCTCAGATGGTAAAGAAACTGCCTGCAGTGCAGAAGACCTGTGTTTGATCCCTGGGTCTGGAAGATCCCCTGGAGAAGGAAATGGCAACCCACTCCAGGATTCTTGCCTGGAGGGAGCCTGGCAGGCATTGTCATTCATGGTGTTGCAGAGTAGGACACGACTGAGCGACTGACGCTTCCACGTTATTTAAAGAAAAATTTAAAAATGTTAAATCTGGGGATTAAGTAGAAGGAAAAGAACGATTCTACTAAGTTTTAGTGAATCTGGAGAGTTGCTGTGAGGACTAAATGAGTTAAGAGTGGTGAATTCTGTTGGAGGCTCTTGCTTTGCTGTTGTTATTGTTATTTTCTGTCTCTATTCTCACCTTGCCTTCCCCTCTGCATCCTTGCTCTTGACTGTGGAGTGAGACAGGGGGCGCCTCTGTTGATCCAGGTTTCCCAGGTCTGGCCAGATAGACTCTGACCCATGTTTCCGGCCACTGTGGTGGTTGGCACATGCCTGATGTTCACACAGTGGGACGTTCTGGTTGGGCTTTGCAACGTAGGGAACAAGGGGAGAGCAAGAGAGTGAGGAAGTGTATTAAGTAAGGTGAGAGGGTGCGTCCTGGAGCAAAGGACAGTTTCTCATAGGTAGGGTTACTGAGACAAGAACATTAATCAAAACAAATTAGTGTAAAAACAGTCATCAAAACAATTAGCATAACCACTCTGTTTTTCAGCTCTTCCTTTCAGTCTGGGTGTTAAATATTAGCATTCAGGTTGATGCTGGACTCACATAAGCCTCATTTAATACTGGGAACATTCATTGGAGTCAGCTTTTTAGAATCTGTTAAGTACTTTCTCAACTCCAAGATAGATGGTACTCCGGCTTTATTTACCATATTCTTTTATGGCCTTTTTCTGCTGATGAGGATGAGTAGGAGAAAGTGTTGGTTGAAAGCACTCACATGAACTTGCTGTGTATGAACAGCTGTATGGGTGCAGATGTTTGGAATCAGCTGACAATTTTAAATAATCTCTACCTCATCATATTAAAGCATTTGCTCATGTTGCTTAACTGTAATCTGAAATGCCATGTAAAAACGTTTGTTGTATAAGAAGCATTGCAGTAACAAGGAGAGTAGCTTAATGGTTTTTGTGTGCTTTCTCTGCCAGCCACTGTTCAACTGTTTCAATATTACGTATTGACTCAAATATCCATGTATGTATATATACACATGGACACACACACATCTGAATTTATTTATTTCTCACAACAGCACTATGAAAGTGGCACTTTCGTTATTCTCATTTTACAGTGACAAAATCAAGGAACAGAGTGATTCAGTAACTTACCCAGTGTAGCACAGGGAGTGTGTGGCACAGCTGGAATTTAAAATCCAAGTAGCTGTGCCGCAGTCCATATCACTACCCTGCAGTACTTCTCAGTGCTTAGTATTTAACTCCAAGCAAATAATAATCATAATAAGCCCATCCAAAGTTATTTTATTATAAGAAAATCTAAAAACGATATATGGTTGACCCTTGGACAACACTAGTTTGAACTGTTCGAGCGGGGCCACTTATATACATGGGTATTTTCAATACTAAATACTACAGTGCTACCTGACTGCCTGGTTGATTGAATCCCTACCTAAGGAGGAACCATGGACATGGCAGGGCAGCTATCAAATTATACTTGGATCAGCTCTCGCCTTGCTCAGCTGTAATTTAAAAAATGGAACCTGGTTCTGTGGCATGGAACAAAATGGGCCTTTGCTAGGGATTTGGCTATCTCTGTTTAGGTGGAGAGTTGAATGGTCTAGACATTTCTGTGACCAACAACTGTATGACTTCCTGAACTGTGTCCTGCGTTAGTGAGCACCCAGCAAGTGTGTCTGTGGAATTTACTGTCTCTCATCTGGAAACCTGGGTCAACCGATCCCCAGAAGTCTGTGAGTGGCTTTTCTCAGTGGCCTGCAGATAACTTTGTGGGCTAGGAATTTCTTTTAGCCACCAGAAACGTTGTTGTGACTCATCATGAAGGGCTTCTGTTGTTCCTTATGAGGTATTGGAAATAACAAATCTCAGAAATGTTTCCCACACAGAGACCCAGTAGGTGAGACTGATCTTTTGGTATGCTGAGTGTTGGAGAAAAACAAAAAGGATTTCACGGACTGTTTTATGTCACTGCCTAGAATGATGCTTGATATTTAGGGACTGGATCCTCGTATAATGGATTAATATGTAGAATACCTTAGGTTTGTAGGAAAATAATAGGGAGTGTTTGATTTTGATCTTTTAGAAGGTGAATTCTGTTTAGATGTAGAGTGCCACTATTTTGGCTTGCCTAGGAACTCAAGGACTAATTTCCATATTTATGCAGCAGAGGCACAAAGAAGGTAATTCTTAGTAATTCTTAAATTTGGTGAGGTTGGATCAATTATACTTACTTCAGTAGCCCATTAAATTGTCATGACCACCAGGCAAATTTAAGATTAAATACTATAAATAGTATTTGTAAATATTTTATTATCTTCATCTTTACTCCTCGAGTAATTATTATAATTGATATAACTATTATTGTTTGAATGAGAGCAAAATGATCCTCCCATTCTAATGATATGATGGAAAAGAGCAAAGAAATATATTTTTGAGATCCTCTGTTTTGAATGTTAGAGTTATTAAATATTCCTGGGTCAGAATCCGTGGAGCACAATATTAATACATATTTTGCTTTCAAGTTTGAAGTCACTTAATAGTAATTACCTTAGTTTTTAACTTCATCTATCTCAGAAACACATAAAGTTTTAAAGGGAATAAAGGAAAGAACCTATTATTACATTTCTTATTTTCTGTCATCACTTAGCATCTTTTTGTGATACAGTGAAGATATATCACAATGTTGGTAAAATATTTTCTGCGAGCTTCCATGACTTTCAGTGGCTTAATCAGATTGACTTCTAAATGAAGTGTTTTGCTGCTGAAAATCTTTACTTTCTTAGCTTGAGAAGTTTCTTCTTTCTTTTTGTTGGATTTTATAGGGGAATATTGACATCTAGCTGTGAAATTCTTTCTAGTCCAAAAGTAAAGTATTGAGAATTATGGGAAATGCTGTCTGTGTTTTAAAGCTTACAGTCAGTTCTTTGAGACAGTTAGCATCTGGGTTATAGGAACATCTTACATTGGGTATTTTCTCTTTCAGTATTAATAATATACTTGATATGGTTATAGAATTTTTTCTTTAGTCAATATGGGCTTTGAATTTCTGTGTTTATTTTAGCATATATTTTTCAGAGATAAAATTCATTTGAATTTATTTAATTTTTGTTAAGGCAATTTAGTATTTTCAGTACATACCAGTCAGCCTGCTTTGAGGTCCCCAAATAGCAGGTGTAATTTGGCTGTATTGAATTACTAAGCGTAAATTTTCATATTTGAAGATAAAAGAAAGAGATGTAATTTTATACTGTAACTGTTTGTTGTTGTTCAGTTGCTAAGTCATGTCTGACTCTTTGTAACCCCATGGACTGTAGCACACCAGGCTTTCCTGACCTTCACCATCTACCAGAGTCTGCTCAGACTCATGTCCATTGAGCTGGTGATGCCATTCAACCATCTCATCCTCTGTCATCCCCTTCTCCTCCTATAACTGTTAAATTTCGTTATGTATGAAGTCACTGTGTTGTACTGGAAGTATTGAATTCCAGTTCTAAACTGGGCCCAGTCATGAAGAGAATGAGTGAAGGACTGTTACATCTGATGTGACAGGTATTCCTGTACAAAGTCTGGTTTGACTCTAAAATATTCAGCAGGATTGTCTTTTAGAATTTGGGACTTCGAGAACCAGGTCTTGCCTCTTACTGCCATGTGCAACCAATGCCCAGCTCTAGGGAAGCAGCCTTCCTAAGGATAAACAGAAGAAAGCAGAACTTGTGGTTAGAAGTGAAAGAGTCCGTATGTGCCTATTTTTGCTGTTGGTGTCATAGCACTAGAGTTAGAGCAAAATCCCCCAAAGGAATAAATTTACGTGGCCAAAGGAAAATGGAAACAAGGTAGCTGTGTGTGGTTGAGGAAAATGATGGTAGAGTGGTGGGGACTGCTCGGGGGACCAGGGCAGGGTGTTGGCAGGCAGAGATGGCCTGATGTACCTCCCAGTCTTGGCAGGCGCCTGATTTAGAGTCACCGGTACTGTCTGAGGTTGGGTCAGGGGAAGCGGAGGGAGTTTGGGGCTAAAAACGGTTAACAGTGTACTTTGTCTCTCAGGTTGTTCCTCCTTCATCCCTTCCCACACAGGAGAACAGAGACTTATACATTTCACGGAGGATGGTGAGGTTCCGGTTTGACATCAGGAACATGAAGGGACATCAGAATTCTTGAATCTATCTCAGCCCAAATCAGAGAATACTTTTGTTGGGAGTATAGTATGAAAGTGTGAAAGTGTTAATTACTCAGTCGTGTCCAGCTCTTTGCGACCCCACGGACTGTAGCCCGCCAGGCTCCTCTGTCCATGGAATTCTCCAGGCAAGAATACTGGAGTGGGTTGCCATTCCCTTCTCCAGGGAGATCTTCCCTATCCAGGGATTGAACCTGGGTTTCCTGCATTGCAGACAGATTCTTTACCGTTTGAGCCACTAAGGAAGCCCTTGGAGTATAGTGAAGTCGCAGCATGGAACTGGATGACCTACTTTAAGCCCAGGAGTTGGCAGGTGACACCCAAGCTCATAGAACTTGAGTGGTTGACTGCCTTGTTTTGAAATGTGAGAGCATGCCAGAAGTCAGATGTTGGAGGGGAGCCTCTGTCATTACAGCCACACCCGAATACCAGGAAAAAGGAATTTAGGGGAAACAGAGAAAAATGATACCTGATATTATATATATCAGAGATGTGGGAAAATAATTGCATCTTTGAAACAAGCAAATGCTATAAAAATCAGATTCAGAGAATAAGAGATCTTGGAAATTAAAAGTATGACATTAGAAATTGGGAGAGTGAATGTAAGTTATGTGGAAACTCTGTAAATCGTGTCTGATTGCCAGAAGTCAGATGTTGGAGGGGAGCCTCTGTCATTACAGCCACACCCGAATACCAGGAAAAAGGAATTTAGGGGAAACAGAAAAATGATACCTGATATTATATATATCAGAGATGTGGGAAAATAATTGCATTTTTGAAACAAGCAAATGCTATAAAAATCAGATTCAGAGAATAAGAGATCTTGGAAATTAAAAGTATGACATTAGAAATTGGGAGAGTGAATGTAAGTTATATGGAAACTCTGTATATCGTGTCTGACAGTCAGAAAATAGTAGTGTAAGCATAGTATTTTTTTTAAATGAATGTTTTGTTTAATTTTTTATCTGGATCAGACCTCTTCAACATTATTATTTTTTAATTTAATATTGATTTATTCATTTGGCTGCATTGGGTCTTATTTGTGGCATGCGGGATCTTTTTAGTTGTGCCGTGTGGGATCTGGTTCCCTGATCAGGGATTGAACCCAGGTGCCCTGATTGGGAGTCTGGAGTCTTAGCGGTTGGACCACCAGGGAAATCCCAAGCACAGTATTCAGAAATGGGTAAATGAATGTCAGAATAAATAGATAACAGATGAAAGGGGGCAGCCTCATGGAAGTTAAACTGAAGGAGCACTACTGCATTTTGTTGCAGTCCTATTTGATTTAAAAAACTATGTGCATTTGTTACCTTGGTAAAAATGGAGAGACATGTAATGAGAGATTTACTTCAGAAATCATTTTGTTGAAAAAAATTATTGGCGGGATAGGAAATGTGGCACAATATTACTTTTTGGCAATCTCAGGAGTAGTGTGGTCCCCTAAATTTTTTTAGTAGCTGTCTTTTTTCCGCACCCAATTTCTTGCCAAGTTAGGTATGGTTATCCTACTGTTTTCTATACCTTCTGCCAGGCTTGGCAAGCTTTGTGGCTTTTGAAATCCTTTATTGTGCGTGTGAACTGCAAAGATGCAGATTATTTTGAGACAGGCTTCTCCTCGTGTTACCGCCGCGAACTTTCCATATTGCCAGTGGTGGTGGGAAGGTTTTCTGTTAGACATTTCACAAGTTGTGGTTGTAATGGAGTACAAATGTGAGGAACGGAACATTTTAAATGAACAGTGAGAGCCTGTAGACGTTCCAGCCAAAGTGGACTCTTTCCAGCATTTCCGGACTTAGAAACCATTTTTTAGAGTTAAACGGCCTCCTTCAGCTTTTCATTTAATAGCTGTGAATGGCTGTTGTGAAAACATGGGCCTCCACAGAATGTCAGAGCTGGAGATGCTTTAAGGGGCCATCTCGTCCACATCTGTTGCCTGATGATTGTTGAAATTCATTCAAGGACCCAGAAATGACCTTCCCTGGCTTACACAGTGGCCCCAGACACAATGTTCTTTCTGCTTCTCTGGGCTGCCTGGACCCCAGGAAGATGTCTTGCTCACTCACTTTCCTTCAAATCTCATTCTGTTCTTGGTGGTTGTCTATGGATTTGTATCTGAAAAGAGACAGATTTCCAGGAAATATTCATATGTTTAAGGGTGGGGTCTGTGGACTTCCTGAAAGGATTCTAAGTTTATATTTACTGTGGTGTGTGTGTTAGTCACTCAGTTGTGTCCGACTCCTTGCCACCCCATGGACCCCATGGGCGCCAGGCTCCTTTGTCTGGGAGTTTCCACACAAGAATACTGGAGTGGGTTGCCATTCCCTTTCCAGGGGATCTTCCTGACCCAGGGATTGAACCAAGGTCTCCTGCATTACAGGCCGATTCTTTCACTGTCTGAGCCACCAGTGAAGCCCAGGGGTTTTGTTAATTTCCTGAAAGAGATGTGACATATACCTGTGGATTAAAACAGGCAGATCTTGGGCTTGGAGTCTTCAGTTTTGGCATAAACAGAGATAGGGTGAGAGAGAGGGGAAACAAGAGGAGGGGGAAGAGAGTAGAGGTGTGAGCACCAGTTCTTTCCTCTTATTTTCCTTTTGGTTTATGTGAAAGAAAAGCTGTGTCTTCCAGAGCAGTTTTTACAATGTGGCAGAGACCTGCTTGCTGCCATCAAGTTTTGTGCACAACTGGATGTTTGTACCTTCTCTGAACCTTTTCCCTCTGATCTAGCCCCTAAATGTTGTTCACTGGCCTTCTAACTCAATCTAGGCTTGGCATCTGCTGGAGCTCCTTTTTTCTTGGAGTGTTGTGGGTATTAATGGTTGGCTGATTAAAGGAACTCACAGCAAGGGTGTTAATGATTACTTCTCCTGGAGGGTATGTGCCTATTCTCACAGAGCTGTTCCAGAAGCAAGATGGGGTAAACCTCAGTTGTTGCTATGGAAGCTCCTGGTAGCAGTTAGAATGTGGTATGTTTTGTAATCCTGAAACGTGAAAGTGAAAGTCGCTCAGTTGTGTCTGACTCTTTGTGATCCCATGGGCCTATTGCAGGCAGATTCTTTACCAGCTGAGCCACAAGAGAAGCCCAAGAATACTGGAGAAGGTAGCCTATCCCTTCTCCAGTGGATATTCCCAACCCAGGAATCGAACCAGGGTCTCCTGCATTGCAGATGGATTCTTTACCAACTGAGCTATCAGGGAAGCCTTTGTAATCCTACCTGCCTAGTATCTGTGCTTTGCAAACCCCAGGGGCTTAGTGACTAAAAAATGAGTCTTTCTGGAAAAAATCTGGAGAAGTTTCATCATTATCAAGAATATGTTTAAAAAAAAGGTGCTAACATCACTAATTATCAGGGAAATGCAAATCAGAACCACAATGAGATATCATCTCACATCTGTTGGAATGACTGTTGTAAAAAAAAAACCAAATAATAAGTGTTGGCAATAATGTGAGGCAAAGGGAACCCTTCTGCACGGTTGGTGGGAATGCAAATTGGTACAGCCACTATGGAAAACAGTATAGAAGGTCCTCAAAAAATTAAAAACAGACCTACAGTGTGATATAGCAATTCCACTTCTGGTATATGTCCAAAGGAAATGAAATCTCTATCTCCAAGAGGTATCTGCACTCCCATGTTCTTTGTGTTATTTTTGATAATAGCCAAGATACAGAAACAAATAAATGTCTACTGACACACAAAGAGGATGTAAATACACACACACACACACACACACACACACATACACACACAATCCTGCCACTTGTCACATGGGTAAACCTTGAAGGCATTATTCTAAGTGAAATAAGTCATACAAAGGGGGACAAGTGTTGCACCATCTCACTTATATGTGGAATCTAAAAAAAAGAAAAAAACCCCACCTGAACTCATAGATACAGGGAACAGATTGGTGATGACAGGGGCAGGGTGTTGGGGGAGGGATAGATTGGTAAAGGTGTTTAAAAGCCACAAAAATAAATTCTAGTGATTCAGTGTACAGTGGAGTGACTACAGTTAGCAATACTATATTGTATATGAAAGTTAGTAAGAGAGTAAATCTTAAAATTCTCATCACAAGAAAAAGAATTGTAAATGTGTGGTGACGGATGTTAACTGATTTTCTTACTGTGGTAATCATAGTACATACATATATCACTTATTTGTGCTGTACACTTAAAGCTAATATTATATGTCAGTTCTGTATCACAAAAATAGTATGTTGAAGATATCTGTTAGTTGAATTGTACAGTAACTATTAAAACCTATGAACGTCCTTTGAGAATTCCTTCTTTAAAAGCTGTGTGTGCTTTGTCACTTCAGTCCTGTCTGACTTTTTGTGACTCCATGGACTATAACTCTCCAGGCTCCTCTGCCCATGGGATTCTCCAGGCAAAAATATTGGAGTGGGTTGCCATTTCTTCCTCCAGGGGATCTTCCAGACTGAGGGATCGAACCATTATCTCTTATGTCTCCTGCATTGACAGGCAGGTTCTTTACCACTAGTGCCACCTGTTTAAAAGTTATCATAAAAAATAACTTCTTGGTTTAATATTCTGCTAATTTTAAATTGTCTTTCTTTTGGAAATGTTTTATTCATTTCCCCATTGAGTAAATATATGTTCAACCCATTGAAAACAGAATATAAGTGTTTTCTGGGAATTTCCCAGTAGTCCAGTGGTTAAGACTGCGTGCTTTCACTGCCAAGGGTGAGGTTCAATCTCTTACTTGAGGAATTATCTTGCAAGCTGTGTAGTGTGGCCAAAACCAAAACAAAACTAAAAAAGAAGCTATTCTCAGTACATCAAATGTTTATATCTTTTGATAATGATAGAGATTAGGGTTTTTATTGTTTATCCTCACATCCTTTCTTATTTTACCTCGGGACTTCTTTGGCAGTTAGGTGAATCAAGGCAAATGTTTTAAAATGCATATAGAATAAAATATTTGGCATTACAAAGAAAAACAATTCATATTGAAATTCAGTTAAAAAATGCGGAAAAAACCTGTGATAGAGTAATTTTTAAAAATATTATTGCATTGGAATGACGAGTTCCAACAGTGGATTCAGTAACTTTTATTCTAGTCTAGTCTGGTCTGTTCTGAAGTGATTATGAGCCAAATGATTTTCAGCTATAATGTGATGGGAAAATGGCTGTGATTTTTGTTGGTGATCCTGCCAAAGATACTCCTAAGAATGTGTTTTGTGATCTAACTTCTTAGTAGGAGATGCAAATTTCTGTTACAAGTGGGTTGAAGAGTCTACGGCTGCACCACCCTGAACGCGCCTGATCTCGTCTGATCTTGAAAGCAAGGCAGGGTTGGGCCTGGTTAGTACTTGGATGGAAGAAGTGGGTGAGGATATCTCATTTTTTTTTCCCCTGTCCGAGTTCAGGGACCCTTGGCATTGTAATTACCTGGGATGATGGTGATTATTTAAGACGAACATCTATTTCCTTAGAGCTTTGGCAGTAACAGCAGTATGTCATGAAAAGTATTTTAACTTAATTTTTATTGGAGTATAGTCGATTTACAATGTTTCTGCTGTGCAGCAAAGTGAATCAGTTATATGTATTGTATGTCTACTCCTTTTTCGATTCTTTTCCCATACAGTCATTACAGAGTATTGAATAGAGTTCCCTGGGCTATACATAGCTCCTATTTTATATCTAGTAGTGTGTATATGTCAATCCAAGTCTCCCAACTTATCTCTCCCCCCACAGTCCCCCTTGGTAACATAATTTTGGTTTCTATATCTGTGACTCTTTTTGTCTTTTGTAAGAAAGTTCATTTGGACCATTTTTTTAGATTCCACCTATAAGCTGTTATCGTATGATATTCATGTTGAGTACTTCTACAGGGACAACAGTTTGAATGGGAATAACTCTTTGTTGAGTGCCTCCTAGGCTGGGCACTGTGCTGGCCATGGTGAATAAAACCAATGAATACACACGGTGATGGTGCCTGGCCTTTGCAGTGTGTGGACTAGGAGAAGAAACAGACACCAAACTGCAGAATATACATAGCTGTGTAATCGCCTAGGGCATAAGAATGTCCTGCAGTGCTGTGATGGTGCGTCATGAGGGGGCTTCACTGGACCTAGGAGGGCTCTAGTGGTAGGAAGGCCTCTGTAAGGAAGCCACATTTAAGTTGACCCCAGGGTGTTGCTGAGGGTGGAGCTTGGCCCATGGAAAACCTGAATGAGGGCAGTGATTGGGAACGAAGTGAGCTGAGACTGTGTAGTGAGGTTGGCAGAAACATGCAGTTTGTATTTCACTCGGTAGTGTTTTTGCTTCTGGTTGAAGAGGCCGAGTTTACCTTTTAGCTTGATGGCATGTATTATTTAGTGTATTAATGGCTTGACCTCTAAAAGCTTTAGAAATTCGTTTGGAGTATATAGGTTGAAAAATTGATTATAAAATTTATGAGAACCAGCTTTCTTGAGAGAGCTGGACCCTTAACATTTTTTATCATTTAATTCCTAAACGTTATTCTTCACCCATGTTTTCATTTGGCACAAATGTAAGGAAAACCTAAAGAGAATTGAGGAGGTGCTACGCTCCTTCGTGTTTGTAAAGATACACACCTTCCTTACCTGCTAGTCCTGGGCAAATAAGTGTTGTTCATTCTTCTGGGTTTTAAGGCAACAGGCTCCACAGCCTGGCAGAGGCTCAGACGGAGCAGAAGGGGATTGGGCTGAGCACAGGGCAGGAATGCAACCATTCTGGTCAGGCCAGTTGGGGAGGGACTCTTCTCCCCACAATTCCCATACTGTTTGGCCCTCATTTAAAATTTGACTCCAGCAAAGCACACTCTCCAGCCGAGGGGTACACACATCTTTTGTGACTTCAGGAAACATGCACGGTTGGCTTGTGAACCTTAACTACCTTTGGAGGACATGCTGAGCCAGCAGGAAATGGAAGTCACATCCGCTTCTACACATGGGGACGATGGAGGGTCACAGGCAGGTAAAGAACTTACAGTGGCCCTAAAACTTTTGTGCATTGGTTGTAGAGAGGAAACCTCGGCAGGACTCATTAAGCCAAGAATTCGTGTAAAAATGACTGAGTAACAGGTTCTAAATCATTTTGTCCCGTGGGTGACCTTGGAATTTTTTGACCACCGTTTTCTTGTAAAAATATAATGAAAGAAGTTAGTTTTTATTTTGGAAGCAGGATTTACTCTGCTTGCTAGTGCTGTAGACCTTCCAGGGCAGAACAGAATCGCTGTCAGCCCTTGAGCCTATACCAAAGCTGGCACTCTGTGCATGCTTCTTGATATGGATGGATTGGAGTCTGTATCTCATGACACTCTGAAAATTATCCATCGTTTGTCTGTGATGCCAGGAGATTTGTCCCAAAGTGTTTCTTGTAGGGAAATCATAAAGGGATAGAAATCTCCACCCCCACCCCCACCCCCAGACGATAAATGGGTTAATCAGCTAAAACCGTGGTGTGGTGCCATTCCAAAGCTCCAGGGCTGAGTAATGAATTGGCATGAGCGGCCATCCTGTGTTCGCTTCATTTGGCCATCCCTCTCTCGATTTGTTCGCTGACTCACTTGTCATTTATTGCATGTCTGCTCGTGCCGAATTCCATGATAGACTGTTGAGAAAGAGAACAAATAAAGCAAGACCTGTGCTTAGTGGCTTTTGGAGAATGACTCAGGGCCAGTTGCTAAGGAGTGTAATAGTGGTGAGTACTAGGGGTGGACTAGGAGGGATTCATTTCTGGAGTTTGACTCTTCTTTGGAGAGTCAGGGGATGCTTCCCAGAAGAGGCACCTGCGAGATGGCAGAGGAGAGTGTGGTAGACAGGGATTCCAGGCTGAAGGGAGAGTGTGTGTCAGGATATAGACATGTTGGGTGAATTATGTGGTGAGATGCTGTTTCTGTATTTATTAATGAGCCTCCTCTGTCGCTGCCCATCACCTCAGCCGTGGCCAGCTTGCAGCTCTGGAAACAGCCTCTGTACAGGCTGTTTCCTATGCCTGGATACCTTCCCCAGCTCTTGGCTAGCCCCTTTGACTATAATTGGGTGATAGATTAAATTGCACCTTTTCCGAGATGCCCATCCTGACTACCCATCTAAAGTAGATTCGTCCTGTTATTCCTACCATCCATCCTGTTGCTTGCTTCAGCTCACTTGTCACAATGCTGATTGCTTGTTTACTTTGTTGCTGAGAGGTCGCCAGACTGCCATCTCCATCAGGGCATTTCATATTTACTGGTGTGTCCATAGTGCTTTGCACAATGCCTGACCCGTAGGGGTGATAGATCCTTATAGATGAGGGAATGAATGGATGAGGGAATGAATGGATGAAGCAATGAATGAAAAGGCCTCACTTGAAAACCAAAACCAAAGACATTTTTTTTTTAAATTTGATAGTAATTTTGTTTATTTTTTAAACATTTTAAAATTATTTTTAATTGAAGGATGATTGCTTTATAATATCTTGTTGGTTTCTGCCATACATAAATATGAATCAGCCATAGGTATACATAGGTCCCCTCCCTCTTGAACGTCCCTCCCACCTTCCACCCCATCCCACCCCTCTAGGTTGTCTCAGAGCCCGGGTTGGAGCTCCCTGAGTCTACAGCAAATTCCCCCTGGCTCTCTATTTTACGTATGGTCATGTGTATGTTGCATGCTACTCTCTCGGTTCACCTCACCTTCTCTTTCCCCCCATTGTGTCCACAAGTCCGTTCTGAGTCTGCATCTCCACTGCTGCCCTGCAGATAGTTTCATCAGCATCATCTTTCTAGGTTCCATATATATGCGTTAGTATACGATATTTGTTTTTCTCTTTCTGACTTACTTCACTCTGTATGACAGACTCTAGGTACATCAAACACATTCTTAATGGACTTGCAATTCCAGCTTATTCCTTGAAGTTTGAGGTAGTTCTTAACTAGGCACTTAGTATCTCAGTGAAGAATTTTGTTCAAGACCTTTGGGTGTTACCTTGAGGTAAAAGGAAGTGGTAATTTCCTCTGGATCTTGGAAGGAGTGATGTGAAAAAAAAATCTAAGGATTCTTTAAATTGAATATACAAGGGTGAGAGAAATTCTATTCAGAATGCTTAAGTTATAAACAGAAGAGAAATTTATGAATTTAAAGAAAGCTGAATGAACTGCATTGTTAAATCAAGTCATTCTTTATAGTCATTTTATAAACTTATTTATTATATTGCATTTCTATTTGTACTGCTTAGTTCTCTGACTTGTCCTGATAATTTTGGTGATTTATTCTTATCTGTGCTCTGAAATCTTATTTTTATAGTTAATATCATTATTTAAACCCTTATATAAATCAGTGATGTTCTCATATTGATAATTATTCTTTTTATTTAAAGTAGTATTCATATAACATTCCCCGTCACTTTCATTGCTATTTCCCTCCACTTTTTCTTCAGTTCTTAGAGTCCGTAAAATGGCTTCGTTTCCACTTCATCTTACCCACACTCATATTTTCCTTATACATGTCACATATAGCACAAGATATTTTCCATGACATATCGTCAGCAGATTATTTTCATCATATTCAAAGATTATGCGGCATGTATTTTGTAAGTTCTATAGTGATGGCAGGTGAAAACTGTTACGTGAAATGGCACTCTGAGTGAAAGGAAAATCCGAAAGTGAATTGCTTCAATGGTTATGATTTTTTCCCCATTTGTTCTCCTCCAAATGAGAACGCCTGTGCAGAACTGTTAATCCCAAGGGGCGGCAGACAGGGCTTCTCGGCTTTAGTCAGTGGCTGGGTGATTGGCACCTCCTGATATGTTTCATTATTGATATCTCTTTCCCTGGCTTCTGATTTCAGCCTTTTGTTCCCTTCTTGGAGAAATGGGGAAAAATACATTTATATACTATTTTGAAAGTGAGATTTTGGTTATCGTCTTTGTGACGGCAACATCTTACTTACCTGTTGGTTTCATTCATTCATCCAGTAAATGTTTACTGCCCACGTACTCCGTACCAGGCACTGTGGTGGTCACCAGGCACTAAAAAATGACTTACGATTACCAACATTTAAATTATTTTACAGTGTTTCAGAAGAGGATAATGTGAAAGAAGGCTTATGTCAGCAGAGAAATATTTTGTGGTCTGCCTGGTAATTTTTTTTTTCTTTCCAAAATTGCTACTGGCTAGAAAATGATGATGGCTTGCGCTTCTGACAGCGCTGCTAATGTTGAGTTTCTGTGCCTGGGCTCTTTGTGCGGTGCAGACAAGAGGCGTTTGGAGACGCTTAATTTCACCGGAACGCTGCACCTGTTGCTGGCTAATCTTGCATATGAAATCCAGAACCTCGAGTCACTTGCTTTCATTTCCTTTTCCTGCCCCCTCTTTCCGGCATGGAGGGGCTCAGTTTAGTAACTCAGATGAAGAGTCACCACCTTGTTCCTTCGGGGCTATGGTTTTAATGCCCTGGGGAGTGGAAGTGTCGGGGCCTTTGGTCATTCTCTTGCAGAAAGGCTCGCCTCTGACTGGCCTCAAGATTCTGCAGCTTGTGTTTGTGCCAGAGTTTGGGACTGTGATGGGGGTGGAGCCGGCTACCTGATACCTGGGACCTGACTGCTGTTGAGGAACATGCATTTCCTTTTGGTTTCGTATGGTTTTTGGCTGTGACTTTGAGGAAGAGAGGAAGTATTATATAGTATTATTTGCCCTCAGAGAAACAACTTGAAAGCCCTGGGCTTCATGGTGGTTCAGGCAGTGCTGTTGACAGCCAGTGAGCTGCTTCTCGAAGGCCCACGACGGGATGGGAGGAAATACTTGGGGCAGGGAGTTGGATCTGAGGTTCAGAACACCCACGGCATGAATTTTGTGTCATGAATGGGGAAGGAAACGGCAACCCACTCCAGTATTCTTGACGCAAGAATCCCATGAACAGAGGGGCCTGGCAGGCCATAGTCCATGTGGTCGCAAAGAGCTGGACACAACTGAGCGAGTAACTCTAACTTGGTGTTATGAAACCTAAGTTACCTCGTTTTTTAAAGAGAGGCTGAGATACTGACACAGCTTAACCTGTAAGAATTTTGCAGGCATCCATGAAAAGAAATGTGAAAGGACTCTGAAGTTCAGAGGTCCCTAAAACTGGTCACATTTTCCTGACTAAATTATAGACTGATGTTCCAATAGAAACATAGGTCGTTCCAACCCTCTACTGAATTGGCAGCCTCAGGGAAGTTATTTTTAGTGTACGTTCCTCATTTAAAACCAGGTTTGTTCTATTGGCTCCATTTTAAAATCTTTTTATAGATAGACGGATTTACTCATGAACATTCTCTGGAGGAGAGAGATTTTATGGAAAGTGGAACGCTGTATGAAGTGGCACATAAGTGGTCCCAACCTGCAAACTGTGGAAGAACTTGCTTCCCGTCAGGGGCAGCCCTGGAGTACGCGCCTGGCTCTCTTCTCTTCTGTCTGGATCGCTGGTTTCTCTTTTGTACCTTCTGGTACTGTTTCCGAGCTCCACCCTGCCGTCTTCCTCCCTGTTCTCTGTCACTCCTTAGATGCTTTAATCATAGGCTGTTTGTGCATTTCTTGCTTCTGTCGTGTTCACTCCCACCTTGTTTGGCAGCCCCTGCCCTCTCCTTTCCCTTTTTGCAGGCCCCAGCCTGTGTTGGGGCTGATCCCTGAGGGAGTGACGGCGGGCACCACACATTCCCTCTGCAGTTGCCTCACTTTGCCGGGCCTGGGAACTGTTCTTGTCTGCACCGCATGGAACAGAGTAGGTGCTAAGTCAACAAATCAATTAGCTGACTGACTCCCATGAGCCCAAGGCTCAGGGATCTTGTTTATAAGTCTCATGGCTCATAAATTCTGGGCTGACAACCATTACTTGCATCCTCTGTTCCGCACCTGTTTATTGGGCTTTCCAGGTGGTGCTAGTGGTAAAGAAAGAATCCGCTGGTCAATGCAGGAGACACAAGAGACCCGGGTTCAATTCCTGGGTCGGGAAGATACCTTGGAGAAGGACATGGCAACCCTCTCCAGTATTCTTGCCTGGAGAATCCCTTGGAGAAAGGAGCCTGGAGGGCTGTAGTCCATAGGGTCGCAAAGAGTTGGGCACAACTGAAGCAACATAGCATGCACCTGGGTATCTCTTGGCAGCTACATCGTCCTAGAAATCCTGAAACGGATTTAAAGTACCACAGGTCAGTTCTTTGGCATTGGTTCTGCCTCATTATTACCTGGATCCTTCATTTTCTCCCCACTCCCAGCTCTCAGTAGGTGATTATGTCTCATTCCCACATGGGAGTGAGGTGGGTGTGCTGTGAGTAGGCAGGACTATCTTTGTGTGGTATCAGCTGCAGGCTGAATATACAGATGACTCATGCAAGTTAATACCCATGTCTAATGAGTGGCCCACAGCTTCAGATTTGCATAAGGGCCTAAGAGCTCCACAGGAAACACTGAATTGAAATTGTCACTGCAGGTGACCAAAGGACAAACTGTTATGAGTGACATGTCCAGCTTCATAGGGTGTTGTGCCCTATGGGAGTGAGAAATGGAGTATTTCCTGCCGTGTCAGTAAACTAGGATGTCACAGTCATCAGCGATTCCAGCCCTCAAGGGCAACTAAGAAGGAGAATATCTGTGATCCAGCATCCATTTGGCTGTAACCACTCCCTCTGGTGAGCACTGAGGGAAAAAAACGTGGAATCCTGGCCTGATAGCTGAGATGCATATATAATAATGTAAAGTCACTCAGTCGTGTCTGACCTTTGTAACCCCATGGACTGCAGCCCACCAGGCTCATCAGTCCATGAGATTCTCCAAGCAAGAACACTGGAGTGGTTTGCCATTTCCTTCTCCAGGTGATCTTCCCAACCCAGGGATCGAACCCTGGTCTCCCGCATTGGAGGCAGACGCTTTAACCTCTGAGCCACTAGGGAAGTCGAGATGCATATGAAAGGAATGATTTCAGTGAGCGCAGACTCTTGCATCTTTCCATACATAGAAAAGCACTAAATTCCTTAACTTGAGATAATCTGGTTTTCTTTAATTCACAAAAATACTTTTGTTGTTCAGACTACCTGCCCTTTGTTGTAAATGTGTATATAACCTGACTCCTCCCCCTGCATCCTCGGAGCATTTCTCATGGGGTCACTTGAGATGCTGTCTCCTGGCCTTGAAGTCCTAAAAATTCACACCGAATATAACACACCTCTCAACTTTTACGTTGTGACTGTTTTTTAATTCACCAGGATACTTAAGTCAGCTCTCCCACTAGATGTTTTTACAGCTAACAGCAAAGAATAATCCCTACATTTCTTCTTCTGTTTTTCATACTTTTCATGAAGCTGGAGGGTTCTGGAACCTTCTGGAAGCTAGAGAGTTTTCCTTACAGTGACAGCAGATGTACTTCAAGAAAACTCACTGGCTGATCTTTGCTCCACAGCCCAGCAGGTTGCCAATAATATTGCCTCTATCTTTACAGCACTTTTATTTCCAAATGTATCCTTTTTTACATTCTTGAAAACACCCTTCTCACTTGGTCACAGCTTCTCTGATCCCTTTCTGCAATGCTGTGGTCTGCCCCAGAGCAGAATCTGCTCCAGAACTGCTATTTTTGATTTTGCTCATGTCATAGACTGTGGTACCTCCTTTCTGCATCAGATGGCCTTGTTGTGGAAGCTCTGTGGGTGTGAGAGATGCCCAGGGTTCCTCTCACTATCCTGGTTCACTCTTAACTTTTGTTCTGATGTCTTCCACATCAGCTTGTGTCTATTCTTTCAGTAAATCTCATTTACTAAAAACATGTCAGGCTCCATGCTAAAGGATGACAATATAAAGGTAAATGAAAAAATGACAATGTTTATTTTTTGCCTGATTGATCGAAACAGAACATGTAGAAAATTCAGTAAAATTATTCCCTTCCTTTCTTGTTTGGTCATGTTTTAAAAGTTGTCTTCTTAAAGCATCTGAGTTTTATTCGTCCTTTTTCATGTCTCCTTAAATACCTGTTCCTGCTCCCTGAAGAACCCTGGTGATAACCTTCCTTCCTTCTGCTAGAGGGAGGTGGTTGTGAGTGGTTGTCCCGTGAGTGGCTGTGCCTGGAACCCGTGTCTTAAGTGGCAGGCACTACAGGATTCTACCAGGGCCCTGGCAGAGTGGATCCTGGCTTTTACAGAGTGGTGGCGTCACTTGATGTCCATGCAGTGTTGGCCTGTTCTACCGTGACTGCTGTCAGCCACGTATATCTCACCTCGGTCGGATCATAGCAATTGTCACTTCTGTTTGGAAGTAACGTAGCACTGCCAGTGAAAATCTTGACATGTGTGTACACACAGTCGCACACACAGTCTGCTGTGAGAGGAAGACAGCTCTGAGAGGGAAGCCTCCTCCCCTCTCTTGGTGTAGGGAGAAGCAGATATATACCGACCACTTCTCTATCCCCATCATTATGGGATTCAGTGGTACTATTCTTTATCTCTTATGCTTACTGCTTTTGTGCACGTTTGAAGATAAATTATCTTCAAATACAATATCTAGGAACTTTTACCATTCTGTGTGTCTGACTATTTGCACATTAGAAAATAAAACCAAAATACTTAAAATATGATTTCTTTCCTCTTTCATTGGTGTATGTTCCTTAAAGTCTGCATCAGAGACAGGTCTCTATGTGGCTGGGGATAAATTCTGAGCTCTTTGGTCGTGGGGATTTTTGTTTAGCTCTCTCTAACATAATTTTGCTGGTTATAATGTCATTCACTTCCATTAATATACTAATATGGAAACAAAGACATGGTTTCAGATTTTATTTTATCTTTGTGCTTTGGAAAAACAATCTCATGAGAACTCACTCAGCCCATTAAATACCATCTTTGACGTTGCTTTTTTGAGTTTGCTTGTTTTTAGAAAAGTTTTCTGGCTTTCGCTCTTTGTATTTGGAACAGTAGCATAGCAGGTATTTTTAGACAAGTGTTGTTAAAATCATGTAAAAAATCCTTTTCATGTCAACATATGGGATTTTATTAGTAATCTTTAATGTGATCAAGAGCTAAGGTAGAATTTCCTAGCTAGAAAAGAATGAGTTAAAAAAAAATTCCCATATTCTTTTGATGGTTGGAGAAGCTACATTCTGTATTTTCAGTTTGATGAAAATAATCAAGAGACTGAATTAGATTGGCAGCATATTGAGGACAGAGATTACACCTTTTTCACTTCTGTTTTTTTCTTGGGTGTAGCACTGTTCTAGTCAAAAGGGTCGGCTTAGATGGTAGAGAGCCTTGTAAACTAAACTGCATAAGATTAGACTCCAACCTCCTTTTTTTTTTGCATGGGAAATCTTGAAGGATTTTGAAGCTAGAGAGCTGCGAGTAATTTACAAAGGTCACCCTGGAGACTCTGGGAGGGTTGATTGGAGTGAAGAGAGCCTGGAGGCGGAGGTAACACTGGAGGTGAAAGTGGCTGTGTTGTGAAGGTGGGAGGGTGACACAAGAAGCCACAGATTTCATTGGTAGAGGTCCACACTCTCTCATTTGCAGTTACAATAGCTAAAAAGAACTCTGAAAACAGAAAGGTTTTTGTAATTCATTTGATAGTAAAACCTGAGCTTGACCTGAGCTCATTTTTTGGGCAAAATTTGACCAGAAGTGTTGGGATGCTTTTGAAATCTTGCCTTATCCCACTTACCTCCTAAAACACACATATTTACTGCAGAAGTATTGGTGTATTTGATTGGGGGAAATTATCCTACATCTTGCTGTTTTTGTCTTGTGTGCTCTGCTAAGTCACTTCAGTCGTGTCTGACTCTATGCGATACTATGGACTGTAGCCTTCCAGTTCCCCTGTCCGTGGGATTCTCCAGGTACGATCACTGAAGTCGGTTGCCATTTCCTTCTCCAGGGGATCTTCCTGACCCAGGGATGGAACCCCTGTCTCATGTCTCCTGCATTGGCAGGCAGGTTCTTTACCACTAGCTCCTCCAGGGGATTGCATAGCCTATGTAACTTTTTTTCAAGTGGGAAAAGCTCTGATTTGGTAGCTCCTCTATGTTCTAAGCATTCTGGACAAGGAATTGTGAAACTCAGTTTGACCTGTGTTTACAAGATGAGGCTGATAAGACCCTCAGGTTAGCTGTGGAGAGAATTGTGGAGGAAATAAGCATTTCTAGACTGGAACACTCAATGGTTAATAATGAAACCACCTCATCAACATGAAAGAAAATAGGACTTTTGGTGGGGGGATCAGAAACATTCATTAGAGAGTGAATGAAAGGATGTGTTTTTGAAGTGTTGCTTGTGTGCAGGTCCTGGGATTCAATCATGAAACAGCAAAAGGGAACAACTGGAGACATTTAAATAAGATATGTGGAGTAGTTCATTGCATTGCATCAGTGCTAACTTTCTGGTTTTGACAGAAGTACTCTGGTTCTGTAAGATGGTAACATTTGGGGAAGCTGGATGAAGGGATTATGAAAAACCCTGTACAATTTTTTACAACTTTTTGAGTAAGTCTAAAATTATTTCAGGTTTTAAAAAAATGAGGAAATAGTTGCTTTAACCAACCTTAGATAGCAAGAAGTGGTGTCATCCATGCTCCCTTTAAGCAGAGAATATTTGTTAGCAGGAGAGTGGTTTTCCTAGAAATTTTGAACTCTAAAAATGCAGGTTGAGTAGACTTCCAGGTTTCTATCCCTCCTCATTTTTTTTTTTTAAAGCTGACCTTGTTTTAGCAGAAGAAGATTAATTGAAAAATTTTTGATCCAAGAAAAAGCCTTGATCCTAGTTACGACATGAAACTACTGTGTCTGGACAGTTCATGGGAAGTGTTGTCACTTGTGATCCCTCACTTTTCATCTCCCTGTGTTGGAGGGTGTGGTTTATTTCTGGCTTTTGTCTGCTGCTCTGCAGGCATAGGTGTAGGTTCATTGGTTAGAACGGAAAGCTGTAATAAGATGTTCAAAACCCAGAGCTTTGCAGATAACAGAGGAAATGAAGAAAACGGTCAAGGTTGGCTGACTCAGGCTTGGCTGTGCTAATGTGCCCGGCATGTGTCTCCCTGGTGGGAGGAGGGTTTGTCTTCAAGGCCTCTGCTTCACTCTCTCACTTCCACACCACCTTCTGTAGTTTCAGCTGATGCCGTCTGTAATTCTCTCTGCAGGCTACTCTTTTCCTTCCTTTTGGCTGAGAGTAGACCTAGGCTGGCAGCCAGTAGCCATTGAGCTATAATAGAGCTAGTGGTATGTACAAAATTTGATTACTGCTGTCAACACCAGATTGAATAAGAAAGTGCATACCCTAGACAGATACTTGGGACATAAATGGTCTATTGATTTCACGAGAACTAGAAATGAGGCCACCGTGTAATCTAGCAGAAGAAGGGGTCAGTGGGTAGACATTACAGAACAGTTTGTAAAAGTGGCCTTCTTTTAGACTTTTTTTGGAAGAACTTTCAGATAACCTTGATAAACTGATTGTTGCTTCTGATTTTCTTCACTGTCAAGTATTTACAGAAACTCCAATGTGGCGTTTGTACTTGTTGTTTTCGTTCAATGGTTTGCCTTTCCTGTGTAAAATCTGGTTTAGAAATTGTACTGGGTGATACAAGCCGTATTTGCTCCTGAACTCTGATGACATTTCCACTTAGCTTAATATGAATATTTTAGAAATTTCCCACAATGGAAAGTTCTATTTGACATAGGAAAGTTCAGCGGTCAGTTTCATAGTCAGCTGTATGCCAAGAAATAACGAAAACAGTGGATTACATAGTGCAGCCTTGGGACATGGAAAATTTCTTAGAAGATGAATGAATCATATTATTAATATATCTTGTGGGGCCTGAGGCCTTATATTGAAAAACAGGGGAAAAGTTATTTTTTTAAAGCTGTAGCCTTTTCGTATTTTCCTTCTTGTGTTTTATGTAAGCTTTATTCTTTTTAATTTTTTAAGGCATTAAAATAATTTAAAATCGAATGTTTTAGGAATAAAATAATTCATTTCATTGTACATGAATTTTTTCAAACATCAGAAATCTGAAAAGAATATCTCTTTGAATGAGATTGAGTTAGATTAGATAAAGACTTCAAATTAGAAAATATAATAATCCCTCAAGTTAGATTGTATTATATGTTTTGAATTTTGGATTAGATAATCTCTTTGAATTTTATTGGATAATCCCTTTGAATTAGAATAATTACTATCTTTCTCTAAATATTACATTTTTTAGAGAAAAGAGGAAAACATCAGTAGTATCTAGAATCCTGACTTCTTGTTCCTCTTGGCTTCCTTAAAATTTTGTAATAACCTTAATCTTAAATCAAATCTTGTCTAAAATTTCTTCCTATAAATAATTATGGCTATTCACTTATAAAAGGCTGCTTTAATTGAGACTGTTTCTATTTAGGAAGAAGACAAACACAGAAAGACATGTGGAAACAACTGATTTAGAATTTAATAAGTTTTCATAAGCAGCCCTTGGGTAGAGGAAGATAAACCAACTGCTTTAGCAGCCTCTTGCTTAGAGATATAATCTGAACACCAGCAGTATTTAGCTGGTATGTTATACCAGATTAAGATGTTGAAATACATTTTTGTATTTGGGCTTTGACAACCATCAGGGAAATGTATATCAAGCCATGATGATGTCACTTCACACCCACTAGGGTGCCTATAATAAAATAAAATAAAAACTAGATAAAAATAGGTGTTGGTGAGGATGGAGAGAATTTTATCCTTCATGTACTGCTGGTGAAGGAATGGAAGCTGGTGCAGCCACTTTGGAAAGCTGGATGGCAGTTCTTTCAAAGGTTAACTGTAGAATCCTATTATATGATCCAGTAATGCTACTCCTGGGTATTTATACTCAAGAGAAATAAAAACATATGTTGATATAAAAATTTGTACATGATGCTCATAGCAGCATTATTCATGTTAGCTGAAAGGTAAAGACAACCCAAATGTCTGGCAATTGATAAGTGAATCAATAAAATGTAGGATATTCATACAAGGAAGATTATTCAGCTGTGAAACAAAATGATATGCTGACATACTACAGCATGAATGAAACTTTGAAAACATTATGCTAAGTAAAACAAGTCCGTCATAAAGGACTACATATTCTATGATTTCATTTATGTGAAATGCTCAGGAGAGGCAAATCTATAGTGATTGAAATTAGATTTTCATGGTTGACTAGAATTGAGGGGGTGGACCAGAGAGAAGATGGAGATTGAGTGCTTTTCGGGGTGATGAAAATGTTCTAAAATTGATTGTGTGTTGAATGCGTAACTCTGTGGATATACTAATAACCACTGAATAATATACTTTAAATGTGTTAATTGCATGCTATGTGAATTATATCTAAATAAAGCTGTTACCAAAAAAAAAAAAAAAAAAAATCTGGCTTTGGCCATGTGACCTAATCTATAGCATTGTGCTTTTCACTCTTTCTCTCCTCACCACAATCCCATGAGACAGGTGAGGTCTCTACTCTCATTTTACAGGTTTGGATAATGAGGCTTAGAGAGGGTGTTTTGCCAGGCCTATGGTTTCTAGTCTAGAAAATAAAGATAAGGAAGAGGAGAGTGGGGCAAGGACTGACTGTATTTCAGCCAGTAGCAGGAAGAGAGATGTCTTCTGATTTAAATCTGTGTGTATCCTGACAAGAGAACCTAAGTTATGAAAATCTTTGCTTATAAGTCGAACGTTTCTGTTTCAAAGCAGGAGAGAAAAAAAGAGTCAGACAGGAATAAAAAAGCCCGTGAGGCAATGTGGGTCATGATTTTCCTTGCTGTTGTATGTGTGTGGATGACATCTGTGTGGTGGTGGTGTTGCATTGCTAAGTTGTGTCCAGCTCTTTTGCAACCCCGTGGACTGTAGCCCATCAGGATCCTCTGTCCATGGGATTTTCTGGGCAAGAATACTAGAGTGGCTGCCATTTCCTTCTCCCTGGGATCTTCCCGACCCAGGGATTGAACTCGTGACTCCTGCATTGATTCTTTATCACTGAGCCACCTGACATCTGTGTTCTGTGATAATAAAAGAGCGAGGCAAATACACAAGATAGAACAGGCTGGAAAATCTGAGTCAAAACTGTTACCTCTGATCTTATGATTCTGTGTGGTTGAATGTATTTTTTTTCCATAATAGCAATCTCTAAGGAATTAAGAAATTCTTTTTGAGTTCCATTTTTCCCAAGGTGTATATGCATATTGAAGTGAAATAACAAGTTCACTTTATGCTTTGAAGTAGAGTTAATATATAACCAAACTCTTCAGTCCAGTTGTATACCCAGGGCAAACGCCTCTATTTATATACATGTGGGTAAGGAGGTGGGTGGAGGTGTCCTTATCAGCTGACGCTGTCAAAAACAGGAAGCAAAGTTATAATCTCTTTGTAGTGGATCAGAAACATTCAAAGGCCCTCCGTTGTGACAATTAAAAGAACAGTGACAGAAGATGACCTAAGGAATTTTCACTAACTGCGAAGTGGAACATCCTGTCTGGTATTTAGAGGAGATTCTCTCATGGGAAAAATAAACGCCACGGCGAAACAGGACATCCCAGTGTGCAGTTCGCAGGCTGCTTCTGTTAAAGTCCACTTCCTCTGCATCTTTTTCCTCGTCACTTAAGCAAATGTAGGTGATGAGCGGCCCGGCGGCCACCACGTTTCGTTGGAAAACGTACAGATTTGATGCGCCAGGACGCGTAGCTCGCCAGTCTGGCAAGCATTTACCAGGTAAGTTTGTCAGCTTGCCTGACTCCCTGCCCTCCCTCCCGTGAGGCTTTGAAAAGAGGATGCCAGCAAAGACAGGGCTCTCTCAGTCACTTACTGAACCCAGTGTGTTAAGTAACAGAGCTGCTGGAGGCAGGACCAAGCTGGGGATGGGATCATCCCGGCGTGTTCTTCCTGATGTCGCATCTGTTGTAGAGTCTGAGGAGTCGAGACCAGCATGTGGGGGTTCATCTTTTCTTCAGAATGCGATGATTTTCCAGTTCTTGGCTTCTTGGAAAAAAAAGTACACAAGGGACCATATATTTGTTGTGACAAACGTGCTTCATGTATTTTCAAACTAGCTTATTATGTGTTGACTGTTTTCTGTCCTGTAGAGAAAGTTTCCTTTGTGCTGTTGTGTAGGGATAGTGTTTATTGTACTTGATTTACTGTGCTGACTGAAAATGTACTTTACTGTTCAAAGGGGTTCAGAGCTGATTAAGGGGAGAATCAGACATTGTACTTTTGGGCCGATTGTAAATGGAGGAGTTTTGTGTTTAGGCAGTCTTGTACAGAAGAACTTAGACGCGGAACTTCACGTTAGATGTGATCATGGACTTTTCTGTCGCTGGAGTTTACTTCCAGGGGGACCTAGATTTTTTGATTAGTTCTGATGTCCATATCTTGTTTAATCTATGTATTTATGTTCTGGCCAAATAAGCTTTCTGATTAAAAAAAATAAAAAACACAAGTATGTGTAACATTTGACCTTACATATCATGCTTGAATGTTGTTCGTATGGAACAACTTTTAGACTGGTTAGAATTTTTTTTTTTTTTAATGGTTTTCTTTCTTTTGGAATTACTCTTTCCCTCTTAAGTTTTCCTTCCTAACTCCATGTGAATGTGGTGGTAAATGCTGGTAGGCATCCTCTCCCTGGAGTGAATTCTCAACTAGAATGATTGGAGCAGCCCCTGTTTCTTAGCAAATTTGGCTTCTTGGCCAAGTGTAATAAGAGATCAGCATGCTATAATTCACTTTGTTGGCTGTTACTTTTTTCTCTTATTTAAAGAACCGTGTGGTCTCAACAGAAAATTAAAATATCTGTCAGAAACCTGAATTAAAACCTCAGGTACAAGAGCAGCATTGCAGCTTGTAGCCTTTTAAATATATCTCTTGACTTTCACTTAATTCTCTTCCTTTCCCCAGCATGAATAATCTTCATCGTCTGCTAGTCTGCGCAGTAATGTCTTGCTACCAAAGGGTCTCAGAAATAGGAAGATTATTAGGAGAAAAAAATTCAAATAAACTTTTAAATAATAAGCAAACTTTTATACGGGTAGACTTCAGCTTTAAATATGAATTCTCATTCATTCATATAGCATTATTTCTACTCTGTGATCAGTCCAAAGGCTTTAGGAAAGTAGAAAGCATTTTTAAAAAAGAATATATTTTAGGGCACATTATTTTAATAAAAATAGAAGATTAATGTGTATATGATTTGCAGGGGCCTAGGTTCTTTTCTTATTGGCTGTTATTAATTTACTATTTTCTTATATCTACAGGATAGCTCTCTTTAGTGATCTTGTAAATAAAGGTATTAAAAAAGTACATGTTTATGGATGGCATATTCCATTGCAATATGTGGCTATTTTTGATCTTCAAGCAGTCTCCATAATAGATTAAACTTTGGGGTGAATCCTTTATTTACAGACCTCAAGTAAGGTGGAAAGAGTGAAACCATAAGTGTTTTGCATTAAACTATTGATATTACTGGGGTTGAGGTTTCAAATGACTTTTGCAGAACCTAAAGGGAGCAATAAAACAAGTAATAAAATGGAATAAATTGAAATATATATTTGTTGAAAATAAGCCTTTCAGTGTTATTTTTGAAACTGCCCGTCCTTTTGCCCTGTGTTATCTTCTAAAATGTGCAGCTCTAATTTAGTGCATTTGCCTCTCAGTAAGTTGAAATTTGATTATCTGTATCTCTCTCTCTCTGGTATAGAATCATTACATTTTAAAATATTTCCTTTTCCTTTTCTTAATCTTGATGTCTATGTACAAATGCCCAAATGTTAACAAATAATCTAATTGAAGGAGAATAAGTTTAAAAAAAAAAAGGCTTGAAGGTGTGAAATAAAAAATTACTCATAGTTGCAGGCATCTACCAATTCACGGATGATTTAGGTCTGCTCAGGAAGCCACTTCTGGGAGGCCTCGCTTTTCTTGCCATCCTTCCTGCTTTCTCTTCAGGCTGACAGAACTCTGTGTCAGTCGTTTCGAATGGGTTCACATGTTCTCAACCTTGGCTGCACGTTAGAATCACCAGCGTGCTGGAACCCCACACCTGGAATCTTGGTATAATTAGACCGAGGCCTTGACTCTTAACTGTTCAAAAGCTGTCCAAGTGATTCTGATGGGGATTCAAGATGGAAGCATATGGGGGAAGTGTATGGTTCCTTGTCAGTCGTTTCGAATGGGTTCACATATTCTCAACCTTGGCTGCACGTTAGAATCACCAGCGTGCTGGAACCCCACACCTGGAATCTTGGTATAATTAGACCAAGGCCTTGACTCTTAACTGTTCAAAAGCTGTCCAAGTGATTCTGATGGGGATTCAAGATGGAAGCATATGGGGGAAGTGTATGGTTCCCTTGTTAGGCTGAAACCTCCAGAAGAAGGGCAGGAAGGAAGCTTATGCTGTCCTGCACTCAACCCATGTCTGTTAGCAGAGGAGTCTCGGGTTCTGCTTGAGGCATGGGTGGATGAACAAATTCCTCTGAGCTGGAGGCGGCTACAGGAGGACCAGACCTCTTGCTTTCTGGTTTGAGCTGATGGAGAAGAGTGTGTTACATGAGACTATGGTCTGTCTGAAGATGGCTGTCGTGCCTTGACTCTTAACTGTTCAAAAGCTGTCCAAGTGATTCTGATGGGGATTCAAGATGGAAGCATATGGGGGAAGTGTATGGTTCCTTGTTAGACTGAAACCTCCAGAAGAAGGGCAGGAAGGAAGCTTATGCTGTCCTGCACTCAACCCATGTCTGTTAGCAGAGGAGTCTCAGGTTCTGCTTGAGGCTTGGGTGGATGAACAAATTCCTCTGAGCTGGAGGCGGCTACAGGAGGACCAGATCTCTTGCTTTCTGGTTTGAGCTGATGGAGAAGAGTGTGTTACATGAGACTATGGTCTGTCTGAAGATGGCTGTCGTTGGGAAGAAGCTCTTGGAAGAGCTCACTGGGGAACAGGCCAGCTCGGGATGCACTGAACAGACCGCTCTGAAGAGACAGAGCTCCTAGATGGTAGTGTCTTCATGAAGCAAGGCAAGTGGAGAACTTTGGAATAAGAATTTCATCAGGGGCTGGGGTGTCTTTGTCTGTCTGAATATGGAGGTGGGGCCCGTTGTGGACACTACAGGGGGGTTCTGGGTGCCAGGGTTAGTTTGAAAGGAAGAAGTGTGATTATCTTTGCCAGGAATTAGTGGCTGCCTGCCCCACCCATTGGCTGTATGAATATAAAGGCTGTATGAGTATTTAGAATGGTCAGAGTGCAGTGAGGTTTGTCTGAGGGAGTTTCTCAGGGCTTGTGAAATTCTAGCTGATCTTAATGTTTATAAAGAAAATGAGTTAGTGGTTAGGGGAATGTAATTTGCCGAGGCTTGAGAGAAAAATAATTGTTCAGTTGGGTTAAGGGTAGATGGAGTGAGTTGTTTGAAACTGAAGAACTTTGTGGGGGGAATGAGAAGTGTAATTAACATGGTAATGAAGAGTTGTTTGAGGAAGGGGACCCACGTCTCAGTTGCCTGTGCCATCAATGTGTGAGTCACTGAACTTCTGAGACAGGTTCCCAATCAGTAGCATCCCCCAGGTGATTTTGGTCACGAATAATTAGGTAACATGTTTTAAAGCACCTTGCAAGCTATAGTAACAGTTCCAGGTAAATAAAAGGAATAGTAAGTTCTGTAAAAATTATAAAAATATAGTCAATTGATAATAAACTTTGCCTGCTACCTACAATATTGGAATGGAAAATCAAATATTGTGTTGGTATGGCACTTAAAATGTATTTAGGCTTAAAATGGTACTTAAAATGTGTTTAAGCTGACGCTGTGCACTCTATCATCTTTTTAGTTGTGGTTTTCCTTGGCATTACTTGAAAGGTATGATTATGACATGGGTCCTGGTTTCATGTTTCACTACGGTTCTTTGACCCTAGTTAGAGGGCACCAGGTGCTCCTACTCTAATTGTCAAATTTAGGATTTAGTTGGAGGGCCACTGATAGACTGGTGGGGGAATTAGATGGGATTTGGGCTTGGTGACTCCCTTACCCTGCTGCAATATTTTGACCTTGATTTGAACAGTTCAATGAACTGGCAGCTCAAGTAGTTTTTTCCCACTGAACTAGAACTTTCATTGTTTGGCAGAGGAAGATGAGTCATAGCCCAGTCCTACCATTGTAACAAAGTGCAATTTTAGTCCAGGGCTAAAGGAACACAGCTTAGAAACTTTCTGTCTAAAGCAGAAACTTTTGAAACTTGGATTGTGAGCTGGATGGGAATTAATGTGGCCCTCTCTGTGGGGTTACTCTCAGTGCTACATTAAGAAGCATTAATGCTTAATGAAGCATTGGCTCAGACGGTAAAGAATCTGCCTGCAGTGCAGGAGACCTGGGTTCACTCCCTGGGTAGGAAAGATCCTCTGGAGAAGGAAACGGCAACCCACTCCAGTGTTCTTGCCTGGAGAATCCCATGGATAGAGGAGCCTGACAGGCTCTAGTTCATGGGGTCACAAAGAGTTGGACACAATTGAGTGACTTTCACATTCTCACTTTGTTTATTGAAGTAAATTTTTGATCCTAAATCTAATTTTTAGTGATATATTTAAATAATCAGGTCCCTTCTTAAAAAATTCAATGCAGAATTAAAATTATACAAAGTGGCAAATTTCCAGTTCCTCTCTCCCTTGATATCATTGTTTTGTTTGTCCTGCCACATTTTTTTTTTTTTTTTGGTGACTATACAAGTGTATACTTTTAGGTCTAAATTCCTACAAGCACAGTTTTTCTTTTTTAAACTGAAGTTGAAACCATCTGGCCATAGTGTATCCCATTTAAAAAATATTAACAATAATGACCTGTGTACATATAATTTAGTTCATTTGGGTAATTTCTGGGGCAAATATGCTTTCACTGTTAAACTGCCATCTACAAAAGGGAGAGAGATGAAAACTAGTATATATTTGTTTGGACTTGCATTGGTGTGTTTGTGAAATTGAACTCTGCGTATATTTTTTGGCTTTTTGGACAAATTCTTCAATGAATTGCCTTTTTATACATTGCTCCCCGCACCCCCATCCCCGTGGTGTTTGGATCTCTGAACTTTTAAACCTCTACTGATTTCAAAGGAAATTAATTCAAAATGGCAAATTTTGAATGACTTACTTGAATTTCGAGTTTTAAGATGCTTAACTTCCAATCTAAAAGACAAACCTGATTTCTGGGTCTCTGGGACAGAAGCTTGTGTCTTTGGACTTGGGCTCTGTGTTTTCTCGCTCTCTTTCAGCTGTGGAAGCTGTCATCATCCTAATCTGTGCTGAGGCTGGTAATTATTTAGGAGCCCTCGAGACTGGTAATTATTTAGGTGCCTTCACTATTTTATTACATTTTCACTTTCTGATAACTTATTTTCATAGTGATGGTGAATCCCAGGATTATTTTTAGAATAGCCCATGTTCTGTGTAATTTGTGGAACATGTTAGAGTTATCAGAAAGGATCTGGACTTGGAATTGCATGGTTGAATCCCAGCTATGTTGCCTCCTGAGTCTTAGTTTCCTTTTTTGCAAAATGGAGATAGTGGAGCTGTTCTAAGTCTTAAAAGTGTATGCATGTAAGGGCTTCCCTGGTGACTCAGTGGTAAAGAATCCTCCTGCCAATACAAGAGACATGGGTTTGATCCCTGATCTGGGAAGATCCCACATGCCTCTGAGCAACTAAGCCTGTGTACCACAACTACTGAGCCTGTGCTCTAGAGCCTGGGAGCCACGACTACTGAAGCCTGTGAGCCCTAGAGCCTGTGGTCTGCAAAAGGAGAAGCCACCACAGTTGAAGCACAAGGGCCGCAGCTAGAGAGTAGCCCCCATTCACCGAAACAGGAGAAAAAGCCCAAGCAGCAGTGAAGACCCAGGAGAGCCAAAAATAAAAATATGTAATGAAAAAAAAAATTTAAAGTGTGTGCATGTAAGATCCCTTGCACATTACTTGGTAAATTGCAGGAAAGATATAGTAGAGCTTTTTAAGTTAATGGAAAAAAATACAGTTTAGTTGCTAAAAGAAGATAATATTGGCTTCAGTGAGGCCCCACATGCACCATCATACTGAAAATTTACCAGTTTTTTTCTCATCCTTCGATCAAGATCTGTTAGTGGTTTTTCACATCAAAGCATCAAAGCTGTAATTCTCTGCTGGGCTCATTTAACCACAGATCCAGTACGTGGCAAGAAATTTCAAGCTATACACGGTGGCAAACGACCTGCAGTTGCTTGGAGAGTATCTGTGGCCTGAAATGTTTTGCTAGTTTCAAAGTTCACTTTCATTTGTTCAGAAAGGTTTGTATTGTTTGCAGGCAAGCAAGGCAAGCAAAGGGAAAGGGTACACAGCTTTCCATGTGAGTCTGTGCCGTTTGACCTGTTTGCCTTTTGGTGCCTGTTATATAGAAAGCTTTGTATAGTCTGTAGAGAGGACTATTTCTCCAAATAGAGGAAAACTGTTGTGATGGTCTGAAAGCGTGATAGATTTCAGTTTAATGCCATTGATCGGGATGCTGTTAGAGACTGGGCTATATTGAAGTTTTGAGATAGGTATCTTGCACAAAGTCTTCATATATCATCAGTGGGAGTGCCTCATCTGATAGCTATTCACATGACCTTCTAAGAAACAGCTCCTCTTGACACACCAACACAGACTTCTGGCCCAGCCCTCCGGCCACCAGCTAGGTACTTGCTGCCATAGTGAGTCTGCAGGCTTTTGACTTGGCCTGTTTTCTAGTTTGACTCCTGGTTTCTGTGCTTTTAATTTCTGCTTTGACTTTCAGGCAATAACTCTCTTTCTGGTGTTAGAAGCTCCTGGATTGTGTTTGACGGAAGAAATATATTTCCCCGTCAGATACATTTTCTCCCTAGATAATCCTGACCTACCCATGCAGTCTGGTATCTGACAGTACTCTGATAACTGTTTAGTTAGTTGTTAACAAATATTTATTGTCAGACTCTGAATAACTAGTATTACAGCAGGCAAAGGAAAATAAAGTTTGTGTGTGTTTGCAGGTCCAATGATTTATGGGACATTTGGAGAAGGAAAAAAAAATCGTCAAATGAAATTCTTACTATATTTTACCCTTGACCACGTTGATTCTTTAAAATAAAGATTACATTCCATCTTTACTCACATTCATTTAAAAAATCATGGTGGATTTCATCGTAATGGACTTTACGCAGAGAAGTTATGGATATTTTGTAAGTGGGTTGAGAAATCTGTTCTCACTTTCCTCTGTGTCCCACTGGATCCTTCTTATCCAACCAGCTACTTCCTATCCCTTTCTTCTGCTGTTACAAGAAAAAGCCTATGCTTTATGTTAAGAATTTGTCTGTGGCTGAATTAACTGAGCACCCTTAAAAAAAGGTCCTGTGTATTTACTGAATTTGTTGCTAGGCCTTATGCTGCAGAATTTCTCAAAGTAATAAAATCTAAATAAAAAAAGAATGGTGTTAAAGGTAAATCTCCTTCTTGATTACTGTAATAAAGAAGTGACATTTACTTCCCATAATTTGAAAGTCAGTCAGTAGGTAATATTTGTCTGGTGTTTCATGACGAAGAATTTTTATCATATTGGGTTTGTGTTAGGAAGAAGGTAAGCATTGATTTCCCTGTAACTTTCTAATTTATTTTTCTCATCATTGGTTCTTACCTAGAGTAGTGCCCAGTTTTCTGTCAACCTCAACCCAGCTACACATGGTTAAGAATAAAAGATTAAAAAAAAAAAGAGCCAAAAATAAATGATTCAGAGAATGCTTATGGAGACCTGCTGTTTTCTGAGTCCTTTGGTAATTGCTGAGTGCTTTTGTTTGTGTGTTTGATTAATTTATTTATTTGACTGCACCAGGTCTTAGTTGCAATGTGTGGGATATTCGTTGTGACGTGCAGGATCTAGTTCCCTGACTAGGGATAGAACCTGGGCCCCCTGCTTTGAGAGCTCAGAGTCTTAGCCTCTAGACCACCAGGGAAGTCTCACTGGGGGTTTTAAGTCAGGTTTTGAACTAAATGATTCGCTCACTGGCATTCCAGGACCGCCGTGTGCCCTGCAGGCTGCACATAAATGTTGAGGGACCTCAATGGGGACATCACTGTGCAGATGGGGACATCAGTGAGGTGTCTTCTGTTCAGTTCAGTGGCTCAATCGTGTCTGACTCTTTGCGACCCCATGGACTGCAGAACGCCAGGCTTCCCTGTCCATAACCAACTCCCGGAACTTGCTCAAACTCATGTCCATGGAGTTGGTGATGCCATCCAACCATCTCATCCTCTGTCTTCCCCTCTCCTCCTGCCCTCAGTCTTTCCCAGCATCAGAGTCTTTTCCGAGGAGTCAGTTCTTTGCATCAGGTGGCCAAAGGATTGGATCTTCAGTTTTCAGCATCAGTCCTTCCAATGAATATTCAGGACTGATTTCTTTTAGGACTGACTGGTTTGATCTCTTTGCAGTCCAACGGGCTCTCAATAGTTTTCTCCAACACCACAGTTCGAAAGCATCAATTCTTCAGTGCTTAGCTTTCTTTATGGGTCTTAGGCCCTCATTTTAGTGACTCTTTCCTTAATTCAGACTTAGTTATTCAGTTTGAAAGTAAATTTGAAAGGTAGGGGGCCTGAGGGCTGCTAAAAATGGAAACACTGACAATCATGAGACAGGCCTATTGGCAGGCTGATCCTAGAGAAGACAAAAAAATAAAGTGCAAAGAAATGTCAAAGCCAAGCAACAAGAGTGCGCATGACGCAAATATTTTGCTATTCTAGTAGGCTAAATTGAGATAACTATTAGCACGTGAAAAAGCTCTCCCAGTGATATGACTGTGCAAGTGAGAGGAGGCAGAATGGTTTTATGCAGCATCTTTTCAGGCTCTAAAGTCCTCTTTGCATATTTTGTCTGGGTTAGTGTTAGTCACTCAGTTGTGTCTGACTCTTTGGGATTTCGCGGACTGTAGCTCTCCAAGCTCTTCTGTCCATGGAATTCTCCCAGCAAGAAGACTGGAGTGGGTAGCCATTCCCTTCTCCAGGGGATCTTCCCGACCTAGGGATAAAACCAGCTCTCTTGCTTTGCAGGCAGATTCTTTACCCTCTGAGCTACCAGGGAAGCCACTTAATTCAAATGAACAAAGCCTCTTCTCTGACCCTGGATGGCCTAAGTTAGGCTAATCTGTGTTGCTGGTTTCCAGCTGCAGAGGGTCGGTACTTTGCAGCCAGTGTTCACTTACTTTCAGAAGCTGTAAGTATTCTTGGTATGGAGTCTTCCCTGCTCTGAGCAATGTGTCCTCAAGTTCATTTCTTTCTTTCTTTTTTCTCCCATCCTACAACTATTTATTTTATTTTTTAAAAATATATTTATTTGTTTATTTATTTTTGGCTGCACTGAATTTTTGTTACTGCACACAGGCTTTCTGTAGTTGGGGCAAGCAGGGGTTACTCTCTAGCTGAGTGTGTGGGCTTCTGATTGCACAGGCTCTAGAGCACAGGCTTAGTAGTTGCAGCACAGAGGCCCACTTGCCCCATGCCATGTGGAATCTTCCCCGACCAACTATCGAACCTGTGTCCCCTGCGTTGGCAGGCAGATTCATAAATACCGGACCACTAGGGAAGTCCCTCAAGTTCGTTCTGCTACTGGAGTAAAACCAATTTACTTCATGGCTGGTCAAGTAAATCTTTTCTAGGAATCCTTTCCTGCCTTCCAGGTATGGGTTGGCTACCCTCCCCTCTGCTTCTCCCACAGCTTCCCCACCAGGATCAAAGTCAGCAATCCCCAGAGTGTTCATCTGTCCCAGCATTTATGACAGATGTTATTGCGCTCGGTCACTAAGTCGTGTCTGACTCTCTGTGACCCCATGGACTGTAGCCCACCAGGCTCTCTGCCCATGGGATTTCCCAGGCAAGAATACTGGAGCAGGTTGCCATTTCCTTCTCCAGGGGATCTTCCTGACCCAGGATTGAACCCAGGTCTCCTGCACTGGCAGGTAGATTTTTTTTTACCATTGAGCCACCTACTGCAGTGTGTTTAGCCCAACATGTATTTCCAATAGGCAAGATCTTAACACGTGTGTGCGTGCCAGTTATGTCTGACTCTTTGCAATGCCATGGACTGTGGCCTGCCAGACTTCTCTGCTCACTGAACCTGGATCTCCCACATTGCAGGCAGATTCTTTACCATTTGAACCACCAGGGAAGCCCCAAGATATTATTATAGATATTACATATAAGCTCCATATTTATGATATAAACGTGCTGAGGGCACACTGCTTTCCAAATCAATGCACATAAAATAGGTGGCTTTTAAACATAATTTGAACATACGAATTGATATTTTGGGTTGATAAGATGACATTAAAATTTAGAAATAATAATTACCTGTCTTTCCTTGGTATGTTTCTTCTTGATTTCCATTTACAGATGTTATAGATCAGTGTTTGTAAAAGTGTGATCTGTCACATTTAAAAATCTCCACAAGTGATTTTGCCTGTTCGAGAACCCCAGCTCTAGACTTTGAGGTTAGAGGCCGGGCTTGTTCCTGTCTTTGAATTCTCAGACCTGCCACAGCTCCTGGCACATTTGAGTTGCTCTTTTTTTTTTTTTTCCTCTCCACTGAATGAGATAGAATCCCAGTTGAAAGTGTTTGGAGAGCAGGTGTGCATGTGGAGTACAGCAGCACAGTCAGAAGCCACCTGGATAATTCTTTTTTTGTGTGTGTGTGTGTTCGGTGACTTTTATTTTTTACTTTTTTTTCAAGTTTACAGCCCAGGTTGTAAGACCTTTTTTTTTTTTAATTTTTATTTTTACTTTATTTTACTTTACAATACTGTATTGGTTTTGCCATGCAACACCTGGATAATTCTTGACCATTTTTCTTTATGATTTTGTAAATCAGCAGTGTATGACAGTGAAAATGTAATATGGATATATGAGAATTAGCTTTTTAACACTTTTCTTGCCCAGAAAAATATACTGTAACTTTGTTGTTTGTATTTTTACCTTGTTTGAAGCAAATTTTATTCTAGGATAGTTTTACATTTATAGAAATTGTACAGGGAATTCCCATATACCCCTCTCTGTGTTCCCTTCCCTCTGTTGTTGAATATTTTATGACTATGTAATATTTGTGTGTGCTTAGTTGCTCAGTCATGTCCAACTCTTTGTGATCCCATGGACTGTAGCCTGCCAGGCTCCTCTGTTCATGGCATTTTCCAGGCAAGAATATTGATTAGAATGGGTTACCATGCCCTCCTCCAGGAGATCTTCCTGACCTAGGGATTGAATCCAGGTCTCCCGAATTGCAGGCAGATTCTTTACCATCTGAGTCACCAGGGAAGCCCTTACTATGTCACAATTAGTGAACAATAATGATATATTATTATTCGTTAAGTCATTATTAAATAGCATTAACTAAAGGCCTCCCTAAGGGTTATTATTAAAAGTTTGTAGATTTACAGATGAAATACTATGTATAACTTCTACCAAGTTTTTCTTTAAGTTTGGCTTTTGTATTTGAATTCTTGCATGCAGTCATAATTGCAAGTATATTCACAAAGCGAGTGGGCCAATTCCTATGATAAGTAGATTATTCAATAGGTTTTTCAGGTGTCATTGATTTTTTGGGACCTGGAAAAGGGGAAGGTTATTTTCAAAGGCTGACATTCAGTTAATATATCTGAAGCACTCGGTATTAATGAAAATATTTATTGACCTCTCAGGTGTTGTTAGGTATGAGGCTTGTTTTAACAATTTATAGTGTATTCAGGTAGAGGTTGGAGAAGGCAATGGCAACCCACTCCCGTACTCTTGCCTGGAAAATCCCATGGATGGAGGAGCCTGGTAGGCTGCGGTCCATGGGGTTGCTAAGACTCAGATACGACTGAGTGACTTCACTTTCAGTTTTCACTTTCATGCATTGGAGAAGGAAATGGCAACCCACTCCAGTGTTCTTGCCTGGAGAATCCCAGGGACGGGGGAGCCTGGTGGGCTGCCGTCTCTGGGGTCGCACAGAGTCGGACACGACTGAAGAGACTTAGCGGCAGCAGTAGGTAGAGGTATACTATTAAAAAAGTATTTAACAACTGGTATGGCCTGGGTCGGACACGACTGAGTGACTGAACTGAATGATGACCTGGGCCCCCACCAGTCAGAATGATGTCCAAATGATCGGAAGGAATAATGGTAAGCAAATGTATTTGTCAGTCCTGGTGCTCAGATGTTCAGTCAGGTCCAACTTTTTTGACCCCATGGGCTAAAGCTCGCCAGCTTCTCTGTCCATGGGATTTCTCAGGCAAGAATCCTGGAGTGGGATGCCATTTTGTCCTCCAGGGAATCTTCCCGACCCAGAGATCCAACCTGCGTCTCTTACATCTCCTGCATTGGCAGGCAGATTCTTTATCGTTAGTTCCACCTGGGAAGCTCACCTGTTGCTGCTGCTGCTAAGTCGCTTCAGTCGTGTCCGACTCTGTGCGACCCCAGAGACGGCAGCCCACCAGGCTCCCCGGTCCCTGGGATTCTCCAGGCAAGAACACTGGAGTGGGTTGCCATTTCCTTCTCCAACGCATGAAAGTGAAAAGTGAAAGGGAAGTCGCTCAGCGACCCCATGGACTGCAGTCACCAGTCTCCTTCGTCCATGGGATTTTCCAGGCAAGAGTACTGGAGTGGGGTGCCATTGCCTTCTCTGGGGAAGCTCACCTACTAATGTCTACAATCTCTCCAAAATATCTCCAGACATTGTCAAATGTCTCCTATGGGGAATGATTGCACCTGGTCTTAAACCCCTGATAGAAAGCTTTTTGAGCCATCTATCACCAACTCGATGGATGTGAATTTTGGTAAACTCCGGGAGTTGATGATGGACAGGGAGGCCTGGTGTGCTGCGATCCATGGGGTCACAAAGAGTTGGACACGACTGAGCGACGGGACTGAACTGAACTGATTACTGCTTCTGTTAAGTTCTTTCTAAATATTTGCTATTATTGCTGTTGTTGGTGGTGTCTTCATTTCAGTTATTGCTGATGGTTAAAAACATTCAGCTAACCAAGAAAGACACATCAGGATTTTTTATATAGTGAAATCTCAGCATGTAAATAAGGCTGCATTTTTTATAATATTTACTCTGTCAGACACGTACATATGTTGGGAAGAATCTCAGCTCTATTCACAAAGGAGGTTTTCTGCTTTCCTCACCTGCCGTTTTCCTTCCTGAGGTTGTAGCCTGTGACTAAGACAGCTCACAGGTGTGGAATTTGGAGGTTTCTGTAGGTGTGGAATGTAAAGATCAGTTGTTCCTTCTCCTTCCTCACACCAGCCTGTAGCCTGCTTTGAGCTGATAGTGGCTCAGCCTGGGCAGAAGCCTGTACTTTGGTTCATGCCAAATTCCCCTCGTTTCCCATGATGATATGTTATTAGTGTCCTGATCCCTGTTGTTTGTTAAGTTAATCTTTGCTTCAGGGATCTCAGAAGATCACAGCATTTTGTTTTCAGCCACTTCATTTTGTAATAAATACTCTGGGGAGGTGAGGTGACTAGAGACGTTTAAGCCCAATAATTTAATATCTACAAATAGTGTTTTATATTTAACTTTCCTATCCATTCCTCTTCAGCGTTCTAGAAACAGATGCTTAAATTGTTTAAAGAGGCATCCCTTCTTCCTTAGTCTTAGGTATCCATTTTCCTATTGAAAGGAAAGATAGGCTTATTAATCTTCAGATCTGTGAGAGGGAGAATATACCAACAGGAGTCCAGGATCAAATGAAATCCCCTCAAGTGAGAATCGTTGGTTGTAAGACTTCTTATGAAGACTCTGAAAGCCCATTTTTTTTTCTCCTTTGCATCCTCGCAAATAATTATTTGTCAATGTTGATTGATTTTAAAAATAATTATGGTATTTAAATCTGAAATAATAAAAATTAATTTTAGTGATTTAAAATTATTTAAAATGTGAGATCCTGTTGGTTAACTCATTGTTAGGTAGGTCTACTCAGAAAAATTAGGAAATATATTTCTTTTTCTATTTAGACTTTTTTTTTGATGTGAACCATTTTCTAAAGTCTTTATTGAATTTGTTACAATATTGTTTCTGTCCTGTGTTTTGATTTTTGGCCACAAGGCATGAGGGATCTTACCTCCCCAGCCAGGGATCGCACCCACACTCCCTGCACTGGAACTAAAGTTGTAACCATTGGACTGCCAGGGAGGTCCCAGGATATGTATTTCAAACGGCAGGTTTACATCCTGTGTATCAGATATGGTCAGTTCATTGCTGTAGGGAGAGGAATAAGGACAGAGCCTGTCTTCCCCCTGACCCCCACCTTGTCCCAAGCATACTTATATTTTGATTAGATCAATTGGGCTTTAGAGTCAGACTACCTGAATTTCAATCCAGCTACCTTCATTTACTACCTCTGTACACCCTGGGCAAGTTCCTTAATTTTTAGTGTCTGTGAACTCTGCTGAAAAATGGGAACCATAGACGCATTTACGTCATATGGATGTTATTGAGGTTAGATTACATAGTAACCCATGAAGGAAGCATTAAATACATGTTGCTAATAATGGCAACAATAATAATGTTCAGTTCAGTTCAGTTCAGTCGCTCAGTCGTGTCAGACTGTTTGCGATGCCATGAATTGCAGCACGCCAGGCCTCCCTGTCCATCACCAACTCCCGGAGTTCACTCAGACTCACGTCCATCGAGTCAGTGATGCCATCCAGCCATCTCATCCTCTGTCGTCCCCTTTTCCTCCTGCCCCCAATCCCTCCTAGCATCAGGGTCTTTTCCAATGAGTCAACTCTTCGCATGAGGTGGCCAAAGTACTGGAGTTTCAGCTTTAGCATCATTCCTTCCAAAGAAATCTCAGGGTTGATCTCCTTCAGAATGGACTGGTTGGATCTCCTTGCAGTCCAAGGGACTCTCAAGAGTCTTCTCCAACACCACAGTTCAAAAGCATCAATTCTTCGGCACTCAGCCTTCTTCACAGTCCAACTCTCACATCCATACATGACCACAGGAAAAACCATAGCCTTGACTAGACGGACCTTAGTCGGCTAAGAAATGTCTCTGCTTTTGAATATGCTCTCTAGGTTGCTCATAACTTTTCTTCCAAGGAATAAGCGTCTTTTATTTTCATGGCTACAGTCACCATCTGCAGTGATTTTGGAGTTACTACTAATAAGACTAGTATTATGGCTCCCCATGTGGCTTAGAAGTAAAGAATTGTGTCTGCCAATGCAGGTGACGCGGATTTGGTCCCTAGGTTGGGAAGATCCCCTGGAGGAGGACATGGCAACTCACTCCAGTACTCTTGCCTGGAAAATCCCATGGACAGAGGAGCCTGGTAGGCTACAGTTCATGGGGTCACAAACAGTCAGAGAGGACCAAGCAACTAACACTTCCACTTTCACTTATGTATTAGAGATGCTGCTGCTGCTGCTGCTGCTAAGTCACTTCAGTCGTGTCCGACTCTATGCGACCCCAGAGACGGCAGCCCACCAGGCTCCCCCGACCCTGGGATTCTCCAGGCAAGAACACTGGAGTGGGTTGCCATTTCCTTCTCCAATGCATGAAAGTGAGAAGTGATAGTGAAGTTGCTCAGTCGTGTCTGACTCTTAGCGACCCCATGGGTTGCCATTGCTTTCTCCGATTAGAGATGCTAATAGGACTCAAATTTAGCTGAATTGAAATTTGATCCTTTTTGCCCATTCTCTTTAGGTGATCTTTCCGAGCCAAGAACTGAACCCAGGTCTCCTGCATTGCAGTCAGATTTTGACTGTCTGAGCCACCAGGAAGCCCTTTAGGTGACAGTGAGCCATAAAATAGATACAATGTGCGTGTGTTAGTCTCTCAATCGTGCCCAACTCTTTGCGACCCCATGGATTGCAGCCTGCCAGGCTCCTCTCTCCATGGGATTTTCCAGGCAAGGATACTGGAGTGGTTTGCCATTCATTTCCTTCTCCAGGGGATCTTCCTGACCCAGGGACTGAACCTGGGTCTCCTGCACTGTAGGCAGATTCTTTACCAACTGAGTTACCAGGGAAGAGAAAGAGATATAAAAGCTAGCTCCTTTGTTCTTACGCTGAACAGAAATATTATGACTTCAGAATTTAAAGAACTAATATTTGGTGCTATTTCATGGAAATCCTTCTTCCTAAATGTCTTGATATTAACTATCTTCTTAGCCTGTTAATTTTTGTGTTGTTAAAAAAAGATAATGTTTTATTTCATAAACACTTTCATTCTTTAAAGAAAATTCCAGATTTCTTACCTACATTTTTGAGTAATTTTTCTTTTATAAATCACAGACATATGAAAGAATGTTAGAAAAGAAAAATATTCCTATATCTGCCATCTTAATACATTAGTACCTTTCAGGTCTTATTTTCCCGTTTAGTCTTTGTGTTCATATCTTAAAAATGATCGTAATTACATAACTCTTCTAACTCTTTGTTTTGGTTATTTTACTTTTATAATAGTTCATAAGTAATTTTCATATTTCCATTGGGTAGCTTTATATAATTTATTTAACTGCCTGTTTTTTGGTATTTAGCTTATTACTAATTTTTCAACATTATGGGTAACAGTACATTGAAAAATAATCTTCATTGCTCTGTAAAATGAAAATAATGAAAGTACTATAGGATTGTCTTGTGGATTATATAAGTGAGTAGATATAAAGCAGGGTTTATCAACCATGGCACTATTGCCGTTTTGGGCCAGGTACATTTTTGTTGGAGGTTCCCTGATGGCTCGGTGGTAGAGTCCGCCTGCAATGCAGGAGACACAGGGAATGCAAGTTTGATTCTTGGGTCGAGAAGATCCTCTGGAGGAGGAAATGGCAACACACTCCAGTATTCTTGCCTAAAAAATTCTATGGACGGAGGTGCCTGGTGGGCTACCATCTAAAGGGTCACAAACAGTTGGACACAACTGAGTTACTGAGCACACAAATACACAAAAATTCTTCGCTGGGGGGACTGTCTTGTACTCTGTAGGTGTTTAACAGCGTCTCTGGCCACTACCCACTAGTTGTGATAAACAAAAATGTCTCCAGACATTGTCCAGTGTGTCCTGGAAGGCAGATTGGCTCTCAGTCGAAAACCCTGAAATAAAACATTTAGAACAACTGGGCTCTGCTCTAATATGTGCTATATAAATATTTGTTATTACTGTTACTGTTTTTTGCTACCATTCTTCATTTCAGTTAACTTGTTTCTGATAAGTTCCTAGAAACAGAATTTCTGGGACAAGAGGTTTAGTTTTAGGGTTTCTGACTTGTATGACTAAATATCACTCTCCAGAAGGACTGTGTTAAGTTAAATACCATCAGTTGTGTATAATTAATGTCAGTGTTTCTGAAATCCAGCCAGTATGCAATTGTTAGTACCACATATTGTTTTGTTTTCAGTTCTTGTAATTACTAGTCGAGACAAGCATAGGCTGTGTTTCTTTATTTGTGTTGTCATATCTGAGGATTCTGGCTTATCTATCCTGACACCCCCTTTCCCCCTACACTTTTGTTTTTAAGTTGTGTTGCCGTCTACCATATGAAGTTGAAAAGTCATACCCTCAATAAGCAAGTTTGCATCAAGTTTCTTTGCTTGACCTTTAATAGCATCCAAGTTGAACATTGTTGAGGTCCTTTCAGATTACTGTGTTTTACCCAAATAGTCCTTTACTGTTTCAGATTAAGACACAGTAATTGACAGTGTCCCATAATATGGGAACTTTCTGGATTTAAATATAAGGTGGCATCCCCTTTTTTTGAAGGATATTTCGGTGGAAAAACACTCAACCTTGTATTCTGTCATATGTGTCATCTAATGTGGTTGCCTCTGGCTTACCCTTTTGGAAACAGTCTGGATCCTAGCTGTAGCAGAGGCCGTGGGTGCCCTTCTTGCAACCCCTGCTTCCAACACTTTGTTGCAAGGGGGGTTGCCAGTTCAGGCACCTGCATTCTTTTACTTTTCTGGAAAAGCTCATCCCCAGGGTTGGTAGGAAGTGCTGTTTCATTCAGTCGCTCAGTCGTGTCCGACTCTTTGCGACCCCATGAATCGCGGCATGCCAGCCCTCCCTGTCCATCACCAACTCCCGGAGTTCACTGAGACTCACGTCCATCGAGTCCGTGATGCCATTCAGCCATCTCATCCTTGGTCGTCCCCTTCTCCTCCTGCCCCCAATCCCTCCTAGCATCAGGGTCTTTTTCAATGAGTCAGCTCTTCACATGAGGTGGCCAAAGTACTGGAGCTTCAGTTTGAGCATCATTCCTTCCAAAGAAACCCCAGGGTTGATCTCCTTCAGAATGGACTGGTTGGATCTCCTTGCAGTCCAAGGGACTCTCAAGAGTCTTCTCCAACACCACAGTTCAAAAGCATCAATTCTTCGGCACTCAGCCTTCTTCACAGTCCAACTCTCACATCCATACATGACCACAGGAAAAACCATAGCCTTGACTAGACGGACCTTAGTCGGCTAAGAAATGTCTCTGCTTTTGAATATGCTCTCTAGGTTGCTCATAACTTTTCTTCCAAGGAATAAGCGTCTTTTATTTTCATGGCTACAGTCACCATCTGCAGTGATTTTGGAGTTACTACTAATAAGACTAGTATTATGGGCTCCCCATGTGGCTTAGAAGTAAAGAATTGTGTCTGCCAATGCAGGTGACGCGGATTTGGTCCCTAGGTTGGGAAGATCCCCTGGAGGAGGACATGGCAACCCACTCCAGTACTCTTGCCTGGAAAATCCCATGGACAGAGGAGCCTGGTAGGCTACAGTTCATGGGGTCACAAACAGTCAGAGAGGACCAAGCAACTAACACTTCCACTTTCACTTATGTATTAGAGATGCTGCTGCTGCTGCTGCTGCTAAGTCACTTCAGTCGTGTCCGACTCTATGCGACCCCAGAGACGGCAGCCCACCAGGCTCCCCCGACCCTGGGATTCTCCAGGCAAGAACACTGGAGTGGGTTGCCATTTCCTTCTCCAATGCATGAAAGTGAGAAGTGATAGTGAAGTTGCTCAGTCGTGTCTGACTCTTAGCGACCCCATGGGTTGCCATTGCTTTCTCCGATTAGAGATGCTAATAGGACTCAAATTTAGCTGAATTGAAATTTGATCCTTTTTGCCCATTCTCTTTAGGTGATCTTTCCGAGCCAAGAACTGAACCCAGGTCTCCTGCATTGCAGTCAGATTTTGACTGTCTGAGCCACCAGGAAGCCCTTTAGGTGACAGTGAGCCATAAAATAGATACAATGTGCGTGTGTTAGTCTCTCAATCGTGCCCAACTCTTTGCGACCCCATGGATTGCAGCTGCCAGGCTCCTCTCTCCATGGGATTTTCCAGGCAAGGATACTGGAGTGGTTTGCCATTCATTTCCTTCTCCAGGGGATCTTCCTGACCCAGGGACTGAACCTGGGTCTCCTGCACTGTAGGCAGATTCTTTACCAACTGAGTTACCAGGGAAGAGAAAGAGATATAAAAGCTAGCTCCTTTGTTCTTACGCTGAACAGAAATATTATGACTTCAGAATTTAAAGAACTAATATTTGGTGCTATTTCATGGAAATCCTTCTTCCTAAATGTCTTGATATTAACTATCTTCTTAGCCTGTTAATTTTTGTGTTGTTAAAAAAAGATAATGTTTTATTTCATAAACAGTTTCATTCTTTAAAGAAAATTCCAGATTTCTTACCTACATTTTTGAGTAATTTTTCTTTTATAAATCACAGACATATGAAAGAATGTTAGAAAAGAAAAATATTCCTATATCTGCCATCTTAATACATTAGTACCTTTCAGGTCTTATTTTCCCGTTTAGTCTTTGTGTTCATATCTTAAAAATGATCGTAATTACATAACTCTTCTAACTCTTTGTTTTGGTTATTTTACTTTTATAATAGTTCATAAGTAATTTTCATGTTTCCATTGGGTAGCTTTATATAATTTATTTAACTGCCTGTTTTTTGGTATTTAGCTTATTACTAATTTTTCAACATTATGGGTAACAGTACATTGAAAAATAATCTTCATTGCTCTGTAAAATGAAAATAATGAAAGTACTATAGGATTGTCTTGTGGATTATATAAGTGAGTAGATATAAAGCAGGGTTTATCAACCATGGCACTATTGCCGTTTTGGGCCAGGTACATTTTTGTTGGAGGTTCCCTGATGGCTCGGTGGTAGAGTCCGCCTGCAATGCAGGAGACACAGGGAATGCAAGTTTGATTCTTGGGTCGAGAAGATCCTCTGGAGGAGGAAATGGCAACACACTCCAGTATTCTTGCCTAAAAAATTCTATGGACGGAGGTGCCTGGTGGGCTACCGTCTAAAGGTCACAAACAGTTGGACACAACTGAGTTACTGAGCACACAAATACACAAAAATTCTTCGCTGGGGGGACTGTCTTGTACTCTGTAGGTGTTTAACAGCGTCTCTGGCCACTACCCACTAGTTGTGATAAACAAAAATGTCTCCAGACATTGTCCAGTGTGTCCTGGAAGGCAGATTGGCTCTCAGTCGAAAACCCTGAAATAAAACATTTAGAACAACTGGGCTCTGCTCTAATATGTGCTATATAAATATTTGTTATTACTGTTACTGTTTTTTGCTACCATTCTTCATTTCAGTTAACTTGTTTCTGATAAGTTCCTAGAAACAGAATTTCTGGGACAAGAGGTTTAGTTTTAGGGTTTCTGACTTGTATGACTAAATATCACTCTCCAGAAGGACTGTGTTAAGTTAAATACCATCAGTTGTGTATAATTAATGTCAGTGTTTCTGAAATCCAGCCAGTATGCAATTGTTAGTACCACATATTGTTTTGTTTTCAGTTCTTGTAATTACTAGTCGAGACAAGCATAGGCTGTGTTTCTTTATTTGTGTTGTCATATCTGAGGATTCTGGCTTATCTATCCTGACACCCCCTTTCCCCCTACACTTTTGTTTTTAAGTTGTGTTGTCGTCTACCATATGAAGTTGAAAAGTCATACCCTCAATAAGCAAGTTTGCATCAAGTTTCTTTGCTTGACCTTTAATAGCATCCAAGTTGAACATTGTTGAGGTCCTTTCAGATTACTGTGTTTTACCCAAATAGTCCTTTACTGTTTCAGATTAAGACACAGTAATTGACAGTGTCCCATAATATGGGAACTTTCTGGATTTAAATATAAGGTGGCATCCCCTTTTTTTGAAGGATATTTCGGTGGAAAAACACTCAACCTTGTATTCTGTCATATGTGTCATCTAATGTGGTTGCCTCTGGCTTACCCTTTTGGAAACAGTCTGGATCCTAGCTGTAGCAGAGGCCGTGGGTGCCCTTCTTGCAACCCCTGCTTCCAACACTTTGTTACAAGAGGGGTTGCCAGTTCAGGCACCTGCATTCTTTTACTTTTCTGGAAAAGCTCATCCCCAGGGTTGGTAGGAAGTGCTGTTTCGTTCAGTTGCTCAGTCGTGTCCGACTCTTTGCGACCCCATGAATCGCGGCACGCCAGCCCTCCCTGTCCATCACCAACTCCCGGAGTTCACTCAGACTCACGTCCATCGAGTCCGTGATGCCGTTCAGCCATCTCATCCTTGGTCGTCCCCTTCTCCTCCTGCCCCCAATCCCTCCTAGCATCAGGGTCTTTTTCAATGAGTCAGCTCTTCACATGAGGTGGCCAAAGTACTGGAGCTTCAGTTTGAGCATCATTCCTTCCAAAGAAACCCCAGGGTTGATCTCCTTCAGTATCACCAACTCCCGGAGTTCACTGAGACTCACGTCCATCGAGTCCGTGATGCCATTCAGCCATCTCATCCTTGGTCGTCCCCTTCTCCTCCTGCCCCCAATCCCTCCTAGCATCAGGGTCTTTTTCAATGAGTCAGCTCTTCACATGAGGTGGCCAAAGTACTGGAGCTTCAGTTTGAGCATCATTCCTTCCAAAGAAACCCCAGGGTTGATCTCCTTCAGAATGGACTGGTTGGATCTCCTTGCAGTCCAAGGGACTCTCAAGAGTCTTCTCCAACACCACAGTTCAAAAGCATCAATTCTTCGGCACTCAGCCTTCTTCACAGTCCAACTCTCACATCCATACATGACCACAGGAAAAACCATAGCCTTGACTAGATGGACCTTAGTCGGCAAAGTAGTGTCTCTGCTTTTGAATATACTATCTAGGTTGGTCATAACTTTTCTTCTGCCCACTTCCTTCACGGCATGGAGTGACTCCAGGGCTTGCTGGTTTTCAGTTTGTGGCTTTCTCCATATGGAGAGAGACTAAGGTTAGAAAGAAAAAAAAAATCCTTATCTATAGTCCTCTGAATTTTGTTCTTGAATTTGAGCTAATCATTAATGCCGTTTAGCTTGCAGCTTTGCCAGTTTGACAGGCAGGGCTATATATATATATATTTAGCCTAGTGGCTCAGCAGTAAAGAATCCACTTGCCAATGCAGGAGACACAGGTTTAGTCCTTGGATTGTGAAGATTCCCTGGAGAAGGAAATGGCAACCCACTCCAGTATTCTTACCCAGAAAATTCCATGGCAGAGGCGCGTGGTGGGCTACAGTCCATGGGGTTTCAGAAAGAGTCAGACGTGACTTAGTGACTTAACACCAACAACATTTTTTTTTCTTGTCAACCAACATACATACTTTTACTTGTAAAAATTAAAACTTTTTCCTATGTAAAACTTTACATGCATTCTTTACAAGCTTGCAGTACATTAAGTTACGGCCAGCATTCTGCACAAAACACAGAGTAGCAGCTTGGATCATTTAGAGCTTGTGTGGCTGGACAGGTGTCTGCTTCCCTTTGCTCAATGAGCCCAACCAGGCCCACCACCCTGATTCTCTGAAGAAGAGCTGCATCTGTCCTGGCTCAAGCAGGGCAATATTAAAAAAAAATTAATTTTTAGTTTGGAAATATTTACTTTATAATATTGTGTTGGTTTCTGCCAAACATCAACATGAATCAGCCGTAGGTATACCTATGTCCCCTCCCTCTTCCCACCCCATCCCACGCCTCTGCATTGTCATAGAGCACTGGTATGAGCTCCCTGAGTCATACAGCAAATCCCACTGGCTATCTGTTTTACGTATGGCAGTGTATATGTTTCCATGCTACCCTCTCAGTTCGTCCCACCCTCTCCTTGCTCCACTGTGTCTACAAGTCTGTTCTCTATGTCTGCATCTCCTTTGCTGCAGGTGGGGCAATATTCATTTCCATTTCAGGCTTAGTCTGGAGGGCTGTGTTTGAGTTAAAAGCATCAAGGAATTGAAGGGGAAACCAGATGAGTTTATTTAGAGATCCTAAAAGGGACAAGTGATTAAGAAAGAAGTGCCTTTTAAATTAGAGGCTCGACTTGATTCCAGGGATTATTTTTCCCCCCATTATGCTGCCACTGCCTTACTAAAATTTAAAGTATAAAAACAAAGTCCAAATTAATAATAGGGATAGTAATAGTAACAGAAGCAGAGAAAAGGAGTAAAATACTAGCTTCATTAATGAAAAAAAAATCAACTCACTGGAGCTGATTCTTAAAAAGTCAAATTTGGTCAGAAAGCAAGACTGTTTCTTTAAATGGGTGGAGTCAGAACACTGAGGTCCTGGTGTGGGTACCCTACATGGGGTAGAAATTTTTCCCCTAGGAAGAGCCCACCCAGGGAGGGGAGGTGCTCAGCATACCCAGAGGCACCTGCATCTCTGCCCCTCCCGACACCCTCCCGTCTGCCCATCACCCAGCCACTGTCTGTCAGCACACCCTCTTCCCCGTGCAGACCTTGAGGAGTACTTATCTAGAAGGCACAGAGCTGGGCTGTTTCCTCACCAGCACAATGTTGAATGTATTCTAAAAGGCTGAGGTCATTCCAAGGGCTTCAGTGACCTTAGTTGCGAATGTGACCCAGAGTGACCCATAGTGAATGTTGGCCCGCGTAGATTTTACATTTTTCGTGTGAAAGTTCTTCCTTTGTTGTTTGTGATTAATAACTGAATAGGATGTGGTGCCAAATGATTTCATTGTTGAAAACAGACTTAAAGGTCATGAGAAACTGCTTGTTCAAAGTAAGCTTTGCCAAGATGTGGCGAGTAGGTCTGCATTTACACCTGGATAGTGTTTGAAGCAAGGCAGAGAAAAAAGAAAAAAGGTCGTTCTTTATATGATGGGAAAGCTGATTTCAGTTAGGTGAACGGATCATTAGATCCTTAGGATAGATGATGACCCATGAAGCTGAGTTTGCACTGTAACACTTTGAAATAAAGGTGCATTTGAGGACCTACTGTGTGCAAGTTGTTCAGAATAGAAATATGGTGAAGAGTTAGTTATAGGTATGTCTACTTTGTTAGTAGCTTGATTTTTAAAGTTTGATATTGTACTGATTTGCTCTTTGAAATATGATTTTGAATCATTTCTTAGAACTTAGCACTCTGAATTTTATGTTTTCAGGAGAATTTAAAAATAACACATAATGATTTAAGAGTAGCACATGATAATTTATACTTTAAAGACAGAGAGACAAAATATTGTGATATGAAACCCAGTATCATCCAGAACTATGCTTTGTGCTTATTTTCTTTTCTGTGCGTTTTTGGGCTTTGGAGTCAGAAGTTAGGAAAAGATTGCCTTCTAGTCAGTCCATCTTTATTTCCATCCTTTGGAGATGGAAATGCCCCTGCTCTTAGTTATTTGTTTACGCACACATGTCCATTAGTATGGTGAATTGTCACAAGATCTTGTGGCTATAACTGTGACATACTTGGGACACATTCATTTGAAAAGCAGTGCATTGAGAGCCTGGCTGTTGTGATATGAAATAGTTTAGAAGTGAGTAGGCCTGGTTTCATTCTGTTCCTCCTGTTATTACTTGCTTGATTTCCAGTTGGTCTTACATCTCTTCTTTCAGGACAGCTTGTAGGCTATAAGTCAGCTGGTAGGAATTTGTGTGCTAGGAATAACTGCAGATGGGCAGAGATGCAAACTACTTATTATAACAGTTCCCATTAGAATATTCCCCTGCTTAATTCAAGCAAACAGAACAAAACAAAGCTCCCCTCGCCCCAAACATTATAATTCTGTTGGAATTGAATTACCCCTGTTAAAGAAATTTTCTTACATGGCTAACTCTTAATTTCTTCTTAATGATCAAGATTTTTTCTCTTTCCCCTAAGGATATATTGAGTGATTTCTTATTGTATATTTATGGTGTGTAAGGAACTATGTGAGAGAGGCCAGGGAATAAGAAAATTTCTTCCTACAGGGAACTAAGAGTCTCATTAGGAGGGGAGATCAACATAGGCATGGATATATAATGTGTGTGTGTGTGTGTGTGTGTGTGTGTGTGTGTGTATAGGCCATGTGCTGCTGCTGCTGCTGCTAAGTCGCTTCAGTCGTGTCCGACTCTGTGCGATCCCATAGACGGCAACCCACCAGGCTCTGCCGTCCCTGGGATTCTCCAGGCAAGAACATTGGAGTGGGTTGCCATTTCTATATGTATATATATATTAGGGATTCCTTGGTGGCTCAGATGGAAATAATCTGCCTGCAATGTGGGAGACCCGGGTTCGATCCCTGGGTTGGGAAAATCTTCTGGAGAAGGGAAAGGCAACTGACTCAGTGTTTTTACCTGGAGAATTCCATGCACAGAGGAAATTGGTGGGCTGTAGTCCATGGGGTCACAAAGAGTTGGACACGGCTGAGTGACTAACACTTTCATAATATTACTAATTTTCAAAATCCCCCAACTGCTTTGTTATAAGTAATGAACAAAATACAATGTGAATTCAAAAGGGGAGAGTGGGACTTTGCTGGCGGTACAGTGGATGGAAATCCACTTGGTGGGTGCAGGGGACATGGGTTCGATCCCTGGGGTAGGAGGATTCCACATGCTGAGAGGCAGTGAGGCCCGTGTGCTGCAGCTGCTGAGCCTAAGTGCTACAACTGCCGAAGTCTGCGCACCTAGATCCTGTGTTCTGCAACGAGAGAAGTCACTGCAATGAGAAGTCTGTGCACCAAGACTAGAGAGTAGCCCCCTCTCTCCACAACTGGAGAAAGGTCATGTGCAGCAGCGAAGACACAGCACAACCAAAAAGAAAAAAACCCACAAAAACTCAAAAAACAAAAGGTGGGGGTGGAGTATAGAGCTGGATAGAGGGGGAAAATCTGTCAAAAGGCTTCATGAAAGAGAGGGTACCAGCAGATATGAAAACTGATGGGGGTACTGGGCTGGAGAATTCCCAGGCAGAGGGCACCGATGAGTAGGGGTGGACTATAGGTACGTGTTCCAAATGCCATGCGAAGAATGCCATGCGAAGTAGGTTACTTCACACTGTTTAATAGGGATAACTAGGCATGACTTTGAAGGCATTAGGTAATGTTTGGAGATGTTGTGTGTGCAGGACTTGTGATCATAAGAACTTAAATCTTTCAAAAACCTTTAGGATGCAAATAGGAGGGTGGATAGTTCTATATAGATAGAGAGATGGAGGATCTGGACACTGGAGTTGGTAGCTTGGGAATGTCTTGGCTCTGCTGAAGAATTAACTTGAGTTATGGCAAAGCTCACTTCATGGTTTTAAGTATTTAAGATTCTGCCGCCAGAAGCTGAGCTCGCTCTTCTCCTGGGTGTAACTGTGATGAAAGAACTCGTGTGTCAGTGACTGTTCCCTGCTTTTGCATCTTCACTGGCAGTTTCTGGTTTAGGAGCTCAGCCAGTACCTGCAGAAACTGCTTCGATTGTGATCTGTCTCTTCTTTACACTCTCTTCTGTGTTTTTCTTTTTTCCTAGTTATTTTTCCCTTGAAAGATAAAAAGAGGCTCTGAGGCCAAATTTCATTCTTTTGATCCAGTTTCTGTGGGCTTTGTTAACAGCTGCTGATCTCCTTGGGCAAGTATATTTTGCCCAAGGGGGGCTAGAAGCTTAGATAACTGTAGCTTTGCGCTCCCTGCTTTGTGTTGATATCATTACTTCTGATTTTATATTTCAAAGTTTGTGATTCCCTGGCAAGGATGAATGATGAAGAAATGTTGCAGATAAGTAGATGTGTTCATTTCCTATTGCTGCTGTATCACATTGCATGTGTGCAATGTCAGGCATCTCTGACTCTTTGCAACCCTAGGAACTGCAGCACGCTAGCCTCCTCTGTCCTCAACTATCTCCCAGAGTTTGTTCAAGTTCATGTCCATTGAGTCAGTGATGCTCTCTAACCATCTCATCCTTTGCTGTCTCCTTCTCCTTTTGTCTTCAATTTTTCCCAGCATCAGAGTCTTTCCAGTGAGTTGACTCTTCACATCAGGTGGCCAAAGTATTGGAGCTTCAGCTTCAGCAACAGTCCTTCCAAGTGAACATTTTGGATGGCTTAAAACAACCACAGATTTATACCTTACAGTCCTGGAGGTCAGAAGTCAGACATAGTTCTCATTGTACTAAAATCAGGGTGTTGGCAGTCCTCCATTCCTCCTGAAGCCCTAGGGGAGAATCAGTTTTCTTGTCTTTTCTGGCTTCAAGGGGCTGCCCTTGTTCTTTGGCTCATGGCTCCTTTCCATCTTCAAAGCCAGTAATGGTGGGTCAAGTCCTTCTCATGCTGTGGTGAATAACTTGATTTGCACTTTTTTGGGGAGGGAGGCAGGGGAAAAGAACCTCTGCACAAACAATTTGGATGGTGGTTAATTCCTCAATCATTCCTTGCATGTCTGAAATAAATTTCAGCACTTTTTTAGGGCAGCTGACTTATAATTAATTTTTTAAAATGTTGGAAGAAGTGTGTGAGTGTGTGTGTGACTGTGTTATGATCTGTATGATCTGATGATGGGGAAAAGGGAAAGAATGACCCATTTGCTTTCAACTGCAAGGACAGTATAGGACTGCAGTTCTGGAATGAACAATGAAGAGTAGACTTAACTTTGCTCTGACAAAAACATGTAAACCACTGGCACTTCATTCTGAACCATTTACTTCAGTTACTGTGATTTAGGGGTTTCTGTCAGTGTCATTTGGCAGGATGTTACTAAGGAGAAATATCCAACATGGTGTTGAAGTGTATTTGGGAACAAAACAAGTGAGTAGCTAAATTAAAAGTGAAATTTAAATGACTCATTTTATGAAAAGCGAAGAAGGTCGAGGTTAGTTAAAAGATGCTTCTTTGTTCATCTGTGAATTCAATGATAGTTTGGCCTTTGGAAGGAATTTATTTTAGGTCATTCAATGTTACTATGACAGATGATACAGATTTTATGTTCACTGCATTCTACTGTTGGCATAAGAACTTGGATATTACAACTATCATATGAATATAAAAGCTGATATGTTATAGTAGTAAGCACAGGTTCAGTCGCTTTAGTCGTGTCTCTTTGCGATCCCATGGACCATGGCCTACCATGGACCATTGCCCATCATGCTCCTCTCCATGGGATTCTCCATGCAAGAATACTGGAGTTGCCATTTCCTCCTCCAGGGGATCTTCCTGACCCAGGGATCGAACCTGTATCTCTTTCGTCTCCTGCATTGCAAGCGGATTCTTTACCCACTGAATCTGTTAATTTAGTTTGAACTAAGGAGCATATTTTGGGGGATGTCACTTCCAATAAATCTCTACGTGCATTTTTAAGGACATATATGTGAAATCAGGATTTATTAAGAAAATACTTCCAACACCATAAGAGTCAATTAAGCATGTTACTTTTCCTTGATTACTTTATAGACTGTGATTTTTTTCTGACCTCCATCCCAGTCATCATTATATAAATAATATAATTGTTACTGATTAATATTTAGAATTTCAAAAATAGCAAATATTTAGAATTATTTTTAGAAAGTGTACATTTCAGAAATACTCAGTTTACTGTTAAAGTAGGGTTTTGTCATAGACAGATAGATGTCAGTTTAATAGCCTACTAGCTTAGACACTACCTAAGTCTTTTGTTTTCCTGTGATAAATTTGATTAGCTTTTATTTTCAAGGAGAAACTTATCTTCAAGGAGATAATTATTTGTTGGATGAAGGCCAAGAGAAGAAGTCTAGGAAAGTTGTGCCCCTTTGTAAGGGGAATTTTGATCATCCTTGGTGATCTAAGGATTGGTGAGTTTATCACTACTCTTCCTTTCCATTTCTGATAAAGATCTTTTGTACAGGCAGTTGAGAATGATCACATGGACATTTTAGATGGCTTGATTCTGTATATTCATTCCTTCAGTTTCTATATTCTGTAGTGAGTAGAAGAAAGAAGGAAAGCCCCTGGGCTATCACAGTAAGAATGACATTAAATAGAGAACAGTGAGTCTGACTTGTAGTAGATGCTTGATAAACAATGATTAAAGAAAAGAATCAAATACTTCGTGAAAGTGAAAGTGAAGTCGCTCAGTCGTGTCCAACTCTTTGGGACTCAGTGGAGTCCCACCAGGCTCCTCCGCCCATGGGATTCTCCAGGCAAGAGTACTGGAGTGGGTTGCCATGTTCCTTCTCCAGGGGATCTTCCTGACCCAGGGATCGAACCCAGGTCTCCTGCATTGCAGGCAGACGCTTTAACCTCTGAGCCACCAGGGAAGCAGCAAATACTTTGTAGATGTGGTTAAAGTTATTTTTCACAGGGTGATCTCCCTCTTTCCCCCTCTCTCTTTTTGCTTTGGGAAAGGTGTTTGTGTTGTAAATAAAGGAAAGAGAAACATATCTTTCAATGTTTAGACCTATAAATTATAAGCTTAAAATAAGATTGGCTTAGTGTCATCCTAAGAATTTTAGAAGAGGATCTAAAAGAGATCTAGTGACTGTTTTTTCATGATTTAGAAGATGTCTGTAATATATTTGGCTTAAGGGATTTTGTTTTGTTATTTGATCCTTTAGTTTCTGTCTTGACCTTTCATAAACAGAGACTCTTTAATAATCTTTTGAGATAATGTGCTTAAACATTTTTGGGGCCAAAGAGTCATTTAAAAATTGGTGAGAACTGTGGAATTTCTGCCCTCACGTGAAATCACATACAATTACAGTTTTTCTCTCAACTTCAAGAAGTTTGTAAAGTCACTAAAACGTATCCAGATATAGAACAAAATATAAACTTTTGTTCATTTATTCACATTTATTCATTCATTTCCATGACTTTTAAGGTTTGTGGAATTACTGGAGAGAATGCTCCCCCTAAAAAAAAACAAAATATTTTGTATATATGTTTAAAAAGTTGGGCATTTCATCACATAAAAGTTAAGCCCTGTTCCTAGGGAGGGAAATCCTCATCATTCATACTTCATATTTTTAACGAATACAGAATCATATGGTTTACAGGTTTTTTGTTTTTGCTTCAACTATACATATTGAATTCCTTTTCATGCCAGTAGTGGTAGATCTAGTATATTCCTTTAAAACCACTGCTCCACTCTTTATTTAGCATGAACATCATTCTATAGAAGCAATCAAATCATTTGTAGATTGACTTTTATATTTAATATGGTTGGTGGCAGAAATAAGAGGAGAGTCCAGAGCAACTTGTCAGAATGACATCTTAGTTGATAAAACTCTGCTTTGTTCATCTCCTCCGAGTGTGGTTGTATAGAGCTGGGGGAGGCATACATTTCGAACAGAGGGGCTTGTTGGCCAAGAAATGGGCCTCCACCTAACAGAACACCCACTGTGATGATTTACAATGTTTAAATCTCAGCAAAAATACCCCTTATTTCTGAATTCCTTTGTTTCAACTACATAACTCAGTAAGAAAGTTTCCTACAATTGAAAAAATAGACACTGTTTAGAGGCCAAGTTTTGCCTTTTAAAGGCTGAATGTGCTTTATTTTAAGCTACTCTTTCTTCTCAAGAAGACTGGTATAAACAAGAGGAGGGCCCTCTGGTATTTCTATGCAAAGCATCAGTAATGCTGGTTTTTTTTTAAGTTAATTATTTTTAATTCTGCTTATTTATTCAGTACTTAGTGTTTCTGACAGTACATCCTACTGATTAGCGGAGGCAGACTGCCTGGGTTGGAATCTCTTCTTCAATTCTTATTAGCTATGAAACCTCAGACAAGTTTATTAACTCCGTTTCCTCATCAATACAATGCAGGATCATGTTACGATCTCATGGTTGTTATGAGGACTAAGTAAGATAACACAAGTGAAAGTGCAGCAAACAGGAGAAAATATTTAGAAATCATATTTCTGATGAGGACCTAGGATCCAGAATATGTAAAGAATTCTTACAGTTCAACAATAAAAGGACAAATAGTCCAGTTGGAAAGTGGGCTAACTTTTAAATAGACATTTCTGCAAAGATACACACAAATGGCCAGTAAACTCATGAAAATATGTTCAACATCCTTAGTCTTTACGGCAAAGCAAATTAAAACCACAATGAGATTCTACTAAGGTGAGTATAATAAAAATTATAGGAAAGAAGTGTTGATGAGGATATGGAGAAATTAGAACCCTTATGCACTGTTTGAGCTTCCCTGGTAAAGAATCCGCCTGCAGTGCAGGAGACCCAGGTTTGATCCCTGGGTTGGAAAGATTTCATGGAGAAGGGAATGGCATCCCACTCCAGTACTTTTGCCTGGAAAATCCCATGGACAGAGGAGCCTGGTGGGCTGTGGTCCATGAGGTTGGGAAGAGTCCGACACGACTGAGCGACTTCCCTTTCACTTTTCACTTTCATGCATTGGAGAAGGAAATGGCAACTCACTCCAGTGTTCTTGCCTGGAGAATCCCAGGGACGGGGGAGCCTGGTGGGCTCCCGTCTATGTGGTCACACAGAGTCAGACACGACGAAGTGACTTAGCAGCAGCAGCATTGATATAAACATGAACCTTAGGAACATAATGCTAAATGAAGGAAGCCTGGCACAGAAGATCACATTCCATGTAATCTCTTTATATGAATTGTCTAGAATAGGAATATCTGAAGGAAGTAGATTAGTGGTTGCCTGGGGCTGGGGGAGGGGAGGGAATGGGGAATGGCTGATAAAGGGTACAGAGTTGTGGGAATAATTAAAATGTTCTGGAATTAGATGACTGTTGCACAACTTTGCAAATGTACTAAAGCCCATTGAATTATATATTTTAAATGGATGGATTTTGTGACATGTGAACTATATTTCAACTGACCAAAAAATAAGATAATACAAGGGAGTGGTATTCTCTTACCACATTCTCTCATGTGGTAAGAACTCTGCACATATTAACTACTTCTGCATTGCTATCATCATTATAATAAAAGAGCAATTGCTTATAATGTGCTTATATTATTTCTAGTTCTTTTTTTCAAACTACACAAATATTAGTAACTTGGTGCTTTCACAATGTCTTTTAAGATTTGTGTTTGTGAACAGGTTCTGGGAAGAAAAGCCTTTGGATTACCGTTGACATGTCTTTTCCATTTGCTTCCACTGCATCTTTTTAGATGAAATAGAGTACTTCTTGGCAAGTCATATGACATTTATATTGATAGGCTTTTTTTTTTTTTTTTTACTCTCTTTCATTTGATTTTTCTGATTGGGTTTGTAATGAAGTCCACTCTTGTAATGAATAGAAAGCAGAAAAATCAAGAATAAGATGATCTAGAATTCCTCAATCGTGATGAAATCTCCTTTCAATAATTTTCCTCCCACTCTTAGACCAGGAATTTTTCTCCTTCTGGCAATAGCTGCATAGTATGGGACTTGTAGTAGTACAACATGCTAACATAATCATACTTGGATTTAATTTTACATTTTAAAAAATAAAGTATATGTAAAAATTGAGTCTTTTCTTTATGTAGTCAGTTATCTGGAATAACACTTACAAGTTTACAGTGTTAGTTGCTCAGTCATTCTGACTCTGTGCGACTCCATGGACTGTAGCCCACCAGGTTCCTCTATCTGTGGGATTCTCCAGGCAAGAGTACTGGAGTGGGTAGCCATTCTCTTCTCCAGGAGATCTTGCATATGTCTACCTTATCCTCAACACTGATCCTTTTAGGACTAATAATAGGTGAGACTTGAGAGGATTTCATGGTTTTCAGGATTAAATGGTATTTATTGGAGAAGGAAATGGCAATCCACTCCAGCACTCTTGCCTGGAAAATCCCATGGACGGAGGAGCCTGATAGGCTACAGTCCATGGGGTCACAAAGAGTCCATGGGGACACGACTGAGCGACTTCACTTTCACTTTCACTATGCAAGTATATAAACGGTAATACATTCTAGTTTGTAACGTGTTAGAATATTTGCTTGTGGCTAGGGAAATGCACATTATCTGCCTGTTATAGGATATGAAATTGACCTGAGCTGTAACTTTCATTTCCAGATTTATTCCTTCAAGTTTATAGAATGTTCTAATTTCATTACTATCCATATTAACACAAGATCATTTCAGTTTCCTTGTAGCTGGGTGTCATGGTGACTTTTTTTTTTTGGCCAGGCTCTTTGTTTGAATGTGTGACCTTGCCTGACTTGTCTTTGATTATTATATATCTCTACTCAGTGTGATTTGCCTGGCTATTGATTTGCTATTTCACTTTGACCTCTGATAGGGCTGTTACGCTGGCTCTTACTTTCCTAGCGGGGACCTACCTGGTTGCCCTACCAGTTGGGTGCTTTAGTCTTGCTTGCTGGTTGGAGTATATCCCCTTATGGCTTTGAAAACTGGTATCCTTGTTTCCTAGCTCCTGCTTGGCTCATGCCTGGGGATATCTTTTTTCTGTTCTAGTGACTCTGATGGTCACTACCTTCTGCATGGCAGTTTTATGGCATGATTCCCACCCCTCAACAAAGCAGCCTTTATAAATCGTACGTTTAACATGAGTATTAACACTAAAATCTTACTCGTGTATAATACATTTTGTATGGTTATTGTTTTGATTTGAGAATTTCTATAATAATATCCTAAATGTTATTTATTTTCTTCTTATTATTAAGAAAATATAGTTTAATCAATGAGCTCTGGTACTTTATACGTTAAAAAATTATGTATACGACTGCCATAGGTGTCTTTGATTAAATTCTTTTATTAAAACTTCACTTTTAGTGAAGTGAAAAACTTACCATTCTTCCTATGTGTATGTGTGTAATATATTATAACGTATTTATATGAAGTGAAGTAAAGTGAAAGTCACTCAGTTGTGTCCGATTCTTTAAGACCCACCCCCCCATGGACTGTATGTATAATTGCGGTTATATTCTACTAGTGTGTATTCATATACATCTATTAAGTCAAAATATGTGTGCTGTTCGTGAAAGTTTGGCACCATCATGCCTTTGTATTATGCACCCGTGTGCTCTTGGAGTTTAGTCTTGCAGCTGGGCTGATGGCCAGTGTGCATGAGTACAGGGCAAAGACTGATGCGTGGTTTCTGTTTCTTTCCACTGGGGAGGGCACTGCACAGTTTCTTCTCTGGTCAATTGCTGCTGGCATTGTTGTCGGGCTGCTCACTGTGTGTGGCGCGGCTTCAGAACCCACAGTGTCTGCTCCCAGAGCCGCTCCTTCTCTGGTTGCAAGTCAGGGTAGTACTTACTGGCAGTGAGTAACTGGGGATGGTTGCTTTGTGCTGTGCTCCAGCTTGCCCTTATTAGTATTTCTTGGTTCTCCCAGCAGCAGGTCTCTGATTTAATCACAAAATCATCCTGTACAGAGTCATGATCCTCCTGCCTTCACAAATCAGCCAAGCTTTGGAAAGGGGAAATGATTGTTCATCAAAACTCTTAAGCACCAGGATAAAACGTTCTTGTTTAGATGAATCAGGGGTCAATTTAGTTTTCTAATGAGCTTTAGAATTACTTTTCTTGTCTGCCTTTAGGGGCTATTTTAATTCTTACTCTTCTTCTTTTTAATGTTTCTAGAAGTCACGTTTTCATTTTTGCCAATAATAAAATGATCTTTAAGCACGTGGATAAGAGGAAATGAGAAAGAAAATCTGGGTCATCTCAGTGATCATGGTTTTAATATTTTGCAGATGGATAGATAGAAAGGCCATAGATATAGCAGATTCATGTTCTTTTATTGGAGTGGACAGTTATTAAGTCTACATTGAATTATAGTCAATATATAGTTTGAACTTAATGAACACATTATATACATCCACTCAAAAATTTTTAAAATCGACAACCTGTATTGGGAGGTGTATATACTATGGTGATCAAAGTAGACTTTTCTTGCCCTAATGGGCTTACGCAAATCAAAATGTAATCACGTTCAGATAGATATAGGGTGCGAAAGGAAGCTGGATGCTTTGAAAGACTGGGGAAGTTAGAAGTCTGCTCTGAAAAACCTGAAATACCCATATGGGTTCAGCAGGTTGAGAATGGGCTTTAAGTAGACATAGCAGCGTGAGCAAATATCCTGGGGCAAGAAAGGGCTGGGTACATCTGAGAAACACAGAGGCCACTGACTGGAGCTACAGAGAGGAGAAGGCATGCAAGACAAGACTTGGCATAGGCAAGGGTCAGAAGGTTCCGAGCTTTGTAAACCACGTTAATTGTTCCAAAGTTCATTGTTAAGCTGGCTACATTTAGAAAGTGTATTGGAAGGGAACAAGAACAGACATTAGGAGATGGTGCCAGGTCATTGGCTTTAGATTAGTGGATTCCAAGCAGGAGATGACAGTAGCTCGGACTGGAGATGGCTGGGAGATGAAGAGCTGTGGCTGGAGTTAAAGTATATTTAGGAATTGGGACCAACAAAATTTGGTGATAGATTGTGGTATCAGATAGATTGTGGAATGCCAGGGCTTGGTTTCAGGGTCCTGGCATAAAAAAGCATATGGATGAAGGTGTCATGCTCTGAGTTAAGAAAGACTGGACAGAATTGATTTGAGAGAAGACCAGCAGTTCAGTTTCAGATGTGTTCAGTTTGAAATGAGTCTGTGCAGGTGTCAGATCATGGCTGGATACCTGCTGTGTTATTTATCTCTTGCTGCATAACAAATTACTCTGAAACTTAGCATCAAATCTATGTTAGTTATCCATTGCTGTCTAACAAATTATCCCAGCCTTTAGCAGTTTGAAACAAATCATTATTATCTCATGCAATTTCTTTGGTCAGGAATTTGGGAGTGGCTTTGCTTGATCATTGTGGCCCGGATCTCTCCTGAGGTTGCAGTCAGTGTGTTGGCCAGGATTGCAGGCCTGACTGAGGCTGGAAGATCTGATCCCGGGATGATTTATGCACATGGCTTTTGGCTCACCATCAGTCCAAACAGGGCCATATGGTTATCCTTAGTTTCAGGGGGAGGTGAGTGTTATAAATGGCTAACTTCGTTCAAGGAAGAAACAAATGAGATTAGACATGAAAGCAAGTAAGGGAAAAGGAGGACTGAGGAGGAAACCAGCATTACTTCCACCCTGAGTTTGAACCAGTGTTTCTGAAGTAAGATGACTAGAGGTATGGTCATAGTGAAAAACAAGTCTGATTCTAGAATTCAGAATACCTGCCTTTATATTCAAAGTGAAAGTGAAGTGAAGTCCCTCAGTTGTGTCCGACTCTTTGCGACCCCATGGACTGTAGCCTACCAGGCTCCTCTGTCCATGGGACTTTCCAGGCAGGAATACTGGAGTGGGCTGCCATTTCCTTCTCCAGGGGATCTTCCCAACCCACGGATCAAACCCAGGTTTCCCTCATTGTAGGCAGACGCTTTACCATCTGAGCTGAGGGGAATATATGCATTGAAACATATCAAATATATCTTCTTTGAAAATCATGTTTTTGATTTGAAGATAGAAATGAAAGTGGTTATTGATGTGCTTTTTCCTCCCAAATTTTTCTTTGTGATGCAATACTCAAAGTAAAATTTACCATCATGATCACCTCTAAGTGAACAGTTCAGTTCAGTGATATTAAGTACATTTACTTTGTTGTGTAACTGTGGCCACCATCCACCTTTATAACTCTTTTTATCTTGGAAATGGAAGCTCTGTACCTATTAAACAATGACTGCCAATTCCTGACTCTCCTCTAGTCTCTAGAAACCACTGTTCTACTTTCTGTTTTTATAGATCTGACTACTGTAGGTAACTTGTATAAATAGAAGCATACAGTATTTTTCTTCCTGTGACTGTTTAGCAAAATGTCCTCAAGGTTTATCCATGTCATACAATGTGTCAGAATTTTTTCCTTTTTGAAGGGCAAGCAATATTCCATTGTCTTTATATGCTATGTTTTGTTTATCCATTTCATCCGTGGGTGGAAACTTGGGTTGCTTCCATTTTTTTTAAACTATTGTGAATAAGACTGCTGTGAATGCGGGTGTGCAGATGTTTATTCAAGGTTCTGATTTCAGTTCTTTTGGGCATATTTTTGTGTGTGCTTTTAACTCAGGTTCAGTCAGGTTTGCTAGTTTACTATTCTGAGGGGAAGTGCTAATGCTCTGAAGAAAGATTACCTGTCCAAATCTTTTTTGTTTGATTCACTCTCTTGCTAACTCCAAAAAAACTTTGTCATCATGAATTATGTTTTACAGTATAATGTCTAAGATGATGGAAGAGAGGTAGCAATTGCAGTGCTCTCAGAAGACTCTGTCACTGGGCTGCTGCAAGGTCAACGGACCCTAGTTGTTAGGGTGTCATTAGGAAGGAAATACGGGAGAAAACAGAAAACATTATCCTTTCTTTGCAAAGCTGTTTTGACTGCGCAGGGAGTATTGGTCTCCTACTTCAGAAATGATTTTAGAGTGAGAGAGATCTAGTAAGGAAGCTAAGTCTTGGAGCAAATGCTTTTGATGTTTTTATAAAACTGACTAAAATGATTAAGACTTTTCAGCCCAAAATGATGGAAGAGGAGAGAAGATATAATTACTAGTTATAAAATCATTTATTTCAGAAAAGCAAGCATGAATTTCTTCTAATCATCAACTCAATTGATTAAAGTAATCTTCAAGTTAATCTAGACTTATTGATTTCTTTATTAGTCACCCAGTCATGTCTGACTTTTGTGACCCCGTGAACTGTAGCCTGCCAGGCTCCTCTGTCTATGGGATTTTCCAGGCAAGAATACTGGAGTGGGTTACCATTCCCTTCTCCAGGGGAGCTTCCCAACCCAGGGATCAAACCCAGGTCTCCTACACTGCAGGCAGATTCTTTACTATCTGAGCCACCATGGAAGCCCAGTTTGATGCTTTAATGATGAACATTTAAGACAAAGAGAAGGAAGATCTATGATATACAGAAATAATTGCCAAGTTTGCAATTCCCAGAAATGGTATAGACTGACTTTACGAATTTTTATAAACAGCAAAAAAATCAGACCCACATTATAGACTATTAAATAATGACAGTGCTAATTTGAAGCAAGATCCTAATTTTCAACAGTGATTTTAGAGGATAAATGATCATGTGTGCTGATCATGATTAGTATGCTGGGGAGTGGTTTCTTGCATTGTTCATACTCTAGATTTTATCTTTTAGCTCCTCTTTCTAACCCTACCTGAATAAGCTTTTCAATAAAAATTATTAATAACACCTGTGAACTTTTTACATAGTTATGTAAACTGAAAATGAAGAAACATGCATTTTTCAACATAAGGCTATGTTTAATTTGTTTTGTTTATTAACTTTCAATTTATACACCTTTAATCAAAGAGTGCTGTGTTTCATGGGCTGATTTCTTAACTCTGAGGTTCATGGGAAAAATCTTTACCCCTGTGCTTTTAAGGGGAAACATAATGTTCCTTTCTGGCATTTTCTTCCTGCTTATTATAAATATTTATCTTGGGCAAAGGATTGCATTTTAATGGACTTGCAATTTTGAAAGTTTAGTAAAATGACTTCCTTTTTTAAAAATTATCTTACATCTTGATTTTAACTTGCTGTGGCTCAGTGTTAAAACATTCCAAAATAGAGAAAAAAAGTTCAAAAAGCTACTTCTGATATACTGTATTTTTTTTTTAATTTAAAAATTGCATTTGCACTGCATGATATTTCATCAGAGTACATGATCAAAGACAAAAACTTGTTTTCTCGCAGGTATATGCTTTTTCTCAAAGTGATTATAATATTAGGCCTTTTATAAAGTCTGTTGTAGCTTGTGTGAACCGTGGATCTCTCTTCTCTTTAGTTGCTAAGTTGTGTCAGACTCTTGCTACCTTGTGGACTGTAGCCTGACAGGCTCCTCTGTCCATGGGATTCTCCTGGCAATAATGCTGGAGTGGGTTGCCATTTCCTGCTCCAGGGGTTCTTCCCGACCCAGGAATTGAACCCAGGTCTCTTGCATTGCAGGCAGATTCTTTACCGGCTGAGCTATGAGGGAAGCCATGAACTGTGGATAACATTCTGTTTTGCCTTAATCTTACATTTTATCTTCTCATCTTCCTAACTGATCAGTGCCCTGATCATTTTGCCTAGATATACTTGAATTTATTGCAAATGGTGTATTTTAAATGAAGGAACTTCCTTTTCAACAGTGTTTCCACAGTGAATAGACTAGAAGGTGGGGAGAGATGGACCAACTCAGGCACCTTTATTTTACATCTAATAATCTCTTCAGACTGGAGTGGAAAACTCACTGGAAAGGCAGATACAAGCAATTTAACCTGGAGAATTTCACTTTTAGAAATATGTGCCCTTAACTACATCTAATTTAGAAGTGTGGATTCTGATACATTTCTCTCATTCATCCTCTGGGGTTTGGCTCCCTGAGGGAACCCTTCTCGGGTACTGAGTCTTGGCATCTACCATCTCTCCCTCCCCACTAGATCCTTCCTGTCTGCATGTAATTACAAACACACGGAAGTCTCTTTATTCTCGCCATCCTAGTCCAAAGCAGACCGACAGGCAGGCAGACCTCCTCCCAGCCTGGTTTATTTTTATAGCTGCTAAATTCTTTAACCTTTCTGCCTGTGCACATTGAAATGGAGAAAAATAGCTTTTGCAGGGTCAGTGTTTTAAAGAAAATTATGTGTATTATGTGCAGAGTATTATGTGTGTATTTCAGAAATTAAAGATATAGTAGACTATAAGAGTCTCTCAGGCTCTTCGAGAAACAAACAGCGCTAATGTTTTGACTCTTACCTTTCTAGTTGTATTATATAAATGACGCATTGTGTGTACTCTTTGGCCTGCACTTTTATTCCTTAATATAGTGTGAAAAATCCTCCCATGTCTTTATATATTCTTCTTTAGTATCATTTTTGATGTTTGCATTTATGTATGAAAATATACTTCTAAATAATGCCCAAGGATGAACATTTAGAATAACAATTTTTTTTCAATTATGAAGGATGTTTTGAAAAACATCCTTTTAAAGATTTCTAAATATTTGTGTGTCTAATGATTTCATAAGATAAATTCTCAGGATTTCTGAGTCAATGGTTATGTAATTTAAAAATATTTTAATATACATATTGTCATATTGTGCCAGGAAACTTGTAATAATTGGCGGGTCTGCCAGCCCAGCTTGCCTGTTCCCTCATAGCATCATATGTCAGCTGGTCTTAGGGGTTAAGTTCACTTATCTTTTTTTCAGGCCTCATTTTCCCCAGCAATTCCAGTAACTTGTTTTCACACTGTGGGATATGTCCTTCTTCTGAAAACTTGAGCTTCTGCGATAGTCTCCTTTATGTGAAGACTCTCTCCTATTTGCTCTAATCCTGCTTGGTATCTTCACCCAAATATCCTGCTAACCTCTAACTCATCAGGTGAAAAGAGTTTCCTTTCCTACTCTATTTCTCTTCTGGTCTTTTTTTTCCCTAATAGAGAGACACTGTTGACCTTCTGGACTTCCCAGGTGGTGCTATTGGTAAAGACCCTGCATGCCAATGCAGGAGACAAGAGATGTGGGTTCAATCCCTGGCTCAGGAAGATCCCTTGGAGGAGGGCATGGCAACCCACTCCAGTATTCTTGCCTGGAAAAATCCCATGGACAGAAGGGCCTGGGGCATTGTAACTCTGGACCATAATCATCCAGCCAGAGAAAGGGCATGCATTTTTGTCTGCCTGTCCTATTCTTTTCAGGCCTTTAAGACTGCTTGCTTCAGCTGGTCTCTTCCATGAATGCCCTCCCACCACCATTTATATATGCTTTTAACATGTTAATTCAAGGCCTAGTTCAAATGCAACTTTTTCCTTGAATTCTTCTCTAATCTCCTCCTCACCTCCAACAAGAAGAAACATTTTCCTTCTGAATTTATAAATATATTTGTACCTATTTATGGGCATCCTCATGCGAAGAGTTGACTAATTGGAAAAGACTCTGATGCTGGGAGGGATTGGGGGCAGGAGGAGAAGGGGATGAGATGGCTGGATGGCATCACTGACTCGATGAATGTGAGTCTGAGTGAACTCTGGGAGTTGGTGATGGACAGGGAGGCCTGGCGTGCTGCGATTCATGGGGTCGCAGAGTCGGACACGACTGAGAGACTGAACTGAATTGAACTGAACTGATGGGCATCCCTGGTGGCTCAAATGGTAAAGAATCTGCTTGCAATGTGGGAGATCTGGGTTCGATCCTAGGGTTGGGAAGATCCCCTGGAGAAGGAAATGGTAACCCACTCCAATATTCTTGCCGGGGAAATCCCATGGACAGAGGCACCTGTTGGGCTATAGTCACAAAAAGTTGGACATGAGTGAGCAACTAAAGCATACACACACCCATAATATATTAGTTATAATTGTCCATCTGTTATTTATGTACTTGCCTCATACCCGTCTCCCAATTCTTCACACACTTCCCCTTGATAGCTTCTTAAAAGCAGCACTTGGATCTTTTTTGGGACCAATAGAATTTGTCTGGTGCTTAGTAAGTGTCACCATCTGTTTCTTCATACAATGTTTTCCTCAAAATAGATAAACAACTAATTTCCACTGAAAGAGTAGAAAATATTAAAACGAAAAGATGAATGTAAGAATGACTTAGAAATATTTCCTATCCTTACTGTCTATTTCTTGGACTAGAAGTCTTACAAAATGAACAAGACCAATTTGGTCATGCCCAACTGTAAATTTCTGCTTTATTTTTACTCAGTAATACTAGCTCCATTCATTAAACAGTCATTAGCCAACAGGCTCAAACAAAGTTCATGCGCCTGTTTCATGGGCTTGGTGCTCTGTCCTTTTGAAGGACATGAGGTTTTAGTTGCAAGAGATGCAGCAATATTCTAGACCTGTGCAATGCAGTGTGACGGCTGTTGTGATTGGTCCAAGCTGAGACATGCTAAAGGTGTGAAATGTATACTGAATTTCAAAGACAGTAAGAAAAAAGAATGTAAGGTATCAATAGTTTTAAAAATATATTGAATACATGTTGAAATGATACTATTTTGGATATATTGGATTAAATAACGTTACTAAAATTACTTTTACCTCTTCTTTTTTAATGTGGCTACTAGAAAATTTAAAATTATGTGTCTTTGGACAGTGCTGGTTTAGAGAAACAATTTGGTTAGACTTACAGATAGCACTGGATAACTGGGACCCTCCCAGCTCATGGCCGAGGGCAGGGCCTTCTGGACTTGCTAGATTTCAGGTGTTTAATTGATGTTGGGACATGTCTGTAAAATATTTTGGCCAATTCACATGCACTGAATAGCACTAAATTCACTAGTGGGAGATTGTTTCCAACCTTCTAATTATGCCAGTTCTCAAACCACAGAAAAAGTGCATTTCTCACATTCATTAAATTAATTAGCAAAGGCTCTGGTGTTAATGGAGACAAAGATAATTGATGCCTTTGTAGCAGCCACCTCTGGAGTTTAGCCTTTCTAATTAAATTACAGCTCATCATCTCTGGAGTGTTATCTTGGGTTGGGACAACTGTGAGCAAGCCCCTAGAGTGGTTTGCACACTGGAATGTGTGTGTCCCCCTGTGGCCAACTTTTCCAAGTTGTTTAAGCCACGTGAGGAGGCGTCTTAGGAACCTGCTTTCTGCTTTCCTGTCTTTCCTTTTAGGATTCTCCTCCTACAGTTTTCAAGAGGAGGACATACTTCTTACCCTCCATCCATCTTACTGGGCCGCATTATTGTGAGGCTCCAAACACAGGGCAGTTTAGGAATGCAAAGCAAAGAACACTTCCTTAAGAATTTTTAAAATAGTGACTTACTGTATCGGGGCCAGGCTTTTTGCCTCTTTCTGTCCTCCCATCCATCCATCCATCCGTCCGTCCATCCATTCATCCATCTGTTTATCCATCCACTCACCTTAGAATCAGAATTCTGAACTGAGTTGCCCTGGAGTACATATGAAAGTAGTGTTAATTTTTAAAAATTTTTTGAAATTTATTTGACCGCACTGTGAGGCTTGCCGGATCCTAGTTCCCTAACCAGGGGTTGAATCCAGGCCTTGGTAGTGAAAGCACTGAGTCCTAATTACTGGACCACAGAGGAATTCCCTGAAAGTGGTTTTTATTTTATTTCATTTTAATTTTTTAAGATTGTAGGTTCTTTATTACCGAATCTTTAAAATCCAAATGTGTCTTTAAATAGAAAACTAAAGTCAGACTTCCCATGTCAGAAATTATGTCTGATTTAGCTGATTAGTTTGACAATGAGGAGTTAGTTTTGCCAATTAGGGAATAGAGGAGACATTTTCTATAATCGAATGATCTAGGTTTGCACCTTGTTAACAATGTGCTAGGACTTATGTCTGTTTTTGTATTTAAATTTACTATAAATATTAGTTGTCAACTTAAAAATGTGCCTGGGGATTCTTTTAGAGAATTTTTCATGGGAACTTACTTGCATGGATTTTCTACATCTTGAGATATACTTTTAGGAAATAGTTTTTTGAGGGTTATGACCAACCTAGATAGTATATTCAAAAGCAGAGACATTACTTTGCCGACTAAGGTCCGTCTAGTCCAGGCTATGGTTTTTCCTGTGGTCATGTATGGATGTGAGAGTTGGACTGTGAAGAAGGCTGAGCGCCAAAGAATTGATGCTTTTGAACTGTGGTGTTGGAGAAGACTCTTGAGAGTCCCTTGGACTGCAAGGAGATCCAACCAGTCCATTCTGAGGGAGATCAACCCTGGGATTTCTTTGGAAGGAATGATGCTAAAACTGAAGCTCCAGTACTTTGGCCACCTCATGCGAAGAGCTGACTCATTGGAAAAGACCCTGATGCTGGGAGGGATTGGTTTTTCCTGTGGTCATGTATGGATGTGAGAGTTGGACTGTGAAGAAGGCTGAGCGCCAAAGAATTGATGCTTTTGAACTGTGGTGTTGGAGAAGACTCTTGAGAGTCCCTTGGACTGCAAGGAGATCCAACCAGTCCATTCTGAGGGAGATCAACCCTGGGATTTCTTTGGAAGGAATGATGCTAAAACTGAAGCTCCAGTACTCTGGCCACCTCATGCGAAGAGCTGACTCATTGGAAAAGACCCTGATGCTGGGAGGGACTGGGGGCAGGAGGAGAAGAGGACGACAGAGGATGAGATGGCTGGATGGCATCACGGACCCAATGGACGTGAGTCTGAGTGAACTCCGGGAGTTGGTGATGGACAGGGAGGCCTGGCGTGCTGCGATTCATGGGGTCGCAAAGGGTCGGACACGACTGAGTGACTGAACAAACGAACGAACGAGACAGGTCAGAAGGAGAAGGGGACAACACAGGATGAGATGGTCGAATGGCATCACTTACTCAATGGACATGAGTTTGGGTAGACTCCAGGAGTTGGTGATGGACAGGGAGGCCTGGCATGCTGTGGTTCATGGGGTCACAAAGAGTCGGACATGACTGAGCAACTGAACTGAACTGAAAGGGATGAAATGGAAGGATTGTAGGGTATGTGGAATGTTAATAAAGCTGTTATAAAAGAAGAAGTTGTAATTCCTGTCCCTGAATCACTGAGCGACTGAACTGAACTGAACTGAAGACAGTTTTTAGAACACAGTAGATCTTTATTTAACGGAATAAGTGAAGAATCAAAGTTTACAGAAAAAATTTTAATTAATCTAACTTTTGTCAATCATTAAGAAAAAATTAGTTTTCTATCCACTTTTCATGACAGTGACTCATCATCTTTATGACTCATTCAGCTCCTCCTAAATAACCTCTCCTTATTCTGTGATATTTCCAGTGATTTTAACAAAACTCTCTTACTCTCAGGATAGAAGTCCAAAATGAAGTGTTTTGTATGTAAAGTTTACAGTTTCTTTCTCCTTGTTCTTCTGCATTTGCAGCACATTTAATATGGTTATATCTAAGATGTAAAAAAGTTTTTCCAAAGCATACTTCCACAAAGAAGGTTTGAAACAATGCCAGGTACCTGTAGGACTTACAGATACTCTTCAGTTAAGATTAGCAGCTATAAAGAGTGAAAGTAGGAAAACATTCCCTCCTGTATTCCTGTGCATTCATTTAAAAAGCATGAGGAACTCATCAAGGAGAAAATAGGTAAGAGGTAAATACACTCTAGAATTAGAAGATGGACAGGAATTAATGGCTATATCAAATTCTGAAAATAATTCTTTGGGGAATAAATTAATTGTTATGCAATCTTGTATGGATTAAGTGCAAGAGAGCTGTCGCTGAATCCTAGCCACTTTGTAATAGCATGCTTTTGAAATTGGGCTAGTTCGGAGTCTTCAGGAAATTTCAAAGTTTAGGGGATTTTGCTTGGTAATTTTTGAGTTTCCAAAATGCCTTTTTATGATCAGCATCATTAAGTCATTGAATTCAGTTCAGTTCAGTCACTCAGTCATGTCCGACTCTTTGCGACCCCATGAATCGCAGCTCGCCAGGCCTCCCTGTCCATCACCAACTCCCGTAGTTCACTCAAACTCACGTCCATCGAATCGGTGATGCCATCCAGCCATCTCATCCTCTGTCGTACCCTTTTCCTCCTGCTCTTGTATGGATTAAGTGCAAGAGAGCTGTCGCTGAATCCTAGCCACTTTGTAATAGCATGCTTTTGAAATTGGGCTAGTTCGGAGTCTTCAGGAAATTTCAAAGTTTAGGGGATTTTGCTTGGTAATTTTTGAGTTTCCAAAATGCCTTTTTATGATCAGCATCATTAAGTCATTGAATTCAGTTCAGTTCAGTCACTCAGTCATGTCCGACTCTTTGCGACCCCATGAATCGCAGCTCGCCAGGCCTCCCTGTCCATCACCAACTCCCGTAGTTCACTCAAACTCACGTCCATCGAATCGGTGATGCCATCCAGCCATCTCATCCTCTGTCGTACCCTTTTCCTCCTGCTCTTAATCCCTCCCAGCATCAGAGTCTTTTCCAATGAGTCAACTCTTCGCATGAGATGGCCAAAGTACTGGAGTTTCAGCTTTAGCATCAGTCCTTCCAAAGAACACCCAGAACTGATCTCCTCTAGAATGGAGTGGTTGGATCTCCTTGCAGTTCAAGGGATTCTCAAGAGTCTTCTCCAACACCACAGTTCAAAAGCATCAATTCTTCAGCATTCAGCTTTCTTCACAGTCCAACTCTCACATCCATACATGACCACTGGAAAAACCATAGCCTTGACTAGACAGACCTTTGTTGGCGAAGTAATGCCATTAAAGAAATGCAAATACAAATCATCAGATACCGCTTCACACTTACTAGGATGGCTATAATAATAATAGTTTAAAAAAAGAAAGTGTTAGTGAGGATGTAGAGAATTTGAAACCTATATACAGTGCTAGTGGAAGTATAAAATAATGCATCTGCTATGGAGAACATTTCAGCAGTTCCTCAAAAATCTAGAGATAGAATTACCATATGACCCAGCAATTCCACTCCTAGGTGTATATCCAGGAGAACTGAAAGCAGGGATTGGAACAGACACTAATATACAGTTTTCATTGTAGCGTTATTTACAATAGCTGAAAGATAGAAACAACCCAAGTGTCTATCAACAGATGAATGTGTAAAAAAATGTGGCATATACATGCAATGACTACTGCATACTATGAATAGCCACAAAAAAGAAATGAGGTTCTGACACATGCTACAACATGGATGAATCTTGAAAACTTTATTCTAAGTGAAATAAGTCAGACACCAAGGGACGGATGTTGTGTTAATTCATGTCTGTGAAATATTAAGGTAGGTTAAATGCATAAAATTAGAAAGTGGGTTAGAAGTTACTGGAGCCTGGGGAAGTGGGGGAATGGGAGAAGTGTTGCTAAATGGTTACAGAATTTCTGTTTTGGTGGATGAAAAATTTTGGAAATAATGAGAATGGTTGCACAACATTGTAAATGAAATTGATGTTACCAAATTGAGTACTTTAACATAATTAAAATAGCAGATTTTATGTTATATATACTCTACACAAAACACTGACATTTTAATATACCAAAACTCATTAAATTGCATGCTTGAAATGGCTGACTTATATGGTATGTAAATTATATCTGCAGAGAGACATTTTTTAAAAAAGCAATCTCTATGGAGATTCCTTAAAAAAACTGGGAAGAAAACTACCCAGTGACCCAACAATCCCACTACTGGACATGTATCCTGAGAACACCATAATTGAAAAAGACACAGGTACCCCATGTTCACTGTAGCACTATTTTCAATAGTTAGGACATGAAAGCAACCTAGCTGTCTGTCAACAGATGAATCAATAGAGAAGCTGTGGTACATAGGTAAAATGGAATATATTCTCAGCCATAAAACGGAACACATTTGAGTCAGTTCTCATGAAGGGGATGAACCTAGAGCCTACTATACAGAGTGAAGTAAGTCAGAAAGACAAATATATATTAAGGCATTTATACGGAATCTAGAAAGATGGTACTGATGAATGTATTTGCAGGGCAGCATGAAAACAAAGACATAGAGAAGAGACTTGTAGACAAGCGGGGTGAAGGGAGAAACCACACAGTATTGTACAACAATTATCCTAAATTTGTGTTTATATTATATACAGATAGATAGACCTATGGAAATACAGAATTTTGTTTTGTGGTTGTAATGTTGGATTATTATTTTTTTTTTACAGAAACATTATAGATTAAGATTTAAATTGAGATTTGTTTCTAGGTTCTGCTAAAAGAATTTTTGATGTGCCCTTGAGCTGATGAAGTGAAAAAAAATTTTTTTTACAGAAACATTATAGATTAAGATTTAAATTGAGATTTGTTTCTAGGTTCTGCTAAAAGAATTTGTGATGTGCCCTTGAGCTGATGAAGTGAAAAAAAATTTTTAGCTAGTTTCCTGGAAGATTTATCAGGTGATTTTGTTGATGTTTCTTGCTTCACTTCTCTTACCCATCACAAAAATAAAATTCCAGGCTGGGCAGCAGCCCTTGGATCTGTGTGAGCTTGTCAAAAGCATTTTAAGAAGAGCAAAATATTTAGAGGAAGAATTTGGAAAATCAGCCTTAAGGGATTTAACACATTTTTCTTCTCCTAATTCAGTCTCGTGTTTGTCCCCCTAATGGAGAAGGGTCATTAATGGGTAAGATTTACTAAGTCAAAAAAGGCTTTCAAAAGTTAGATGTTTTCTCTAAAATTCAAATATAAAGAAAACACTTGTTTGGAAACCTGAAATAATAAATTTAGCGTGTAAATTATACTCAATACACATATAAATAATCCAGTTATGTATAAGTTTGTATTATCTGCTTACACATTTTTATTTTGGAAACATTAACTACTTGGAGAGTTGAACAAATTTGAAATTTGGTATAAATTTCTATATATATGATGAAAACAATTGATCATAATAGCATGATTTAGGATTTTAGTTGTCATGCTACCAACTTTGCTAGCAAATTTCTGTCTCCCTGAAACACTGACTTGGGCCAAGGTTGTTAGCTTAATTTTTTGTGGTGTGGAGGGCAGTTCTATACTAGTAAGTGTTCCAAATTTGTTACATAAAAAAAAAAAAAATCTCATAATTGAAAAACTGCAAGCTAATTCCTATTCCTTTACTGAATTCATATCTGATAGAAAATAAGAGGTTTGTGTGTGTGTGTGTGTGTGTGTGTGTGTGTGTATGTTGTGTGAAAAGGGAAATGTGAAATCAAGGCTTAATAAGATGCAGATCCCCCCCTTTCCCCTTTAACTGTACCAGAAAAATGAATAAAGAAGAGTGTTTTTAAAGTTTGGAGTTTTTTTAAAAAGTTTCAATGCAAGAAATTTTATCTTTTACAAGGCAGTACGTTATTTCTGATGGCTCAGGGGTGAGGAACCTGCCTGCCAATGCAGGGGACACGGGTTTGATCCCTGGGTTGGAAAGATACCCTGGAGAAGGAAATGGTAACCCACTCCAGTACTCTCGCCTGGGAAATCCCATGAACAGAGGAACCCGGTGGGCTGTAATCCATGGGGTCGCAAAAGAATTGGACATGACTTCACAATTAAACAACAATAACTTCATTTCATATCATTTACTTAATTAGACACATATTCAGACTTTTATTTGAACCAAAGATAAAGACTATTATAGAAACATTAACTTCTAGTTTTTACAAACATCTCTGTATGGTGGGAACCTATTTTAAATAGTTGATCTCATTCTATATGTGATATAGCTGGAGGATTATAGTTATCATCTGGGGGCTCCCCAGGTGGCACTAGTGATAAAGAACCTGCCTGCCAATGGAAGAGACTCAGGAGATGAGGGTTTGATCCCTGGGTTGGGAAGATCCCGTAAGGAGGGCATGGCAACCTATTTCAGTACTCTTGCCTGGAGAATCACGTGGACAGAGGAGCCTGGTGAGCTGTAGTCCATGGGGTTGCAAAGACTCAGATACGACTGAAATGACTTAGTACCCACACAGTCTCGTTTGATAAGGTGACAGGTACTCATTTCTTTGTTTGTATTATCTTTGGCGAGGAACCCATGTAGTATGTATTAGCTATTTTAATATATTTTTTGAAAGTAAGAAGGTTAAATGCTCAGAAAAGAGGTTAAAAAATGTAGAAATGTAAAAAATAAAATGTGAAATAAAATCTGCTTCTCAGAATTTCCCAAATTCCCAATAATTTGGTAAAAATTATTAAATTCAAGGAATTTTATGGAACTGAGAAAATGTAATACTTGTGACCATTTTATATATTTTTGTTCATAGCAAAATAATTTGCCATGTACTCTGAACACATATGTAAGATTAAAATCATATTAGTGGGCTGGTATAGTACTGTTCAGGCTGGTGTGTGTCTTACATACTGCGTATAATCTCAGCTCTGTCTCTCTTCGATGTGATGGTCAAGGCTGGGACTTTCAGAGTGTGTCAGCAAGTCCTCTTGGTTAATAAATGGCTCCTATGTGGCATTGATCAGATGGTAGAAAGCTTGAAATTGAGGCTGATGCTGACTGTGTTGTCCTTTGTGAAAGGCTAAGTCTTAGCTCGGCTGACAACTCGAAGTTTCTTAGTTTTCTCATCCATTGCCCTCTTTGTGTTTCAGAGTCAGTCTCCAGTTACCTTTATGGATCTGTAGAAGGGCACTCTTTTCTGAAACTGTTGCTATATTTATTCCAGGAGTGACCTTTTAATTACAAGCTCTCCTTCCAGAACAGAATAAGGCCCAAAGATATCACTAACTTGGTGAAGTCGTGGTTGAACTTGTAATTATTCTATTAGAGATGAGTGAGGAGGTCTGGGTTGAAGGCAGCTCTTTGAAATTGATGCATTGAGGACAGAGTGCACTTGAGCCTTCTCTGTTACTGTTTTACTGTTGTCATGTGGGAAGTAGCCTGGCAGTATGGACAGTAGCGGAACAAGGTGTGTGTGTGTGTGCAGATAGTACCACAAGCTTTCTTCCAAATATTCCTTACATGGACAGTAGTGGAACAAGGTGTGTGTGTGTGTGTGTGCAGATAGTACCACAAGCTTTCTTCCAAATATTCCTTACATGGACAGTAGTGGAACAAGGTGTGTGTGTGTGTGTGTGTGTGTGTGTGCAGATAGTACCACAAGCTTTCTGCGTTATTCCAAATATTCCTTACACAGCTTTGAGAACAACTCAGAAACTGTTAACATGCTCCTTTGTAGGATTTATGCCAACAATGACTGTTGCTCATTTTAACAGATAATTGAGGAGCAATTGAAGAGGGTATGATTAGAAGTAACAGAAAGGGTACCATGGATATTTTTGTCTTGTTCACACATATACTATAATAATAATTACAACTAGAATAAGAACAAAGAGCTCAATGCCAGCTCTTTGCCAAGTATTTCCACTTGTATCCACCAGCCCTCACAGTGCCTTGTAAGTGTTGTTAACTCCCATTTTACATGACTTCCTTATACCTAACTAGATCACTTTGCCCATCTTCAAGAGGTTCGGGATGCTTTAGATTTTTTAAGGTCAATTTTTATTTGTTTGACCTGGAAAATGAATTTGTAATTCAAGGCAACATTAGTCATTAAAAAAAAAAACACAAACTCCTGTGGTTTCTCTGCTTGTAAAATGTGTAGATTCCTTTTCTTTTTTTTTTTTAGGGAGGTTGTTTATTTTCAATTGGAAGATAATTGCTTTACAAAATTGTGTTGGTTTCTGCCATATAGTAACATGAATCAGCCATAGGTATATGTGTGTCCCCTCCCTCTTAAACCCCCTTCCCATCTCCCATGCCCTCCCACCCCTCTAGGTTGTCACAGAGCATAGGATTTGAGCTCCCTGTGTCATACAGTAAATTCTCACTGCCTCTCTGTTTTTCATATGGTAATGTACATGTTTTAATGCTATTCTCTCAGTTCTTCCCTCCCTGTGTCCACAAGTCTGTTCTCTCTGCATCTCCACTGCTGCCCTGCAGATAGGTTCATCAGTACCATTTTTCTAGATTCCGTATATACATGTTAATATATGATATTTGTCTTTCTCTTTCTGACTTACTTCACTCCGTCTAATAGGCTCTAAGTTCATCCACCTCATTAGAACTACCTCAGTTGTGTTCCCTTTTATAGCTGAGTAATATTCCACTGTGTATATATACCACAGCTTTTTAATCCATTCATCTGTCTGTGGACATCTAGGTTGCTTCCATGTCCTAGCTATTGTAAACAGTGCTACAATGAACACTGAGGTTCAGGTGCCTTTTTCAGTTATGGTTTCGTCAGGGTCTGTGCCCAGTGGTGGGTGTAGATTGCTTTCAAAGATAGGATCATTAAAACTTTGTCGTGTCAGTCTTAATACAGGAAAATGGGTAACACAATTAACTATAAACTTTATAGCAGTTTTTGTTCTCGGAGAAGGCAATGGCACCCCACTCCAGTACTCTTGCCTGGAAAATCCCATGGACAGAGGAGCCTGGTGGGCTGCAGTCCATGGGGTCGCTGGGAGTTGGACACGACTGAGTGACTTCATTTTCACTTTTTACTTTCCACTTTCATGCATTGGAGAAGGAAATGGCAACCCACTCCAGTGTTCTTACCTGGAGAATCCCAGGGACGGGGGAGCCTGTTGGGCTGCCATCTATGGGGTGGCACAGAGTCGGACACGACTGAAGTGACTTAGCAGCACCAGCAGCAGCAGTTTTTGTTCTATAGGAATTGTATGAAAAGGAGGGAAATCAGGAGTTTCTTACTTTTTTTGAAAAAAGAATTTCCATTTTTTGTCTTGAACATGCTATAACATTTTTGGCATGCTAAAACTGTATTTAAACAAAATGCAATAGAAAGTCTCTGTGTATATGTATATAATACTTTGGAAGCAAGGTCTTGATTCTTTTCTCATGAACGTGGATTTAAGGGTTGGTGGCGATATGCTGAGATGTGGGGTGAGAAAGCCAGCTTCTCTGGAAAGGTGCCTGGGCCTCCCTCTGCTATGGATGTTTGTTAGCAGATTCCATACATATTGAACCCATCAGTCATCCCTTCATTAACTATGGATCATTGTGCCTCAGGAGCTCTACGAATAGACAATGTAAAACTCTCCAGGATGGAGATAATCTTAGTTAGCACCTGAGTAAAACTATAAACTCTAATATTTTCCCTTCTCTCTCCTTTTCTCTCCCACAGATGAACACAATGATGTGCAGAAGAAAACCTTTACCAAATGGATAAATGCTAGATTTTCAAGGTAATGGAGACTTGCAAAAACTTTGATGATTTGGATACCTCATCCTGGTTAATAGAGTTTTGTTGGAGGTGCAGTGAATTTTCCCCAGGAAATGTGACCTAGCAGAAATCTTCTGAATATGCAGATATATTTATTTTTCCTTTACTCTCTATAATAAGTTTAAGTGGAAATTCTGGTGTAAAAAGTCCATGGTATAAACATTCATGGTAAAAAGCTATGTATTTTTATCTAACATTCTGTAGGGGCTTCCCAGGTGGCTTGGTAAAGAATCCGCTTTCTAGTGCAGCAGATGCAAGAGACACGGGTTCAATCCCTGGGTCGGGAAGATCCCCTGGAGAAGAAAATGGCAACCCACTCCAGCATTCTTGCCTGGAGAATGCCATGGACAGAGGAGGCTGGCGGGCTACAGTCCATGGGATTGCAAAAGAGCCGGACACAACTTAGTGACAATAACAACAGCATTCTCTAGATATGAAGCTGCTAGCTTGCTGCTTTGGATTCTGTGACTTCTAGGTGCATTTAGGAAATAATATCTCATTGGGAAATTTTTGTGCTTACTTAGCTGAAAAGATGATGATTTCATTTTTGCCTGGTTAAAATCAATTTGCTATTATTCAGGTAGCCTTTTCTACCTTGTGCAACGTTTGAGGATTGTCATACTGATAGGTCTGGCTAATAATGTTTACTGCCCTCTGGTTTTTTTCTTTTGAACTTCCTGATTTATTTCCCCCAAATCTGTTCTTTCTCAGCATTTCTAACCACTTGGATCATAATCAAGTTTGATTAATATTTTTTTAGGAGCAAGAATGCTGAAGAGAGAAATTGATATTATTCTTTTTAAACTAGTTCTAATATAATTATTCATTGGTCATTTCAGTTGGAATTTTGTCTTCTAAATCTGAGATGGGAGAATAATTTTTAGATTTTTTGATTATAGGACTATGCAAAAAACTAAAGGCTTCTCAGAGAAACCCTGTTTTGGGGTTTTTAATTTTAAAATTTCTTAGTTTTCCACTTGAAGTGTTGCAAAGGTCAGGAAAATAAACATTGGCATTTATTTGAGGCAAAATCAGAATGTTTTAAGATTAGAGTTGCAGTGCAATTTAAAAGATGTTCCATGTCCCACTATTTACAGTTCATTATTTGATTGCAGTGTATTTTTAGGTTTTCCAAGTTTTTGTTGAGGAATATTTTGTCTTGCTTCTGAGAATGTAAGGAATGTGAAAACCGCCTGACTTTGATAGAGGATCAAGGAAGAGAATTACTCCATAATTGGTGGTTTTGTGTGTAGGATTACTCTGAAGCAGACATAGGTGATTTTTGGTAAAATTTTATTTATTTTGTTCAAGAAGTACAGTTAACGTCTGGGTGCTTTGGATTCAACATTATTCAAAACTTTTGAAGTAATCGTCTTCATGTGGACCAGATTCTGGGCAACACGATTTTAGGAACGAAGAGAGTCTATACAGGAGATATTTTATCCCAAGCGTCTCATGAGTGCTCAGTTGTGTGAGATTCTCTATTTTGACTATTGCTGAGGTTAATATGGTCCTTTTCTAGACAGCGCAAGTTAGCAGACCTCGTTTTTAGCAGCTTGAGTCATTGTGGAAGAATCACCTTAGAGCTGATTTTGAAGATTGATTTGAAAACTTTGTATTGTTGACAGGCTTGCATTTCAGTAACATTTGAAACTAGGTGAATTACTTTGTTCCTGTTTGTGAGACTAGAGAAACGTAGATAGTACCGTAGGACACGAAAAGAGGAGAAGTAGAGTAAAGATGACAGTTGAGCAAGAATAACTGAAAATGTTTAAGCTTATCATTATTGCCATGAATCTGACCCAGACAAGACATTCCCTTAACAGCACATGATAGATCATTGACCCGGCAGACCCACGTCCTTTCCAGGTCCATAGCCATTGCTGAAACATGTAAGGTTAGACCCTTGAACCCAGTGCTGCCCAAGTACTCCTTCACGCTGAGCTTTAAAAATATCCTCACTTCTGTTATTGTCCTGGGACTTCTTCCCTGGGTGGTTCTCATATTTACTGATCATGTGGGTCATATACCCCACCGAATTCTTTCAAGAATTAACTCAGTATTTATCATGGGCTATTGATATCTTCGGGTGTCCCTGGTGGCTTAGACAGTAAAGAATCCTCTTGTAAAGCTGGAGACCTGGGTTTGATCCCTGAGTCGGGAAGATCCCCTGGAGGAAGGCATGGAAACCCACTCCAGTATTCTTGCCTGGACAGAGGAACCTGGTGGGCTACAGTCCATGGATTGCAAAGAGTTGGATACGACTGAGCAACTAAGCACAGCGCAGCATTGATATCTTTAGAAAGATCTGAACACAAAGTCCAGTAGTACTAGAATAGTTTATTTAGTGAACTTGATATTTAAATGTATACATTTATAATGTATATATTATTTTGTAATATTAAATAAAGGCTTTAAGTCCCATGTAAATTCTTTGCCCCAGGAAGCTTGTAATTATTAGCAAGACAATGAAATGATTAAGTAGCATTATCAGTTACAGTAAAAGGTCCAGTTATATAGACTGACATGGAAGCTAAAAGCTTGTTATTGTTTTCAAGAGCAATTTTTATTAAGATCACTATTAGGTTTTTTTTTTCAAGAACAGTTTTTTTATTTTTATTTTTTATTATGGCTACTATTAAAAGATTGTTTGGAGAAAAAAATGTCAAAGTAGAGCTGCCCCTGGAAACATTTCCTTTCCGATTACTTCTGGTAAGAAGTCAGAGTCTAGAAGGAAATCTGGAGGAGCCTAGAACACAGTTATCAAAGGATTTATGATTATATGGATATAAAGAGGAGAGCTCATAACTGTCACACTAAATTCCAAGCCCACTGTTTCCTTTCTTCTGGTTGTTTTAATTCTGTAAGTCGGGGCTCTTCCACACTGATGCTCAGAAAAGGGAATAAAAGTTCTGAAATGGAAGATTTCCATAAACTCTTCATAGATTCTTGCTGAGTTTGGGATCAGGTTGTATTTGGGCATAGTGTATCCAGAGGTTCAGTTCAGTTCAGTTCAGTTGCTCAGCATGTCCGACTATTGGCGATGCCATGAATTGCAGCTCGCCAGGCCTCCCTTCCATCACCAGCTTCCGGAGTTCACTCACACTCACATCCATTGAGTCAGTGATGCCATCCAGCCATCTTATCCTCTGTCGTCCCCTTCTCCTCCTGCCCCCAATCCCTCCCAGCATCAGAGTCTTTTCCAGTGAGTCTTCTCTTCGCATGAGGTGGCCAAAGTACTGGAGTTTCAGCTTCAGCATCAGTCCTTCCAAAGAACACCCAGGGCTGATCTCCTTTAGAATGGAGTGATTGGATCTCCTTGCAGTCCGAGGGACTCTCAAGAGTCTTCTCCAGCCCCGCAGTTCAAAAGCATCAATTCTTCAGCGCTCAGCTTTCTTCACAGTCCAACTCTCACATCCATGCATGACCACTGGAAAAACCATAGCCTTGACTAGATGGACCTTTGTTAGCAAAGAATGTCTCTGCTTTTGAATATGCCATCTGCTGCTAAGTCACTTCAGTCGTATCCGACTGTGTGCGACCCCACAGACGACAGCTCGTCAGGCTCCCCCGTCCCTGGGATTCTCTAGGCAAGAACTCTGGAGTGGGTTGCCATTTCCTTCTCCAATGCATGAAAGTGAAAAGGGAAAGGGAAGTCGCTGAGTCGTGTCCGACTCTTAGCGACCCCATGGACTGCAGCCCACCAGGCTCTTCCGTCCATTGGATTTTCTGGGCAAGAGTACTGGAGTGGGGTGCCTTGCCTTCTCCCAATATGCCATCTAGGTTGGTCATAACTTTCCTTCCAAGAGTAAGCGTCGTTTAATTTCATGGCTGTAGTCACCATCTGCAGAGATTTTGGAGCCCCTCAAAATAAAGCCTTGACACTGTTTCTACTGTTTCCCCATCTATTTCCCATGAAGTGATTGGACCAGATGCCATGATATTAGTTTTCTGAATGTTGAGTTTTAAGCCAACTTTTTCACTTTCCTCTTTCCAGAGGTTAGCAAGAGAAAAAAAGGTACTATTGAAGGGAACAGATTTTATTTCTTTCTTTTTTATCCATGTCCTTTGGTATGTTGTGGTGGACTTTAAAATGTAATTATTGATCAAGTCTACTTTTTCCATGCAATGTGAGTCTCTCTACAGAGTAGTACTGTCCTTGTGCTGAGAAATCCAAGTAGACCCTTATGGCCTCTTCTGCCTTTTAGGAATTTGTTTTAAATTCCTTCCCTGGACATCTCCTTCTTGAGCATCCCTCCACACCAACCAAAGTCTCAAATGCCAAATCTTGTTGATTCTAGTACCATATACATTCGACATTGTTCATTTTTCTCCATCTTTCCTGACACTGACACCCCCTTTTGCCAAGTCATTTTTATCTGAATTAAGAATAATTAAATGCCTTTTTGATGGGCAGAAAATCTGTGGGAATCCTGTCAGCTCAGCCATATGCTGTATCTGCCTTGCATCATCTTTGAGCTACTGTACAACTCAGTGAGTTGTAGAAAATGGATAGTAATGGAAATGATTCTTATCCATAAAAATGCAGAGTGGCTGGAATGCAATTGATTATTTCCCCTTGGGTAGACTAGGGTTTGCATCTGTTGTCAATTTGTTTCAACTTTCCTTTATTGCATTTAACATGTGGTTTAAAAAATTTTTCTTTGAACCAGTTGTAATACCTTACTGGTTTCCTGATTGCTTAATGAGTTAAAGCCTTTACTTTAATAATACATTTGTTGGGGAATCATGACTTTACTATTTGGGAAATTTATCCCTGAATATGTGGGCCATCATCATAATCCACCGCTAGGTCTTCTTTCCATGGTTCACCTTATCCATCTCCTTCCTTCTATTTTCTACAGAATAGCTGGAGTGTATCTTAAAGTGTAAGCCTAAATACCTCTTTCTCTTCAGTAAAATCTTTCAATGGCTGTCTATTTGTTCTTATTTCGCTTTTAAGAACCTAAGAAGTTGCCCCTCCAGTCTGCTCTAATTTCACTTTACTCTAGCTCATTATACTCTGGCCACTGCAGTGGACCGTCTCATGGCTTTAGCACATTCTCCTTCTCCATCTTTTTTTAGGCAGCTCCTGCTCCTTTTTCTTGCCTGAGCTTAAATGTCATTTTCCCAAGGACACTTTTTCTGAGCTCCCATACTTGGGCAGATATGCTCTGTATGCTAAAGTGTTAACCTTTGAAGCACTTACTATAATCGTCTTTCAACTAATTGCATCTCAAAATACTTGTCTTCCCTTTTCTAGACAGTGGTATGTTCCATGGGTGCAGGGACTGTCTATTTTATTAACTGGCACAACCTCTAGCATTAGTAAGCATTCAGTGAGTGTCTGTAGGCTTAATAAATAAATGAATGGCAGTGACAGAAACATACATTTAAATGCCTAACAGTATATATGTCCAAAAACCAGGTGAAAGTGGTTGTCTTGGAAATAGATGGAGTAGAGTGTGGAATTGAGTCCAGAATGGCATAAATTGCTTTATTTCATGGAAACAAGCATTACAATTTTGCTGCATTTATCCACAAAAACAAATCCAACCATGCAGTTTCCACATTTACCTGGTGTCTTGGAGATGTGCTGGAAAGATTGTTAAATCATCATTTGGATTTAATACGTATGATTCTCTTATTTATGGGAGAGGCTTCTTCAAATAGGATGTGCCTACTGAGTTCACAGTGATGAAAAATGAACTTTAAAACTTAAAATCTGCTCAATTCATTCCTCTATAAGGGGTTTGGTTAAGAGTTTGAGAATGCTGTATAATACTTTCATAGCTAAGACAGCATTTACTATACATATATATTCTTTTTGCTTCAAGTCCTTGTTAGTGTGTCACAGAATATATGCCACTTTGGAGTCTGGTTGTCCTGAGAAGTCACACAGTGTAGAATAATTTAGGATTGTTGGGTTTGAGAAGTTATGGAAAGCATAGGAAAAAATGATTATCTAGAGGAGTTGAGAATTTGGAAATTAAACACTTATTCCTGGGTATGCTGCTCATTTATTTATGACCTCAGGCAAATTAGTAGCCAGTTTTGGTTTTTTTTTGGCCAGGTCACTTGGTTTTTACTCTTTAGCTATAAAACACTAAAACACACTGGAGCATAATTACTTGCCTCATGTTGCTAAGAAATATTGAGGCATAATTGTGAAACTTTATAGGAGATTATAATTACCTAGGAATGCTAAATTAAAATTCTATCAGGGACCCTTCCAATTTGTGGCACCCCTGATCTGTGCTGTACGTATATTTTAAAGGAAAAATGGAAAAAGGCATTGGCTCATTAAGCCCACTTTATTCCATGGTCTGGTGGGTGAAGTTTGAGTGTTTTGTTCACTCTGATTTTAAGAGGCTCGTTTATTAGCAGATTCTTCTCCCAAGGGAGGCAGCGAAGGCCTCACTTTCAGTGTTTGGAAATTTGTTCTGACTTTAAGCCTGCATTTTCTTTGGCTGACTTTCAGAACTGCTCATCTGTCAGAGCAGAGATGTACAAATTGCAGAAGCTCTTTTATCAGTTTGGTGAGGCAGTTCTCAAAAGAAGTTTAAAGAATGAAGGTTAGATAGAGAATAGGCCCACTTAAAAATGCTGAACTTCAGTTTGGGCAGATTTCTGCTTTTCCTTTTTTGAAGGCAAAGATGAGCCAAGTTTTCATTTCGTTACTATTCCAAACTTGAACTTCAAATGTATAGAACATCTGAAAGGAAATCTGTGAAGCGTTTTTAAACCATTTCAATGTGAAGAGCTTTCCTAGTATGTTCCGTTTGGAGACAGTGGGACATTGCTTTCAGTGTCTCTGTTGTTTGCAACTCTATTCACACTGGATGTGGTGGGTCACAAAATTAGGAGTGGGAAAGGTTGTGTAGGAGAGTGCAACAAAAGCTGCCTGCATGTGCTTAGTCCCCTTCTTAGTGTCATGAGGGAGACTGTACAGGCTTCCTTGTTTGATCGTAAATAACATCTATAGTAGAGATTTGAGTTGGAGTTACCCACTGAGTTTACTATTGACTTATTTTCATGAATATGTGTATGGTGGCCAACTAATTATTTTAGGGGGCCGTAAACATTCACGTGGTTCCTTAAGTTTCAGTTTATTCTATTCATCAGTACCTATAAAGCAAACGGTATAGTGCATTTCATATTCCTAAACAGCTTCCTGACATGTTTTAGCTATATTATGTAAATATTTGGTTTTTGTTGTTGTTTTCATTCAGTTTGATTGGTTTGGTTCCAAACATACTTGCAAACATGACCTTCACTTAGTTACTGTGGTTAAGTTAAAATATATATATTAAACATTATTTAACATGCTGTGTTCATACCTATTGAGGATTTAATAAATGCTTTTGATTGAGCCTATTAGTATTGATAACTTTTGAATTGTGATGCTGGAGAAGACTCTTGAGAGTCCCTTGGGTGGCAAGGAGATCAAACCAGCCAATTCTAAAGGAAACCAACCCTGAATATTCATTGGAAGGGCAATTGCTGAAGCTGAAGCTCCAGTACTTTGGCCACCCGATGCGAACAGCTGACTCATGGGAAAAGGTCCTAATGCTGGGAGAGACTGAAGATCAAAGAAGAAGTGGGCAGCAGAGGATGAGATGGTTAAATAAAGCATCACTGATTCAATGGACATGAATTTGAGCAAACTCTGGGAGATGGTGGATGACAGGATGACAGAGGAGCCTGGTGTGCTACAGTCCATGGCACTGCAGAGTCAGACATGACTTAGCGACTGAACTTTAGTATTTGTAATCGTTAAACGAGTTTGGAAGTTTTGTAGCACATGCTAAGCCTTTGTCATTGATAATCGATCTGGGGATTGATCTGCTGATAGGAAATGGCTCTTCAGCCTTCACCTAGAGAGAGGAGGGCAGAGCCACCTACTTGAGCTTTTGCATTCAGCCCGTGTGACCCACCATCTCCACCTTCAGAAATGGGCTCTGACGGGCACATTGTGGGCCAGCGCGTTATAAAGGGAGGATTCTTAAAGAGATGGTGGTTTTGGGGAAAAGAAGCTCTTTCTGTTAAAGAGGGCTAGGAGATTTAGGGACCGTTTTCAGCTGTACTTGCCCTAGGAAGCTTTTGGCTCCAGTGGCTACTGGCAGTCATTCAACATGACCAGTCCTGGTGGGAGTCAGACTGGGTGGGAAGTAGGGGGAGCTGACACTGCTATTTTTATTTTTATAATTCGTTGGGGAAATAAAAAAAAATCCTGTCAACTACAAGATCTTTATTCAACATAGAATACAGAGAAAACATGATTTATTATTGAATGTTTGTGTCAGATGAGGTGCACACAGACCAGAAACCTGGACAGAATTTCATACAAACATACAATAAAGTAGAACAAAGAACAGTAAGTGTGTTTCTCCTGGAAAGACAAACGGATGCTCCTTGTGCTGGTCTCCTGTCAACCTCCTGAGAGACTTCTGAGATGATTTTGAAGTCTGTTATGTTGCACTGGAAAATTGAGGATGAGTTTATCAAATTCCTAACCCCCAAATTAGGCCTGTTATGTCTTTAAGGAGAGACCCTAAGGAGAAGGAAGGGGCAGGGTGACTGCTGCTGCTGTCTCTTCAGTCGTGTCCGACTCTATACGACCCCATAGAGGGCAGCCCACCAGGCTCCCCCGTCCCTGGGATTCTCCAGGCAAGAACACTGGAGTGGGTTGCCATTTCCTTCTCCATTACATTACCACTCTCAGTGCCCTAACTGATGCCTTGCCCTTTTCCTTGGAAGCCTGTCTGCTGAGGCAGCCAGGGATTCTGTTGAGGCAGCCACTGGATTCTGCAGCCATTTCCACAGCTTTGCTAGTTGAGCATATATGGAATGAGCTGTATTGTTTATTGATTCGACAGACCTCGCCTGGTTATTTGGTCATGGAGTGTGCACGTGGCCTTGCCCATGGCTGCTGAGTGTGGGAGCTTTTTGCCGTTCAGTGGCTCTGTCAGGTCTGACTCTTTGTGACCCCATGGACTGCAGCATGCCAGGCTTCCCTGTCCTTCACCATCTCCTGGAGTTTGCTCAGACTCAGGTCTGTTGAGTCAGTGATGCCATCCAACCATCTCATCCTCTGTTGTCCCCTCCATCTCCTGCCTTCAGTCTTTGCCAGCATCGGATCTTTTCCAGTGAGTCGCTCTTCACATCAGGTGGCCAAAGTATTGGAGCTTCAGCTTCAGCATCAGTCCTTCCAGTGAATGTTCAGGATTGATTTCTTTTAGGATTGTGTTCCTTATCATCCCGGTTTTCTCAGTATTATCTCAGTTACTTTTGGTTTTACCGAAAGTGTTAGTTGCCCGGTCCTATCCATGAACTGTAGACCGCCATGCTCCTCTGTCCATGGGATTCTCCAGGCAGGAGTACTGGATTGGGTAGCCATTGCCTTCTCCAGGGGATCTTCCTGATACAGGGATCGAACCCTGGTCTCCTGTATTGAAGGCAGGTTCTTTACCTTCTGAGCCACTTCTTGTTACAATACAATACATACAATAGTATGACCTTTTAAAATGATTAAGTAACTTTTATTGGAGTGTAATTGCTGTACAATGTTGTGTTAGTTTCTGCTGTGCCGAGAAGTGAATCTGCTATATGTATAGATATATTCCCTCCCTTTTGGACCTCCTCACCCTGCATCCCACCCATCTAGTTCATCACAGAGCCCCCAGCTGAGTTCCCTGTGCTGTACGGCAGCGTCTCCCTAGCTATTTTGTGCGTGGTAGTGTATATATGTCAATCTCCCAGTCTCCCAGTTCATCCTGTCCCCCTTGTCCTGCTTGTGTCCACGTGTTTGTTCTCTATGTCTGTGTCTCTATTCCTGTCCTGCACAATAGTTTCATCTGTACCATTTTTCTAGATCCCATATGTAAACGTTAATATATGGCATTTGTTTTTCTCTTTCTGACTTCACTCTTTATTACTTTTGATTTTCTGAAATATATTATTGGATTTAACTTGTATTTTATGGTATTCTATAATTTCTAAGGCAAATGCACCTTCATTACTTTGACTTCTTTGTGAGCACAGCAACTATCACTGCTGTGTAGCTACTGTGGCGTGAGTTGGATTGCCTGAGCCATCTGCTTCTCCAGAATCTCTCTCCTTCCTTTTCCTCTTGCCCTCCTTTCTTCCAAACAAGCTTCTAAATGGAATCTTGTCCAGTCATAAGGACTAGTGCTGACCACCACGAATTCTTAAAGAGGCTGGCTGAGAGGCGTGCACTCACTCGTTCTTTAAGTGACTGTGGCACGTTTTGCCGGCTTTCTTTTATCAAGGTGCTTACTGACCTCCTTGGCATTTTATTGCTCTTGTTTTGCTTTTCAGTTGAAAGCAGTGCAGCTTTCGCTCTTTCGCCATGGGACTGAATCATAAAGTAGGCACTGAAGAGTATGCACTCTTCATTTCATCCATTAAGCTCTATGCTTTATAATTATTATGAACCTAATTTCATCAGTTTGTTTAATTTTTCCTAGAGATCAGTTCTGTCAGTTTAGTCGCTCAGTTGTGTCCAACTCTTTGCGATCCCATGGACTCAGGCACGCCAGGCTTCCCTGTTCTCTGAAGTTTGCACCAACTCATGTCATCGAGTTGGTGATGCCATCCAACCATCTCATCCTCTGTCACCCTCTTCTCCTGCCTTCAGTCTTTCCCAGCATCAGGGTCTTTTCCAGCAGGTCAATTTTTCACATCAGGTGGCCAAAGTGTTGGAGCTTCAGCTTCAGCATTACTCTTTCCAATCAATATTCAGGACTGATTTCCTTTGGGATGGACTGGTTGGATCTCCTTGCAGTCCAAGGGACTCTCAGGAGTCTTCTCCAACACCACAGTTCAAAAGCATCAATTCTTCGGCACTCAGTTTTCTTTACAGTCCAACTCTCACATCCATACATGACTACTGGAAAAACCATAGCTTTGACTAGATGGACCTTTGATGAAGTGCAGTTGTTCAGTCATGTCTGACTCTTTGCAACCCCATGGACTATAGCCTACCAGGCTCCTCCGTCCATGGGATTTTCCAGGCAAGAGTACTGGAGTAGGTTGTTGTTCCTTTCTCCAGGGGATCTTCAAAACCCAGGAGTTGAACCTGAGTCTCCCACATTGCAGGCAGACACTTTACCATTTGAGCCACCAGGCAAGCCCCTTTGATACCACTTTTTAAATGATTTGGGCTTCCCCGGTTGCTTGCTGGTAAAGAATCCACCTGCAATGTGGGAGACCTGGTTTCGATCCCTGGGTTGGAAAGATCTTCTGGAGAAGGGAAAGGCTACCCACTCCAGTATTCTGGCTGCAGAATTCCATGGACTGTATAGTCTATGGAGTCACAAAGAGTTGGACATGGCTGAGTGACTTTCACTTCACCTCACTTTTTAAAGTGTATATTTATTTTATATAGTAATAGACATTATAAAAATTAGATGGTAGAGTAAATCCAAAGAGACATTTTAAAACCACTTTTAATTCTGCCATCAAGAGAAAAAGTACATTTTTGTTGTAAAATACTTAAAAGAAATCCTTTTACATATACACATAATTAACCAAAATGACATTGTACATAGTGCTCACTGATACATTATTGATTTTTAAGGAAAAAAAAATTACAAGAGGTACATTTTTATTAGTGCTGAGATTTGGGATTCATAAAGATTCTTTTTTAAAATATTAAAAGATGTATTAAAGTAAATCATTCACTTCTTTTTGAGTTTTTAAAATAACTCCTTGCAAAAAAATCACTCAAAAGAAAAGAGAGAGAGACTCTATAAAACTTACAATATGTTATCAGATGCTGGAGCATCATTCTAAAATTGATTGGGGCATCAGACTTACCTGAGAAGAATGCAGAAAATATGATGGCATGTACACGATATGGGCTTCCCAAGTGACTCTAGTGGTAAAGAATCCGCCTGCCAATGCAGGAGACACGAGAGACTCAGGTTCGATCCCTGAGTTGGGAGGATCCTCTGGAGTAGGAAATGGCACCCCATTCCAGTATTCTTGACTGGAATAACCCCATGGACTGAAGAACCTGGTGGGCTGTGTCCATGGGGTTGCAAAGAGTCAGACATGACTGAGCGACTGAGCACAGCACATATACACTATATACGTGTGTGTGAGAGTGTGAGAGTGTGTGTGTGTGTGTGTGAGAGTGTGAGAGTGTGTGTGTGTGTGTGTGTGTGTGCCATACATATGGGGGCTTCCCAGGTGGCTCGTGGTAAAGAATCTGCCTGCCAATGCAGGAGACACAAGACTTGGGTTCAATTCCTGGGTCAAGGTGGTTCCCTGGAAAAGGTAATGGCAACCTACTCCCGTATTCTTGCGTGGGAAATCCCATGGACAGAGGAGCCTAGTGGGGTACAGACCATGGGATTGCAGAAGATTCAGATACAACTTAGCGACTAAACAACAAAAAAGGCTAAATGCTGCTCAGGGCTTATTTGTCTTTCAAATTCAGGATTATTCATGTCTACTATTTTGTGTTTATTGAAAAACTATGGAAACCCTGTCTTGTAAATGGGGGGGGTGACTTGAGTTTGGCATTTCTGCACGGCCAGGCACAAAGGAGGTATTCACCAGTTATTTGTCCAATTGAATTATTAAACTGTATTCTCTCTGTCAGAGAGATTTCTGCAAATAAGTCTCGGCAGAGAATTAAAAATCTAAATAAAAGTTTAACTGTCGGGCTGAATCAATTTTTATTTTTATTCAGCAATGACTTCTGACATTTCCAGCTGTTTCCCAGGGTGGATCCCATGTTTAGAGTCTGTGATTTGAAAGTACCAGAGGTGCTTTAAAGCCATGAACTTGGAACAGAATTTTCATTTTTAGTTCATTTACATGTGGTGTATATCTTGTTTGCTGTCTTTGGGAAGTCATTAAATAAATATACCTCCTCCTTTTCTCCTCCCACCTCACCACTAATTAACTGTTTCCTTCCCTATATGTCAGGACCCCATGCTCTCGTAATTTTAGTTGCAGTTCAGTATGGACTTTGAGAACCTGGGTTTGGAGTCAGACCTGTGGTATCATTGCCTGGTTCTGCCTCTCACCTGTCATGTCACTTTTGTGTCTCAGTTTTCTTACCTTAAAGTTCTATTTAAATAAACAAAGAATGCGTTTAAATCTGTGTTGATCTCTTAGAACATAACCGAGCCATAGTAAGTCATGCTATTATTATGTCTAAACTCTTCATGTTTCCACTGTCAGTTTTTGTATGGCCCATGAGCTAAGAATGTTTTCACATTTTTAGGTGGTTGCAAAATCAAAAAGAGATCTCATGATGCATGGACAGTATATGAAGTTCAGATTTCAATGTCCACAGATCAAGTTTGTTGAAACACAGACACTGTTCCCTTCGGCTTATCTGAGTATATACTGCTTGTGCTGCTTTTACATCATGACAACAGGCTTGAGAAATTTCAGTAGAGACCTCCTGGCCAACAAAGACTAAATGAAATACTATCTGAACCTTTACAAAAGGCATTTTCTGCCCTCTGTTGTAAGACACAAAGCACTAAATCACCATACTTACAGGTGTAACTCTACTAGTTGGTAGGTGGAAAGGGGTCATGGTTCTTTCCATCTGTATGTGGGACATTCCTAAATTGTATTTTTTCAGGAATATGTAGTATTTTGTAGTGATTGGTCATGGGTGTGGGGAGCGTGAATGTCTGTTTTATATGTAAGTTCTGAACCACAGAACTTGTTTTGAATTTGTAAGAGCCCTAGTCCCTTCCTTCCTTCAGGTTGTATGGTAATTTAACATTTTGAGGAATGACAGAACAGTTTTCCACAGTGGCTGCATCATTTTACATTGTTGCCAGCAAAGTACAGGGTTCCAGTATTTTCACTTGCTCCCCAACACTTATTATTTCTCTCCAATCTTGTTATTTTCTGTTGTGGCTGCTTTTTAAATTAGCTATCTTAGATGTGAGGTGGTTTCTTATTGTGATCTTAATTTGCCTCTCTCTGATGGATGTTAAGTGTCTTCTCATGAAAGTGAAAATGAAAGTTGCTCAGTCATGGCCAACTCTTGACTCTTTGTGACCCCATGGACTATAGAGTCCATGGAATCCTCCAGACCAGAATCAGGAATCGGTAGCCTTTCCCTTCTCCAGAGGATCTTTCCAACCCAGGGATCGAACCCAGGTTTCCTGCATTGCAGATGATTCTTTACCAGCTGATCCACAATGGAAGGCTAAGAATACTGGAGTGGGTAGCCTATCCATTCTCCAGTGGATCTTCCTGACTCAGAATCGAACCAGGGTCTCCTGAGCTTAGTATAATCTATATTGCAATGAAACCTAATTTAAGGGAAAAATATCTCCACTGAGGAGATCCATGGGCTGTATTTTCCTTCCTGCAGGTGTATGTGGTGCTTCTGAAGGTACCAGGTGGAAGTCACAGTGACCACATCATCATTGGGAGTGGGGTGAGGGAGTTAGGAGAATAGGGACATAGCACAAAGCATATTTCATATGGATTGCCATCAGTATTTTCCTGAAATCTGGAAAATGAATAAAGCAGTTGAGTTGTTACTGTTGGATTTGTTTTGGCTTTTAAAAAATATAAAGGCATTGATTTACCTTGTATGAGTGATTAGCTTCTAGAAGGACAGAACTATGTCTCAGTTACCTTTGTTTCAAGAGAGTGTTTCACAAGGAGTTTTTCTGAAGATGTGTTGCTCAGTGAACAAATGAATGAGCTGGACAAGAGAGAGCTGGTGTCTGATGCAGGAAAATGAGTGCTGCCTCTTGATGAATGCCTCCTGCTTTAACCACTGAGCTGCAGTGGAGCTTCAGGAAGAATCTGCTGCATTTGCTGCTGAGTTATGCTTGTCTCACGGTGCATATGTAAAGGGCAGGTGTGCCTTTGTAGAATCATGGTCATTGTTTTTGAATGGGATGTATCCATACAGGTCACTGAATTGGTGAATTTGGGACTTGGAAGATCTTTCTCTGTGAAGTGACGCTAATGTGTACTCAAGTTCAGAATTTGCTTTTACATGCCTGCCTGAGATGAAGTGCTTATTTGTTTTACACTTTCTTTCAGCTGTTGTTGACATTTTATTGCACTTTTATGACAGTATAAAAATGAAGTTTATGCTTCTGATATGAATGATAATTCCAAACATTAATTGAATCTCTGTCATCATCAGATGAGTCAGTAGATGTAGAAAGGCCACTTTTCCAAAGCTACATGGCTGGTAGGAGGCTGGTCGACAATTAGATTCTGAGTGGGTGTTCATAATTGTACTATGGACTAATACTGTTACTTAATATATTTCAATTTGTGCGTTTGTTCTGCTTTTGGCTGCACTGGCTCCTTGTTGCGGTGCACAGGCTCTTCATTGTGGCCTGTGGACTTTCTCTAGCTGCGGTGCGAGGGCTTAGTTGCCCTGAAGCATGTGGGATCTTAGTTTCCTGACCAGAGATTGAGCAGCAAGTTAGAATGAACATGGACCCCTGCATTGGAAGGTGGATTCTCAACCCCTCGATCACCAGGGAAGTCCTTGACTAATATATTTACTATATTTTATTCTATGCTGATCTGTTACTTTATTTCTTTTTTGGAAAATGGATAATGTAGTGGATTTAAGAATGGATAAATGCCACCCAGGGGCTTTCCTGGTGGCTCAGTGGTAAAGAATCCACCTGTCAATATAGGAGCTGTGCATTTGATCCCTGGGTTGGGAAAATCCCCTGGAGAAGGAAATGGCAACCCACTCCAGTATTCTTGCCTGGGAAATCCTATGGACAGAGGAGCCTGGTGGGCTACAGTCCATGGGGTTGCAAAGAGTCGGACATGACTTACCGACTAATCAGCAACAATCACAAATGCTGCCCAGACATTATTTAGTTGCCTATGTCCTCAGTATTCTTAAGATCCTTTCTGTGCTTAGATATCTCTATTTGTTTCTTCCTTGAACTTTACCTGTATTCTTGTCTCTTTGTTCTAAGACCAGTGTTGTTCACCTCTTCCTGAAAGGGAATCTGGATATTTGGTGGCTGCTTTGCTTAAGTGTACTTGGGTGGGTTTTGAGAGGAGGAATGTAGGGGTAGCAGGTGATTGGGGCCATTTCTGCTCTTTGCTTTTACTGACAGCAGGTAAGGAGTCTTTAAAATTATTTTTTCTGTTTGAAAATTTTGGCCACACCTTGAGGCATGTGGGATCCTAGTTTTTTTGCCAGGGATCTACCTCATACCCCCGCATTGGAAACATGGAACGGTCCCAAGAAGTCTTTAATGTGCAGGGATCTTTCCTGCTCTGCCTAAAGGTATTACCTCTGGATCTGGCCTCTGCATCATGCAAATCTGTTTATTATGATAGATGGAGATCATCTGTGTGTTTCTGACATCATTGCTGCTAACGCAATGGTAGCTGGAAACGAAAAAGCAGCTTTGTTTCAGATATAAATAAATGATAGTTTATTCTTTACCGATTCTGTGGTGAAGACTTTACCATACCTCCCTTCATTTAGAATATGTGAACTATGGAAAAGCCATCTGATAAAAACCATCAGTTGAGTATATATTATATATAATCAAAATCGTAAGAAATCAAGAGGAGAGGGAAAAAAGGGAAAATGCAAAGTTTAGGAAACTTCAGAATGGTTTCCTTCCTGCTTATCCATGTCAAGCTCAGTATAATTCTGTTTCATATGATTTCATGTTTTTTAAAGTGAAGAATAATGAAGATACAATGATTAATGGTTATAAAATATCTTTATTACTGATAAGAACTAAGACTGTTGATCTCTGGAGATTTCATGCTGGAAGAGAATAATTTGATTCAACATAATTATGAAACATTTATTATACTGTGCTTTGTAACCTTTTCACCTAATATTAATTTTTTGATTTTTATAATAACCTGTGATTTAGAAGACAGTTAAGTTGGTGATGTAGGTTCACTACTTAGTTAATGGTCATATTGAGATTTTCCATGAGTAATTGTCCTGTTGCATACAACTATGATGTCACACAGAGACAAGGTCTATCTGTGAATGAACTTGGATTTTTTAGCATTAGACAATAGAATATATTCATCAGGGGAACTTAATGCTTCTCTGGTGGCTTGATGGTAAAGAATCTGCCTTCAGTGCAGGAGACCCAGCTTTGATCCCTCAGTTGGGAAGATCCCCAAGAGTGGGAAATGGCAACCCACTCTAGTAAGTACTCTTGCCTAGAAAATCCCATGGACAGAGGAGGCTAGTAGGCTACAGTCCATGGGGTTGCAAAGAGTCGAACACGACTGAGCAACTAACAACATCAGAAACAAAGAGTTTAGAAATTATGTAAATTTTATCATTTAAAATATAGACTCATACTGAGTTTAGACATAGAGCCAAAAATATCCTAATCATTCAGAAGTTAGTAGCTAGAAATATAGACCAAGCACAGACCAAGCACCAGAGAATGAAACTGAAGAGCTGAAATTGATGACGACATGACGTGCTTCCATGAATGGAAATAGCGAAAGCCACGGTTATACTGTGAATGTACAGTGTAGAGCTGGAATAAGAATACGCTGTTTTCTTTGGTCTCTGCACCCAGGTGCTCTATGCTCATTTATATTTTTAACACCTCTTCCTTCTCAGGAATACACTGGACTCTTGAACAGCATGGGGTATTATAGGTGCTGATGCTGCAGAATTGAAAACCCACAAATAATTTAATTAGCTCTCTCCTGTCCCAGTTCCATATCAGTGAATTCAGCCAACCACGGATCATATAATATCGTAGTATTTCGGTTCAGTTCAGTTGCTCAGTCGTGTCCGATTCTTTGTGACCCCATGAATCACAGCACGCCAGGCCTCCTTGTCCATCACCAACTCCTGGAGTTCACCCAAACTCATGTCCATCGAGTTGGTGATGCCATCCAGCCATCTCATCCACTGCCCCCAATCCCTCCCAGCATCAGGGTCTTTTCCAGTGAGTCAGCTCTTCATATGAAGTGGCCAAAGTGTTGGAGTTTCAGCCTCAGCATCAGTCCTTCCAATGAACACCCAGGACTGGTTTCCTTTAAGATGGACTGGTTGAATCTCCTTGCAGTCCAAGGGACTCTCAGGAGTCTTCTCCAACACCACAGTTCAAAAGCATCAATTCTTTGGCACTCAGCTTTCTTCACAGTCCAGCTCTCACATTCATACATGACCACTGGAAAAACCATAGCCTTGACTAGATGGACCTTTGTTGGCAAAGTAGTGTCTCTGCTTTATAAAATGCTATCTAGGTTTGTCATAACTTTCCTTGCAAGGAGTAAGTGTCTTTTAATTTCATGGTTGCAATCACCATCTGCAGTGATTTTGGAGCCCCCCAAAATAAAGTCTGACACTGTTTCCCTGTTTCCCAATCTATTTCCCATGAAGTGATGGGACCATTATATCTACTACTGTGGGTAGGAATCCCTTAGAAGAAACGGAGTAGCCATCATGGTCAACAAAAGAGTCCGAAATGCAGTACTTGGATGCAATCTCAAAAATGACAGAATGATCTCTGTTTGTTTCCAAGGCAAACCATTCAATATCAGGGTAATCCAAGCGTATGCCCCAACCAGTAACGCTGAAGAAGCTGAAGTTGAATGGTTCTATGAAGACCTACAAGACCTTTTAGAACTAACACCCCAAAAAGATGTCCTTTTCATTATAGGGGACTGGAATGCAAAAGTAGGAAGTCAAGAAACACCTGGAGTAAACAGGCAGATTTGGCCTTGGAATACGGAATGAAGCAGGGCAAAGGCTAATAGAATTTTGCCAAGAGAACACACTGGTCATAGCAAACACCCTCTTCCAACAACACAAGAGAAGACTCTACACATGGACATCACCAGATGGTCAACACCGAAATCAGACTGATTATATTCTTTGCAGCCAAAGATGGAGAAGCTCTATACAGTCAGCAAAAATAAGACCGGGAGCTGACTGTGGCTCAGATCATGAAGTCCTTATTGCCAAAGTGTAGTATTTACTACTAAAAAAAAAAATCCACCTGTATGTGGACCTGTAGGAGTTAAACTGTGTTGTTCAGTGGTCAACCATAGTTACCATAGTCAAAGCATATTGACATTAACCACAGTTTTATTTACTTCTTTTCTAAGAAATAATGCAGTTTATATCTTTCAGCTTATAAAATTTGTTATAGAATTCACGGTTCTTTGTGCTTTTTTCCATACAAGGCAAATTTGTATTATCTGCTGATCACCCAGACTTGTAACTGAAAAAAAATTGCAATTTATGTGTGAAATTTCTGCTGCTGATATTGTGCTTTTCTTTTATAGAGTGGAAAACCACCTATCAGTGATATGTTCACAGACCTCAAGGATGGAAGGAAGCTATTGGATCTTCTAGAAGGCCTCACGGGAACCCACTGGTGAGAGATGTTATCTTCTAGAACCAGTCTAATGGAGTATCTCTTATAGCTGATACTTGAAGATCCTCTGAGGGTCCTTACAATGTAAAAGCTGATATAGGAACATAAAAAAAGGGTTTTAATGAATTTTTTGATGGAGCTATATTTAGGCTTTATTGAGGACTCTATTTTTATCCCAAAAATTACTTTTTATTTTTATTGCTCTCAGGCAGTAGAGAATTACAAAGAAGGATGGATATGTAAAGAAGGTATGATATTCTGAATAGTGGAAAGTAGAGACAAATATGTTTAATGTTATTTAACAAATGGTTAAAAAAAGTTATCAAAAGTGATGACGTCTATTTTTATTCAGATTTTCAGTATTCTCTTCATGTTTGTTTCATCATCAAATCCAACTCTATTACTTTAGGTGCACAGTACCTAATACTCACACAGAAGTAAGTTTGCCAATGAAGGGGATGCATTTTATGGGTACAAACTTTGACACTAGAGGTAGAATTACTATAAAAGGTATAGAGAGATGCACTTCTGAAGATGAATTTCTTTCTTGCTAGAGTGTGGGTTGTTAACACTCTACCTTTTGCACCAGATGGTGGGTGGGCACCTACTGGAGAAACCGATCCCTTTCTTAGATAAGATTCCCTGGCCAGTGAGGCAGAAAGAAGCCTCTCAGGTCACCTTTCCCCAGTTGGCAATTCCAGTCTTCCCAGAGGGCCCTCGTAATGCTATCTGGATCCTCGTATAGCACCTCTGAATCCTCTCTGCTCTGTCTACACTCGTGCAGGTAGAGGTGACATAACTTCTAAATCTTTGTGCCTTCAGCCCAGTTGAGACAGAATAAGCTTTTTCCCTGGTGGAGCATTGGTTGCCAAGCTTGTTGGTACCTTAGAATCACCAGGGAAATCTTGTACAAATTCCCAAACCAGACTGCACTAAAGACTCATTAAAACACAGTCATAGGGAGTGGGACTGGACACAGCATTGGTGTTTTGGGAAGATCCCTAGGAAATTCCAGTGTCAGGCATGCTAAGGAACCACTATCTTAGGATGCTATTTGTGGGAGGATTTGCATTCTGTCAGTGCTGGCCTCCGTGGTGGCCTGAGAACCCAGTGTGGGCTCCTAGCACAGAGTGGATCTGCAGGCTGAGCTGCTGTTTCACGTGCATCTCAGTGTCAATGATTGACAGCAACATGGAGAGACTGTCTCATTTGCTTTTGTGTTTTGCTTTCCAGCCGAAAGAACGTGGCTCCACAAGGGTGCATGCTTTAAATAATGTCAACAGAGTGCTGCAGGTTTTACATCAGAATAATGTAAGTTTGTCGTGTGACTTTGGGGGGTCCTTTGATGCCATTGGGATGATTTATTACGAAACCAGCCACCTGCTCTGGGCAGCGGTGTCAACCGATTTTTAGAAACATTTCTCATATGAGAAGTATTGAACCTTTTCTATGAGTGAAGGAATAGTTGTGCTTTTTTTGTGATTACTTTATTGATCTATTGTTTAAGTAATACATTTTTGTGACTTAGGTTTACCTGACTCTCTAAAGTGAAATTTTTCTTATCATTTACTTACATTGTTGTCTAAATGTGCTAAACCAAAAACCTGGGTTTCTGTTGAAAAATTGTCTTAAAAGTTATTTTTTCATTTTACTAGGTGGATTTAGTGAATATAGGAGGAACGGACATTGTAGATGGAAATCACAAACTGACTTTAGGATTACTTTGGAGCATCATTTTGCACTGGCAGGTGGGGAAATTTTCAATTACTTCTGAATAGGAATTGGGAATGGATCATATGTGTATTAGTTTCTTAGAGCTGCCACAGGGTACCACAAACTGGGTGGCTTCAACAATAGAAATTGTTTTTTCACAATTTTGGAGGCTAGAAATTGGAGATCCAGGTGTCAGCAAGGTTGGTTTCTTCTCCTTTATTGGTAGGTGGCTACCTTCTTCTTGTCTTCTCATGTGGTCTGTGTATGTCTGTGTCCTAATCTCCTTTGCTTATTCCAAGATACCAGTCATACTGGATTAGGGCTAACCTTGTGATCTCATTTTACCTTAACTACTTCTTTACAAATTCTATTTCTAAATACATCCCTATGGTGAGGTGCTGGCGGTTAGGATTTCAACATACGAATTTGGAGAAAAGATAATTCAACTTATTTGGAATGAAAAGCCTGACAAACTGCTCTATTTTCCTGGCCTAGAGAAAAAGTATCTATTTTTTAAATATTAAAATTTAAAAATCCCTGGCTTATAGAAGCTTTGCAAAAATAACTCAAAGAATTCATGGATACTTTTCACTCAGATTTTCCAAATGTTAACAGCTATTTGTATTTTTGTGTTTTTTCTCTCTCTGTCCCTCTTTCACTAAATGGTTAAGTAATTGTGTATTTTGTAAAAGCAAATTATTTTTCTAAAACCAAGAAGTTCTCTTATATAACTACAATATATTAAAATAATATAAAATGTCAAATACATAATATTTATATAGTTATAAATATATTTGTACATTATTATAATGTTTATAATGCTAATGTTAATCATTATACAATTATTATACTATACCCTAACAAACTATATAATTAGTAAAATCTGGAAGATAATATTGAAACAAAATAATTATGTGATCTAGAGATCTGATGGAGATTTTGTCAGTTGCCCCAATAATATCGTTTAGAGAAAAGAACACAGGATTATGAATTTTACATTATCTTTTCTTGTCTTTTTAGTCATCTTTAATCTGGCATAATTTCTGAGTATTTCTTTGCACTTCATGATATTGATGTTTTTGAAGAGTACTGAATAGTTATTTTGTAGAATGTTCTTCCATGTGGGTTTGACTGATATTTCTTCATGATTAGATTTAGGTTATTAATTTGTGGGATAAATGCCACAAAAATGATGCTGAGTTTTTCTTAATATACCATATCACAAAGCGCATACTATCTGGTATTTTTTTTCCGGCTGTATTAACTCATCATTTGGGTAAGGTGAACTCTGCCAGTGTCTCCACTGTAAGCTGACTGCTCTTTGTTATTGAAAAGTATCTTGTGGAGAATATTTTGAGACTTTGTAAATATTCAGCTACTTATTAAACTTTTGTCCATTATTTTTAAGATCCATTCGTAGTTCTTGTTGTTTAGTCGCTAAGTCATGTCCAACTCTTTTGTGACCGCATGGACCGTAGCCTGCCAGGCTCCTCTGTCTATAGGATTTCCAAGGCAAGAGTACTGGAGTGGGTTGCCATTTCCTTCTCTAGGGGATCCTTCCGACCCAAAGACTGAACCAATGTCTCCTGCGTTGGCAAGCGGAGTCTTTGCCACTGAGCCATCAGTTTTTATTATGGTGCTTGGCAAAGTGATTTTCTAATTTCATCATTTCTTCTTCATTTGTTAATTGTCTTTCCATTTGTAAGGAAGAGCTTTCCCTTGTCTCTTGTTTCTCTGTGTCTGTCTGTCTATTCATTTATGTATCTGTGCACACTGATGGATTTTTACTTATTTGGTAGATTATGATCTTTCACTATCATTATTTATTTTACAAGCCCCTTTAAGTTGGCTCTTGTGTGTTTTTTTTTTTAATGTCCACATCATTATTTGAATACTTCCTTAAAACATATGTGTTAATTTAGAATAGTAACATAAAATATTATTTCTAGATTTTAATTGTTACTGCCATCAGGAAATGCAATTCATTCTTGGATTGCACAGTCAACCAAATTCTTCGCTTCTTTCTCATTTCTGTAGAAAAGAAAAATTGAGTTTTCCTCCTGTTAAAAGATGTTTGCAAATGTATAGTTTTAAAATATTTTTTGTGGCTATGAAATTAATGTTTACTGTAACCAAATGTATTAAAAATATTGCTAAGATATAGAAAATGCCATGATATGTAAAGGTGAGGTTAAAATGACCTCTGAATCAAAGTCATTACTGTTAAAATATTTAAATCATTATATGTTAAAATGTTTTCCAGTGTTTAAAGGAAAATTTTGAAATAAAATGAATACCATTGGCCTGGCCCAATAGTCCATGAATATAACATTCCTTATTCAAGGACTTGATTCTAGTTACTACTTGGAGTATTGCAGGTGGTGTTTCATTTGAACAGGTGAAAGATGTCATGAAGGATATCATGTCAGATCTGCAGCAGACGAACAGCGAGAAGATCCTGCTGAGCTGGGTGCGCCAGTCCACGAGGCCATACAGTCAGGTCAACGTCCTCAACTTCACCACCAGCTGGACAGATGGGCTTGCCTTTAATGCTGTGCTTCACCGACATAAGTGAGATGTGACTCTTCTTAGCTGTGCAGATTTGTACAAATCTGTACATCCTTTCTGCCTCTCCCTACTTAATCCCTCCTAAGGTCCCTTCCCACGACCACTGTCTCCTCTGTACATGCTCTCTGAAAACATAAAAAAAGAGAAATATCATAGAAAAAAAACTACCTATCACATTTTGTTTCCATAGGACTTAAATGCCACAGTGTACAAAATCCATGATTTCTTGTACGTATTTGTAAGTTAAAAAATGTAAAATAATTCACATAGTTTAAGCCCACTCATTCCACACTACACCAATAATATACACAAAGAATTGTGATACTTTTCAGCCTTCTGCTAAAAGAAAAAGTCTATAAATTTAGTGCAACCCCAATTAAAAATAGATAAATGATTTTTTTCATGAAACTTGTGATCAGAGTCTGATTCTATAATAAAAGACCAAGGGATCAAAAGGAGCCACTTCACTCTTGAAGAAGAGACAGGCTAAAGTACTTTCCAAAGAGAAAGCAAGACTAGTTATGAAGCTATATTAATTGAGACTACATAGCACTACAAATAAAATACAATGTAATAATAAGATGGAGCATAAGAAACTGCCAATATTTGACTGTTTTTGACACATAAGAATGGCAGTTTCATGTAGTTCAACCTATGGGAATAAATAGCTCAGAAATAGCTCCATTCTGATCTACAGCTGAGCCAATGCTGCAGATTAATAGATGGTATGGAATAAGTGGAAACGCATGAATTGGATCCCTGCATCACCATATCCCAAATAAATTCCAGATGCAGCAAGAATTTAATTGTGAAAGGCAAAATTTTTATGTGTTTTATCCCTCTTGTAAATTATTTATTGTCTCAAGTTTTATTTCCTGTATGTTCTTTACTGATATGTAAAAATGCAGTTGACTTTTCTATGGCTTATATCCAGAAGATTATTAAATTCTGATAAATTTTGAATTTGTTATTGTAGGTTTTATTTTGTTACTATAGGTTTTTTTCATGAATTATAATCATTTTTCTCTCCTTCCCTCCCTTCCTCTTTCTTTCCCTCCTCTTCTCTTTCCCCTTCATTTGTGCCTTGTCCTTCAATACAATATTGATCTAAATTGGCAGTACTGAGGCAGAATGTCTTGTTCTTTAATGTTTTACCATAATGCTGTGATTTGCTGTAGTTTTTTTTTTTATATATACCTTTTATCTGATTAAAAAAACCCCAGTCTTCTTCATCACCTTTATCAGTTTAAGGAGGTTGTCCTCTGTTTCTAGTTGGTTAAGAGATGCTGCCAGAAAACTTGAATTGTAGCTAAAACATTTTTCTATCTATTGCTTGACTGAACAAAAATGTATGGAGTGTCTTCTGTGTGCTGGGCATAGGACGTAGAACAGAGATAAAAAGCAGGCAAAAATCCCAGTCCTCCTTGGAATTAACGTTCAAATAGAGGGAAGCAGGCAATTAAAAGAAAAAGGAAATGTAAGTTGTGTAGCATATAGAAGTGGTAAATATTGATGAAGAAAAAATCTATCAGGCAAGATGAGAGGAATTACCTGGCATGTGGGAGGTCCCTGGGTGCAGGGGTGTGAGTAAGGGGTATAACAGGAGATGGAGTCAGAGAGGAAACTGGGGGTGGGGTAACAGAGGCAAATCCCAGAACGGTAGGTTCGTCCAAGGTGCAAGAGCAGATAGACCACAAAGAAAATGATGAACTTTTAAGCAGTCAGGGTGACAATAATGTCCAATTGGTGGGATTAAAAGAAAATCATGATAGAAATGAAATAATAAACAATAGCTCTATGGAGCAGAGTGGATGGAAATTCTCTTAGGGATTTTTGCCTTAGAAATTCCTGTGAAGTGATTAGAGCTGGATTTTCTATTCTGCTAATCTTGATCTTTTAATCAGAGATTTTAGTCCATTAACATTATTGTGATAACTGATGTACTTACAGAAGTTCATTCTTAAATTTATTTTGAGCCCATTTTCTTACTTTTTCTTCTTGTCTTCTTGTAGGTTTTTCCTCCTTTTTCTTTTCTTTCTTTCACTATTTGGAAAATATTATATCATTTCTAGTCATTCAGTGGCTACTCCAGAATTTTAACAGCATATTTAACCAATACAAAAATCTTAGAATGTTTTACCTGTCATTTTCATATTTATAGATTATTTTATAAAGTATTATATATTTGACAAGCTTTTGGGATATAAAAGATAAACAAATTTATAGTCACAAATAAAAAGGTAAAAAACTGAAATGTATATGATTACAACAGTAGCAACTTTTTCCCCATGTATTTCATCATCACTGAATTTTATTTGCATGCTAATTTCAGACCTGATCTCTTCAGCTGGGATAGAGTTGTCAAAATGTCCCCAACTGAGAGACTTGAACATGCCTTCAGCAAGGCTCAAACTTATTTGGGAATTGAAAAGCTATTAGATCCTGAAGGTATGGTTCAGTGTTTAATTTCAACCTTGGTTTTGCTTTACAATTTTATTGAATACTTGAAATGCAGTATTTTTGTTTGTTTGTTGTTCTCTCTTTGTAGAAAGAATTGTGAGAGTTAAGGAAGTATTTTTCCCTTTGAAATATGGTATAAGACTTTTTATTACAGACATAATACTTTTGTGCTTAACAATTTCTAGGATCCTTCAGCAGGAAATTTAATTACATCACTGGAGAATAGTAATAAATACCAGCATAAGATTTAATGTTTTAGGAAAACAAAATTATTAGACAAACAATTTAGTGTTTGGTTCATTTCATTAAAATGTGTTTTTTGTATGAACGAGCTTCTTATATACAGTGTGAAAACTTTACTTACGAATGTTGCAAGACTGAAGTCTAGACTTATTTTCATAATATGAAGAAATCTGTGGCATTACTTTAAATGGTAGCTTATCTTTTAGCCTTGTGGGGGAAACTTTTAGGGAAGATTTTTAAGAAATGGGATATTGCACAAAAATCCATAGGTAATCATCTTTACCTCTGTCTCATATATTATATGAAAGTTACCGAGCTGTAGTATTGCGAAGATAGTATACTAGTATTGTTTATGGGCACTAAGGACAGTTATTTTATATCTAATATTGAGCAGTTCACATACTTTGGACATCTTATTTAAGCTGGTTCTTATTTTCTTTTACTATTAGATGTTGCTGTTCAGCTTCCTGACAAGAAATCCATAATTATGTACTTAACGTCTTTGTTTGAAGTGCTACCTCAGCAAGTCACTATAGATGCCATCCGTGAGGTAGAAACACTTCCAAGGAAATATAAGAAAGAATGTGAAGAAGGAGAGATTAACATACAGGTACAGGTAAATTTTTACTAGTATATTTGACTTGCCATATTTGTTTTTTGTAAGGTAATGGGGTAAGAGAATTCTGAGGATTTGTTTCTTGACTGAGAAGATCTTGATTTCTCAGCATCAGAGCTTCAGTTTATCAGCATGCTGTCTCCATCATATGCGTGTAATGGAAAACCACAGCTTTACTGATTTTACTTTTTAAAAGGGAAAAAATATGTTTCATATAGCAAGGCTGGAGTTAGGGCCTAGGATAATCATGCTTTTGCATAAACATGCTGTTTGATTAAGAGCAAGTGTGTTAGGGAGTTTGGGATTGACATGTACACACTGCTGTATTTAAAATGGATAACCTACTGTCTATCACGGGAACTCTGCTCAATATTCACTAACAGTCTAACTGGGAAAAGAATTTTAGAAAGACTATAGATACGTGTGTGTGTGTGTGTGTGTGTATGTGAGTGTATGTGTTAGTGACTCAGACGTGTCTGACTCTTTATGACACCATAGACTGGAGCCCACCAGGCTCCTTTGTCCACGGAGTCTCTAGGCAAGAATACTGGAGTGGGTTCCCATTCCCTTCCCAGGGCATCTTCCCAACCTAGGGATTTAAGCCAGATTTCCTGCATTGCAGGTGGCTTCTTTTACTGTCTGAGCTACCAGGGAAGCCCAGATACATCTATGTGTATAACTGAATAATAAAAAAGAGCAGTATATTGATATTAAACTCTTCATTTGCATGCTTTCATTAATGCCTTAAAAGTTGAAATAGGTTAATGGAAGAAATAGGATGTGGTCAAGTTGTAATCATCTACTCTTTGACCTATCTTGCTATCTTTTACTTTTCAATGAATGCTAATAGCCCGCCTTCCTCTCTCCTTCTATAGATATGTGCTTAGAGCATTAGGTGATCAGTAAATAATTCCTGAATTTCTCTTAAATTGATCTCTCAGTCAAAAATCTCTTGCATTTGAATGAATACCTTCTGAACACTTGCAGTTAGGTAACGCCTTCCATTTTCCACCTCATAGATCCTAGTGGCTATCTCAATAACCTTCAGCTGGTCACTAAGTTTCCTAGTTCTCAGATATCTTCATTAGACTCTGGAGGTTTGGTACTAAATGATCTCCAGGATTTTGCTGGCTTTCCAGTTTCAGAGTTTCAGGTCGAGAGCTTAACTCATTTTTCCTTCTCTCTCTTTGGCATCGTCTGTCTCCTAATTATCCAGTGTTGTACCTATGGGCTCACTGATTCAGTGTTTTTAGCTCCTGCATGTCATTTACTGAGTCCCTTTGGATTCTTCCTTCAAAATATCTTGGGGTGTGTTTACTTTCTGTTCCAGCTCTCATACTTGTTAAAGACCTCATCTCCTCCTGTAGTTTACAGGGCCCAGCCCACTGCCCCAACTCATCTCAGGCCAGTGCACTCCAGTCATGGTGGACTTCTCCTCTCCTTCCCCCAGATTCTTGTACCTGTGGGCTGATCTTCATGAAACGCTCCTCCACCCACTGTTTGCATGGCAAGCTTCCCATCTTTCCCCAGTTTCAATGGAACTTTTTCAGAGAAGACTTCCCCAATTAACCTAATTGAAATCCAGCCCCACACCACACACACACTCACTCTGTTTCTCGCTGTCACAGTATTTTTACAAACTATGTTAAGAATTTTCAATTGTATCTTAAGAGCATTGAGAAAGCAGTGAAAGACTTTTAAGCAGAGAAGTCTTAGGATATAATTGCATTTTCCAAACATCATTTCGGCTGCTCTGTGAGAAGTGGATGGTGGAGGTAGAAGTTTGGATAGTAACAGGGAACTGAAGACACTGGTGATCAGGCTGTTGTAGCCCTGAGGTCAGATGATAATTGTGAAGATGGAAAGACCTGGATGGGTTTGAGATAAATTTTGAAGGTAGGAATTACTGATCCATTTTAAATGTAGGAGGGAAAGAGGAACCACGTCTGGCCCCGTGGTATTTACCTGGAGGAGTTAGTTAAGTGCACGGAGGAGCTGTTTGCTGAAATGGGAGGCCCGGAGAGGTTTGGGGGAAAAAATGAAGGGTTTAAATATTGACAAGGTTTGATATGCCTATGAAAAACTGGAGTGGAAATGTTAAGGAAGGTGGGACATAGAAGTTTGGGACGAGAAATATAAAGGTAATAGGATATATTAATAGAGGGTTCTTGAAATCTAATAGCAATGGATGACGCCTTGCAGGCAAAGTACATAAAGAGAATTTTAAAAGGGCCTGGGACTTAATTTTGAGGAGCTTCATTACTTACATGTTGGCAAATGCTTTTGAACTAGGAGAAAAACCAAGGTGGTGTTATTAAAGCAGGGAAAGGAGAACTCGAGAGGGTGGGGACAGGTCAGATGTATAGGATGCCACTGAGAGCTTAAGAAAGAGAAGGTGACCAGACTTCTGGGTTTGCTGTAAACAGTTCTGGTTTATGTGTGTTGTTCTAGCACTGCAGTTATGAAAAATGCTCTGGTTTTGTGTTCATTACATGATCATCCTGAAGATGATGCTAGAAGAATGGATTTGTCCTTGAGAAGGTTATTGCTAACCGTGGCAAAATACTTTCCAGGTGTGTGGTAGGGACCAATCTGATCAGCATGAAAGGGAGTTGTAAACACATGAGCTTTTCTTATGTTGTTTTCTATGCATTTTGGTATGTTTCAGATACATGAAAATTGTGAATGAGAGGTGAAAAGGTAGAGACAGACTATAGGCAAATTTTAAAGAACTTTGCTCTGGAAGGGAACTAGTGAATGAGATAGGTGGTTAGTTTGGTTATACCAATCTGAAGTATATAAGAAAATACTTCATTGCTTAGAAGGAGCTTGGAATAACTTATTCCACAGGCTCTTAAAAACAAACAAACAAACAAATAAAACCAGTAGTAAACTAGAGGGCTACTGCCTCAGAAAAATATCATCAGTACAGTAGCCTGTATATGTATGGCTGTCTTTTAGTGTCTAAAATGCGATGCTAAAAAGCTATTCAGTAAAAGCAATTTAACAAGGGTTCTAATTGCTCTCTTTAAATGACATCTACCCTGTCAGGGTCCAGCATGTTCCAGATCCTCTGTGAAACGTCCTGATCTATCCCTTGATGAATTCAAATAGCATCCCTTGTTAGACCCATGGAATTTATAACTTTGTTAAGAGCCTTTTATTTTTGTTCAGAAGTGATTCATGTGGGTTATTTGTCTCTCCCCAACTATATACTCTGGGAGATAGTGAAGGACAGGGAAGCCTAGTGTGCTGCAGGCTATGGGGTCGCAGAAAGTTGGACAGGACTGAGCGACTGAACAGCAACAACAGCTATGTTAGAGTATGTCTGAGTGTAGAATCCATGAGGGATACAGCTTTTGTACTCTCTGCCATCCTAGCATGAATAAATGTTTCTGACTGGTTCACGGCATTGCTCACTCAGCTCCTGAGAATCCAATGGATGCCTTAAGACACAGGGGTGTTTACCTTGGGTCTCCATCCAGTGTGCCTTTGTTGAACACCTTCTGGTCTTCATGACACTTGTGGATTTTCTTGGATTTGTTTTTATAGAGCTCGGCACCAGAGGAGGAGCAAGAGAGTCCCCGAGCTGAAACCCCCAGCACTGTCACGGAGGTTGATATGGATCTAGACAGCTTCAGATAGCACTGGAGGAAGTGCTGACCTGGTTGCTTTCTGCCGAGGACACTTTTCAGGAGCAGGATGACATTTCTGATGATGTGGAAGAAGTCAAAGACCAGTTTGCAACCCATGAAGTAAGTAAGCTGTAGCTGATGAGCAGGATATATGTGCCATGGTGCCTGTGTCTTAATCAGGAGCTGCACCCTGATGTATATTGTTTACTGAATTCTGCTCCACAGAAATTTCATGGCATTATTTGAGGACTTCAGTTCAGTTCAGTTCAGTTGCTCAGTCGTGTCTAACTCTTTGCGACCCCATGGACTGCAGGACGCCAGGCCTCCCTGTCCATCACCAACTCCCAGAGCTTGCTCAAACTCATGGTCATTGAGTCGGTGATGCCATCCAACCATCTCATCCTCTGTCGTTCCTTTCTCCTCCTGCCTTCAATCTTTACCAGCATCAGAGTCTTTTCAAATGAGTCAGTTCTTCACATCAGATGGCCTAGGTATTGGAGCTTCAGCTTTAGCATCAGTCCTTCTAATGAATGTTCAGGACTGATTTCCTTTAGGATGAATTGGTTGGATCTCCTTGCAGTCCAAGGGAGACTCAAGAGTTTTCTCCAACACCACAGTTCAAAACATCAATTCTTTGGCACTCTGTTTTCTTTATAGTCCAACTCTCACATTCATACATAACTACTGGAAAAACCATAAGTTTGACTAGGTGGACCTTTGTTGGCAAAGTAATGTCTCTGCTTTACAATTTTTTTTTTTTTTGGGAGGACTTAAGATTTTTAAATAGAACTTCATTATAAAATTGGCGTGGGTGATTAACTCTACGTTGGAATTAAATTTTCAATTTTGATCTTACCATAATTTGTAGATTCAGTGGAGCCACTGACAAAAATCAACGCTTTAGTACTGCTCGTTTTGGAAGTGTATTATTATAGTTAAGACATAAAATGGCTAATCAGTACATCAAGTCTTTAAATTTTGAATGCTCCCTAGGAAGTGGTTATTTTTATTTGTTATATAATTAGCAAACTTGTATCCAATATTCCTGTATACTTTTATATAATGAAAATTTCCTACTATTTCAGGAATATATTGCATTATAGTGACTGGGTTATGTGAAGAATTCTTTTGATTAAGTAGTTTTTTGGTGTTATGTTAATTGCCAGGTCTTATTTGCTATTTTGGTTTGAAAATAATACAAATGGTCATTTTATTTAAGCAAGTCCTTTTGGGTGAGCATGGTGTTTTATTTATTATATCTTCTCATAGTTCCATGTTAATGATCTATCAGTAGCATAATCAGCATTGACATAAAAATAGTTCATGTTATCAGATGTAACATGGTCCTCTTTGATCTTATCTGTTTCCTTAGGTCAGCTGCTTATTTCCAATATTCAGAGCTTTAAAAAAAAATGGATCAAAGTCTTCTTTATTTGAAGTCTGCATGGTTACTCCCCCCCCCCCAGCATTGATATTTGGACATTAACAATTTATTAAGATTTGCTTTTCTTCAATGAGCAGCTCAGAGACCATAATGATGTACCTCCCCAGGCTTTCATGATGGAGCTGACAGCTCACCAGAGCAGCGTGGGGAACGTCTTGCAGGCAGGAAACCAACTGATAACACAAGGAACTCTAACAGATGAAGAGGAGTTTGAGATTCAGGAACAAATGTCCCTGCTGAATGCCAGATGGGAGGCGCTCAGAGTCGAAAGTATGGACAGACAGTCCCGGTGAGTGGAAGCCCGGGAATGAACGCTGCTGCAAGATGGGGCCTAGTTGTTTTCTTTAAAACATTTTAAAAATCTTTATTGAGTTTGTTACAGTATTGCTTCTGCTGTTTATGTTCTGTTTTTTTGTCCACAAGGCTTGTGGGATCTTAGTTCCCTGAGCAGAGATCGAACCCTTACCTTCTGCATTAGAAGGTGAAGTCTTAACCACTGAAAGTCCCTGTTGCCCACTTTAACACAAGTAAAAGTCTACATATGTGTGGGAACAAGATAACCAGAGAACTTGCCTTGTCAAATTTTGACTCTTTTCTGTATGAGCATTGCTGGAATTTTAATGATCTTTATTTCCCCTTTGATGTGTTAATCAAATGAAAAGGTAAAAGTGGCCATACAGAAATCAGCAAAAAAAGGGCAAAGACATTGTGTGTGGACTTTGCAGTATTAAAGCTGGCTAACCATCAACTCTGACATGAAGATAGGGCTATGTTTTATTTATCTAGAATTCCATTTTGTAACATTTTTTAAGAGTACAGATCATTTTATTTCACGTATTGTATGTTAAGGAGCCAACTATTCTACTGCAATTTCCACCTATTTAATAGGCAGGAATTCCTGATTAAAGAAACAATGATTCTGATACAAATAGAGGGTGCTGTTATTTGCATTTTTGGAGTGCATTTAATTGACTGCATTTAGGAAGAAAATAATTTTTTTGCTGGTTTCTATATTTACAGACTAAATGTTCCTTTAAAAGGTTAGACAAGAGTGTGTTCCCTGCCCCATTTCCTTGATGCCTGGAGTGTGTGTTTGCCTTTGCAAAGGGAAGAAGGAGTGGGATAATGCTTTGCTCCCCTTGGACAGGTTGCATGATGTCCTCATGGAACTCCAGAGGAAACAGCTTCAGCAGCTGTCCGCCTGGTTAACACTCACGGAAGAACGCATTCAAAAGATGGAAACTTGCCCCCTGGATGATGACTTAAAATCCCTGCAAAAGCTGCTGGAGGATCATAAAGTAAATCTGGCTCATATTTCTTTTATACCTTATCAAAGATGAAAAAGCAGCACTTAGAATTCTCCGGGGCTGATGGCGTCTATCGTTAGCACAGAGCTGGGACACTCCTTCAGTGCGCTCTTGTATTCAGTAGCTTGCAGGGTGGAGTGCATAGGTATGTGGGTTTTCTGAGCCAGGGATGAAAGCACAGGTCAATTTTTATATGGGTATGTAGAGGTTTGTTATAAAGATACATAGTGTTCATAAGATGCTCAAGTTTTTTTTTTTTTCTTTTTTTTGACTCATGAGTGGTTAAGAACCCTAGTCCATTGCATGAATGCAACATGTGGAAAATAACCCTCAGATTGATCTGTTCATAATCCTTCTAGGAAAGCTATTGCTTCTTTTCCTAGGTGAGGATTCACGAGTTTTGTGAGTGGTTTGAAAAGTGAAAGTTGCTCAGTTGTGTCTGACTCTTTGCCACCCCATGGACTGTACAGTCCATGAAATTCTCCAGGCCAGAATATTGGAGTGGGTAGCCTTTCGCTTCTCCAGGGGATCTTCCCAACTCAGAGATCAAACCCAGGTCTCCTGCATTGTGGACGGATTCTTTACCAGATGAGCCACAAGGGAAGTTTAAGAATACTGGAGTGGGTAGCCTATCCCTTCTCCTCGGAATCTTCCCAACCCAGGAATCCAGCTGAGGTCTCCTGCATTGCAGGCGGATTCTTTACCAACTTAGCTATGAGGGAGGTCACAAATTTAGGAGATAACTTTTCATAGTCAAGGAAAGGTAGAGTAAAAACAGCTTCTCTGCAAAGTGTTTGAAGAATTTTATTTCTCAATGAAATAACTAGATAAATGGGTAAATTAAGCTTTAAGGATACATTAAACACAAAAACTCAAGGCATTTGACAAAACTATTGGTAGTATTTGAATAAATTACCTATATACCTAAATATGGCATTTTCTTCCCATGGAAGAGGTGGGAAGAAAATTGTCTGTATACCCCAGTTGCTTTCCTGGGTAACGAATCAGAACAGCTTCTGACTATCAAATCACATTTGACTTATGTCGCTTTATACAGTGTTTTACTAAATAAAGTGATCTCTGACTCTATGTATTTAAATTTGGAACTGTTTTGATTTAATGATTCTATATTCTTAATTCCTACTGTATGTACTCAACTTGATTATGTGACCCCTTTTCTCTTATTCTTTCAGCCAAAACTTGGAATAAAAATAATAAAAGTGATGACATCACATTTGCAGTCTGTTATGACATTGCGTTTTCAAATTGCTTTGGTTTATAATGAAATGTAAAGATGTATAATGGGTTTATTTCCTTAGGAGAACGCTTAGGCTAATAGTGGAAATTTAAACAGGATGGCTCATTAAGTGTCCTTAATTACTATTGACAACTGGGTAGATTTTAAATATGTAAATGGGAAAAAGTAGACATAATGGTTTACCTGAATTTTTTCTGTAGAGTTTGCAAAATGATCTTGAGGCTGAACAAGTGAAAGTGAATTCCCTGACTCACATGGTGGTGATTGTTGATGAAAACAGCGGCGAGAGTGCTACAGCTATTTTGGAAGATCAGTTACAGGTAAGGACTTATAAAGTAGGATAGTGCTAAGGCACCTGGGGTCTGAGTCCCAGTCACACATTGTTCCTATGCTTCATGTTCAGTCTATTTATTTACGTTAGTAAACCTATCTTCTTTAGGTTGTACTTCCCAGCTGGGGTTCCACAGCATGGGGGTTTATAGGAGAACCAAGGTATCATTCATTTACTTCAGCCTTTGAGTGTATGAACAAGATTTTGAAGCTCAAGAACTGATCCCAACAAATGATCCATAGACTTCTTGCTCAGAATCACTTGATGAATTTGTTAAAATGCATCTGAGCCTCAGTGGGAGTGGGGCCCAGTGAATATGCAAAAAAAAGTCAAGTTTGAGAATTTCAGTCATGTAGGATTTAATATCCCTGTTTCTGTAGTGAAATGAAATGAAGTCGCTCAGTTGTGTCCGACTCTTTGTGACCCCATAGACTGTATGTAGCGTACCAGGCTCCTCTGTCCATGGGATTTTCCAGGCAACAGTACTGGAGTGGATTGCCATTTCCTTCTCCAGGGGATCTTCCCAACCCAGAGCTCGAACCCAGGTCTCCCGCATTGTAGACAGATGCTTTACCATCTGAGCCACCAGGGAATGTCAACATCAGTTTTGGGAACCCTGACAACTTGCTACTTTTTGCTGAGTGACTGTATTATATGTTTACAAGTCTTTATAAAGAGAGTTTTTGGTACAGTTGACTCTTAAACACGTGGGGTTTGGGGCACTGACCTTTCAAGCAGTTGAAAACCCTAGTATAACTTTTTACTTCCCCAACATTAACTAGCAACAGCCTATTGTTGACTGGAAGCTGTACTGGTAACAAATAGTCTATTAGCACATATTTTGTATGTTATATACATATCTACAGATATTTTATGCTTTCTTGAATGCTTAACTTTTTCTTAATTTTTTTTTGATATTTCTAGGCTGTGTGGTTCATCTTCATTTCAAATTTTTGTCACAAATCTTGAAAATTTTTTCCTATGTATTTATTGAAAAAAATCCAAGTATGAGTGGACCCGCTCAATTGTTCAAGGGTCAGCTGTATTTTATTTGAACTTGGATTACCTGATATAATGTTGCCAGGTGATGATTTCAGTAACTTTCAGTTGATGATTTTTAGTAACTATAAATTATCATATGAAATTCTTTTTCTTTTGCAACATTTAAAACTGGGCTGTAGTTTTGAGATTTTGGTGTAATAGTATTTAGTTTTTACAGTAATCTTCAGTTTAGTTCAGTCGCTCAGTCATGTCCGACTGTTTGCGACCCCATGAATCGCAGCATGCCAGGCCTCCCTGTCCATCACCAACTCCCGGAGTTCACTCAGACTCACGTCCATTGAGTCCGTGATGCCATCCAGCCATCTCATCCTCTGTCGTCCACTTCTCCTCCTGCCCCCAATCCTTCCCAGCATCAGGGTCTTTTCAAATGAGTCAACTCTTCGCGTGAGGTGGCCAAAGTACTGGAGCTTCAGTTTTAGCATCACTCCTTCCAAAGAAATCCCAGGGTTGATCTCCTTCAGAATGGACTGGTTGGATCTCCTTGCAGTCCAAGGGACTCTCAAGAGTCTTCTCCACCACCACAGTTCAAAAGCATCAATTCTTTGGTGCTCAGCCTTCTTCACAGTCCAACTCTCACATCCACACATGACCGCAGGAAAAACCATAGCCTTAACTAGATGGACCTTAGTCGGCAAAGTAATGTCTCTGCTTTTGAATATACTATCTAGGTTGGTCATAGCTTTTCTTCCAAGGAGTAAGCGTCTTTTAATTTCATGGCTGCAGTCACCATCTGCAGTGATTTTGGAGCCCAGAAAAATAAAGTCTGACACTATTTCTACTGTTTCCCCATCTATTTCTGGAAAAACCATAGCCTTGACTAGACGGACCTTAGTCGGCAAAGTAATGTCTCTGCTTTTGAATATACTATCTAGGTTGGTCATAACTTTTCTTCCAAGGAGTAAGCGCCTTTTAATTTCATGGCTGCAGTCACCATCTGCAGTGATTTTAGAGGCCCAAAAAAACAAAGTCTGACACTGTTTCTACTGTTTCCCCATCTATTTCCCATGAAGTGATGGGGCCAGATGCCATGATCTTCGTTTTCTGAATGTTGAGCTTTAAGCCAACTTTTCCACTCTCCTCTCTCACTTTCAACAAGAGGCTTTTTAGCTCCTCTTCACTTTCTGCCATAAGGGTGGTGTCATCTGCATATCTGAGATTATTGATATTTCTCCCAGCAATCTTGATTCCAGCTTGTGTTTCTTCCAGTCCAGCATTTCTCATGATGTACTCTGCATATAAGTTAAATAAGTTAAATATAAGTGAAGTGTCTATGAACATTTTAATGCAAGTCTTACTGTAGATGTTTATTTTCATTTATCTTGAGAAATTAAAATAAAAGATATAAAGTGCTCATGGAGGCAGAATTAATATTGTTCAGATGACCATATTGCCCCAAAGCTATCTACAGATTCAATGCAAACTCCATCAAAATACCAACAGCATTTTTCACAAAACTTGAATAAATAATCACAAAATTTGTATGGAAACAAACAAACAACAACACACACACACAAAAAAAAAAAAAAACAGGAAAGCCAAGATAGTCTTTAAAATGAGGACAAAGCTAGAGGTATCTTGCTTCCTGATTTCAACCTATACTTCAAAGCTACAGTTATCAAAATAGTATGGTACTGGAACAAAAACAGACACAAAGATCAGTGAAGCAGAATAGAGAACCCAAAAGGAAGCCAACACTTATATGGTCAATTAATCTATGACAAAGGAAGCAAGAATATATTCTGGGGGAAAAACATCCTCTTCAATAAACAGTGCTGGAAAAACTGGATGGCTATGTGCAAAAGAACAAACTTTCCCATTCCAGTACAAGATATAGAAGCAACTTAAGGGTCCACCAACAGATGAATGGATAAACAAGATATGATATGTATACACACATACCATGCACACACACACACACACACACACCCACATACACCCCCCACACACACACATAATGGAGTATTACTCAGCCATTAAAAAGAATGGAATCTTGTCATTTTTGTCAACTTATATGCACCTATAGGGTTTATTCTCAGTGAAATAAGTCAGATAGAGAAAGACAAATATTGTAATATCTCACTTATATGTGTATACTCAAAGATTAAAACAAATGAACAACAAAACAGACTCATACACAGAAAAAATCAGTAGCTGCCAGAGGAGGTAGCAGGATGAGTTAAGTAGGTGAGTAATATTAAGATACATAGACTTATAAAATAAGTCGAAGAGATGCAATGTACACATACAGAATACAGCCAATTATATTGTAACAACTGTTTATGGTGGCAGATAGTACCTAACCTTAAGTAGGTCATTTTGCAATATACAAAAATATTGAATTGCTATATTTTTTTCTTGAAACTAGCATAATAAGTCCACTGTATTTAAGTAAGCAAAGAACAAATGGCTTGCTAGTTTATTATTAGGTTAATTGTTGTTTTATTATAGAGTTGTAGGAGTTCTTTATACATGCTGTATCCAAGCCCTTTGTCAGGTATATATATTTTAAATATTTCATTTAATTCTGAAATATATTTGGATATTAATAGTGTAATTTTAAAAAGAAAATATTTATTTTGAAATCATTTTCTTCCCAAATGGTAACTTGTTTAAATCTATAGTACAAAGTCACAACCAGAATATTAAGATCATAGAGTTAAATAAAGCTCTGAAAAACATAAATAGAAATTCTAAAATTTATTCAAATAATCCTTAAAAATATGGAAAGAAGAAATAGAGGAACAAATTAGAAATGAAACCAACAGAAAATTAAAGAGAAAAATGTAGATAGAAGCCTAATCATATCAATAATTACTTAAATTTTAGTGGACTGCACATTCCATTATCCTGGCAAGTCTCTTGGAATAAACTGAGAAGCTGGTTCTAAACTATACTGATACATATATGGAAAGTCAAAATAACTAGAATGGACAAATCTTTAAAAGAAAAGCAAATTTGGAATCCTCATACTATCTGACTTCAGACTTTACTATAAAGCTACACTGATGAAGGCAGTATGGTACTGATCTATAGCCTTATTGATCTATATTCTTAGGCTAATAGTGCAGACTCAGGCTTACACTGTTAACTAATTGTTAACAGTTACCAAGGTAATTCTATGAGGAAAGGATGATTTTCCAAAAAAATGTTTTCCCATGAGGGAATAAATGAAAGTGAAACATTTTCTTTTTATAGCACTTAAAAAAGTAACTTGAGATGGACCAGAGACCTAAATACAATAACTAAAATCAAATTTTCTAAAGGGAAAAAAGATAGGAGAATATCTTTATGATGTTGGGTGAGATAAGAATCTCTTAGAATACAGAGTGTACAAACTATAAAAGAAAATAAAAATGATTGAATGAACTTACAAATTCAAAATTGTGCTCTTTGAAAAACAAGGTTAAGAAAGCAAAAGGTGAGACTTATATTTGGAAAAGATACTTGTAAAATATATACACGATATAAATTTGTATCTAGAGTATACACAGAACACATGATTCAATAATAAGACAACTCTATGACACCTATGAATTTTTTTAATGTGCAAAAGATTTGAACATACTTTCCCACAAAAAAAACAATCATTAAATTATTGAAAAGATACTTAACATCACTAGACATTATAGAAACACAAATTCAAACCATGGTGAAATACCAGTATTCACTCACTAGAAATATAAAAACTAAAAAGAGACAATTCCAAGTGTTAACAAGGATATAGAGCAACTAGGATTCTCATACGGAGAAGGCAATGGCACCCCACTCCAGTACTCTTGCCTGGAAAATCCCATGGATGGAGGAGCCTGGTGGGCTGCAGTCCATGGGGTTGCGAAGAGTCTGACACGACTGAGCGGCTTCACTTCACTTTTCATTTTCATGCACTGGAGAAGAAAATGGCAACCCACTCCAGTGTTCTTGCCTGGAGAATCCCAGGGAAGGTGGAGCCTGGTGGGTTGCCATCTGTGGGGTCACACAGAGTCAGACACAACTGAAGCGACTTAGCAGCAGCAGCAGCAGGATTCTCATAACATCCTGGTTCCACATACACAGTGAGAGAGAGTTCTAGGAAGACAGTTTGGCAGTGTCTTATATAGTTACATATATATTAACCTTATATCCTAACATCTCTCATCACAGATATTTACCTAAAACAAATGAACACACATGCCAGGATAATTCATGTACATGACTATTCATAGCGGAATTATAAATAACCAAAGACTAAAAACAATACAAATGTCATTCAGCTGGTACATAAAGAAAGTGTAGCATATCCTTATAACGGAATAGATTCAGCAATAAAAAAGAACAAACTATAGGTACATGCACCAACATAAACAAACTGCTAGAGACCAAGGTGACATAGTGCTGGTCTGGGGTTACCTATAGCCAGGGGCTGAGGTAACCATAACTGACTTCAAAAGAGGCAAGAGAAAGCATTTGAAGTCACGGAAGATACTTGATTGTGATATTGATGAGACAAATGTCCACAATGGCCAATATCAAACTTCACATTTACAGTGAGGCAATTTTATTAAAAATAAACTATACCACACACAAAAAAAAAACTAAGAAAATACATATAGGGGAAGTTTATCAAATCAGACAATATCAACACTAAAATCCTCTAATTCTTTAGCTATTTGGTTTTGTGTTATAAGGGAAAAAATAATGAATGGATGACTGAGCATGAGCCCAACCCATCCTTTCTCTTTACTAGAAATGAATGACTCCATCTGGATGGGGAATTCATCAAAATGATGCCATATTAAAATGGAGCATAAATGGAATACAAATTAAAATTACTTCTACTTAAAAATTCTTTTCGATTTTCAGATAATTCACAAAGAGAAAGTTGACACAATCATGTGAAATCCAATAGCTTTGAGGCCTGGTTTTTCCATTCTGGCTCCCTTTATTTTGGTACTGGGAAGTGGTTTATCATATCTTCACACACGCACGCTAAGTCACTTCAGTCGTGTCTGACTCTGTGCGACCCCGTGGACAGCAGCCCACCAGGCTCTTCTGTCCATGAAATTCTCTAGGCAAGAATACTGGAGTGGGTTGCCATTTCCATCTCCACATCTTCAGCCACTCTCAAACACAGGACACACTACTTTCCACCAAGGACCACCTTGACAGGTATGAGAAAGTTATTAATAACAAATATCATTATAACTCTTTCATCATTATTATGTCTTTGCCTCATTCATATGAAAAAATTGACTCAGTGCTTACATGACAGGGGTAATATAAGAAGGCAGGTTTGATAGTTAGCCACATAAACAGACAAATATAACTGATATCAGTTCAGTTCAGTTCAGTCGCTCAGTTGTGTCCGACTCTTTACGACCCCATGAATCGCAGCACACCAGGCCTCCCTGTCCATCACCAACTCCCGGAGTTCACTCAGACTCACGTTCATCGAGTCCGTGATGCCATCCAGCCATCTCATCCTCTGTTGTCCCCTTCTTCTCCTGCCCCCAATCCCTCCCAGCATCAGAGTCTTTTCCAATGAGTCAACTCTTCGCACGAGGTGGCCAAAGTACTGGAGCTTCAGTTTTAGCATCATTCCTTCCAAAGAAATCCCAGGGTGGATCTCCTTCAGAATGGACTGGTTGGATCTCCTTATAGGGAATATATATATATATTATATTAACCATATATGCAGATTTTTATTGAACACCATCAGTGGGACACTGTTGCAGCTGCTTTATAAAAATTATCCCATGTGATGCTCTCAATAAACCTATAGATTTATAGTGTTATTCCCATGTTACAGAAAAGGAAATAAGGAGTCAAAGTATGAAATTTGTCTAAGCTACGCATAAATTTCATGTTCTCTCTACTATGCCACGTGATGTCCATTCTGAATATTATGGGAATAGCAAAAATAAATAAATAATAATTAGATAAAAGAATCAGTATTGTACTTCCCTGGTGATCCAGTGGTTAATGATCTGCCTGCCAATGTAGAGGAAATGGGTTTGATCTCTGATTCAGGAAGATCTCACACGTTACAGAGCAACTAAGCCTGTGCTCAGCAACTACTGAGCCTGTGCTGTAGATCCTGCTAGCCAGAACTATTGAGTCCACACGCTACAACTATGGAAGCCCACCCACCTACAGACTGCTCTGCAACAAGAGAAGCCAACTCAATAAGAGCCCATGATCCACAATGAAGAATCGCCCTTGCCCTGGGTGTTCATTGGAAGGACTGATGCTGAGGCTGAAACTCCAGTACTTTGGCCACCTCATGCGAAGAGTTGACTCATTGGAAAAGACCCTGATGCTGGGAGGGATTGGGGGGAGGAGGAGAAGGGGACGACAGAGGATGAGATGGCTGGATGGCATCACTGACTCGATGCATGTGAGTCTGAGTGAACTCCGGGAGTTGGTGATGGACACAGAGGCCTGGCGTGCTGCGACTCACGGGGTCGGAAAGAGTCGGACACGACTGAGCGACTGAACTGAACTGAACCACAACTAGAGAAAACCTGCATGCAGCAATGAACACCCAGTGCAGCCAAAATAAACATAAGTAAATAAATAAAATTAAAAACAACCAGATATATTATTCCCGCCTTTAAGCAACTGACAATTTTATAATCTATGAACTCAAAACAGGCAGGACAACTGACTTATAGCATAAATAACACACTGGGTGTACATGCATGAATATACACATGTGTATGAAACAGGTGGGTACACAGACAGACTCATCTAAGATAATACCTAACAGCACAATTTAAAATACAATGGTCACAGTTCAAAATTAAATGCTCAAGTTGGAAATCTCTCCTCTCAAGGAATCTTTTTGAGTTGCCAGGCATATAGCCAAAATCTGACTGCAAATAGCTTTGCTTTATGTTCAAAGCTTTTTTTTCACTTCCTCTATTATAAACTCCTTAACGATAGGCACAGTGCAAATAAGGACCTTGAAGTCCCTGCAATGTCTTTATCGAAGCTAATTTGAAAATATTGTTTAAATGCTGAGTACATGCATATAGTTTTAAGAAAAAAAAAGGACATTTAGGTTCTGATTCTTAGCAATCCCTATCTATTTCAATCTAATGTTGGTGTCCTCTCAGCCCTAAAACCTATATTCTAATTAAAATTCACCCTAGTTTCAAATTCTTGATACAGATTACAGCATGCTTGTCACACAAGTGGCTTCAGTTCAGTTTTAGTCACTCAGTCATATTCAACTCTTTGTGACCAAATGGAGTGCAGCACACCAGGCCTCCCTGTCCTTCATCGCCTCCCGGAGCTTGCTCAAACTCATGTCCATTGAGTCCGTGATGCCATCCAACCATCTCATCCTCTGTCATCTCTTTTTCCTCCTGCCTTCAATCTTTCCCAGCATCAAGGTCTTTTCTGATGAGTTGGCTCTTTGTATCAGGTGGCCAAAGTATTGGGAGTTTCAGCTTCAGCATCAATCCTTCCAATGAATATTCAGGACTGATTATAATTAGGATTGTCTGATCTCCAATGGCACCCCACTCCAGTACTCTTGCCTGGAAAATCCCATGGATGGAGGAGCCTGGTGGCCTGCAGTCCATGGGGTTGTGAAGAGGCGAACACGACTGAGAGACTTCCCTTTCACTTTTCACTTTCATGCCTTGGAGAAGGAAATGGCAACCCACTGCAGTGTTCTTGCCTGGAGAATCCCAGGGACAGGGGAGCCTGGTGGGCTGCCGTCTATGGGGTCACACAGAGTCGGACATGACTGAAGTGATTTAGTAGCAGCAGCAGATCTCTTTGCAGTCCAAGCCACTCTCAAGAGTCTTCGCCAATACCACAGTTCAAAAGCGTCAATTCTTTGGTGCTCAGCCTTTTTATCGTCCAGCTCTCATATCCATACATGACTAATGGAAAAACCATAACTTTGACTAGACCGACCTTTGTTAGCAAAGTAATGTCTCTGCTTTTCAATATGCTGTCTAGGTGGTCATAACTTTCTTCCAAGCAGTGAGCATTTTTTAATTTTGTGGCTGCAGTCACCATCTGCAGTGATTATTGAGCCCAAGAAAATAAAGTCCGTCACTGTTTCCATTGTTTCTCCATCTTTTTGCCATGAAGTAATGGGACCGGATGCCGTGTTCTTTGCTTTTTGAATGTTAAGCTTTAAGCCAGCTTTTTTCACTCTCCTGTTGCATTTTCATCAAGAGGCATTTAGTTCTTCTTCACTTTCTGCCATTAAGGGTAGTGTCATCTACATATCTGAGGTTATTGATATTTCTCCTGCAATCTTGATTCCAGATTGTGCTTCATCCAGCCCAGGATGATGTAGTCTCCATGTGAGTTAAATAAACAGAGTGACAGCATACAGCCTTGATGTACTAATTTCCCAATTTTGAACTATTCCATTGTTCTATATCCGGTTCTAACTGGTTCTTCTTGACCTGCATACAGATTAACCAGGAAACAGGTAAGATGATCTCTTATTCCCATTTCTTTCAAAATTTTCCACAGTTTGTCATCATCCACACAGTCAAAGGCTTTATTGTAGTCAATGAAGCAAAAGTAGATGTTTTTATGGAATTCTCTTGCTTTTTTGATGAGCCAATGGATGTTGGCAACTTGATCTCTGGTGCCACTGCCCTTTCTAAATCCAGCTTGTACATCTGGAAGTTCTTTGTTCATGTACTATTGAAGACTAGCTTGGAGGATTTTTAGCATTAACTTGCTAGCATGTAAAATGAGTACAAATATGTGGTAGTTTGAACATTGTTTGTCATTGCCCTTCTTTGGGACTGAAATGAAAACTGACCTTTTCCAGTCCTTGGCCACTGCTGAGGTTCCCAAATTTGCTGACATATTGAGTGCCACACTTTCACAGCATCATCTTTTAGGATTTGAAATAGCTCAACTGGAATTCCATCACCTCCACTAGGTTTGTTTATAGTGATGCTTCCTAAGGTCTATTTGACTTCACACTCCAAGACATCGGGCTCTAGATGAGGGATCAATTCTCATGGTTATCTGGGTCATAAAGATCTTTTTTGTACAGTTCTTTTGTATACACTTGCCACCTCTTCTTAATATCTTCTGCTTCTGTTAGGTCCATAACATTTCTGTCATCACTTGTGCCCATCTTTGCATGAAATATTCCCTTGAAAATATCTCTAATTTTCTTCTGGCGATCTCTAGTCTTTCCCATTCTACTGTTTTCCTCTATTTCTTTGCATTGTTTGCTTAGCAAGACTTTCTTATCTTTCTTTGCTATTTTTTTGGAACTCTGCACTCAGGTGTGCATCTTCTGTTTCTCCTTTGTTTTTCTCTTCTTTTTTTTTTTTTTTCAGCTATTTGTAAGGCCTTCTCAGACAACCATTTTTCCTTTTTGCATTTCTTCTTTCTTGGGGATGGTTTTGATCTCTGCCTCCTGTACAGTGTCATGAACATCCCTCCATAGTTCTTCAGACACTCTATCAGTTCTTCTATCAGATCAAACTCCTTGAATCTATTTGTCACTTCCACTGTAAAACTGTAAGAGATTTGATTCAGGTCATACCTGAATGGCCGAGTGGTTTTCCCTACTTTCTTCAATTTAAGTCTGAATTTGGCAATAAGGAATTCATGTTCTGCACCAAAGTCCACTCCTGGTCTTGTTATTGCTGACTGTGTAGAGCTTCTCTATCTTTGGATGAAAAGAATAGAATTAATCTGATTTCAATATAGACCATCTGGTGATATCCAGAGTTGTCTCTTGTTTTGTTGGAAGAGGGTGTTTGCTATGAGCTTAGAGTCATAGCAGAGTCAGTCTCTTAGCAAAACTCTTAGCCTTTGACCTACTTCACTTTGTACTCCAAGGCCAAACTTGCCTGTAACTTCAGGTATCTCTTGACTTCCTATTTTTGCATTTCAGTCCCCTGTGATGAAAAGGACATGTTTTTTTGGGTGTTAGTTCTAGAAGCTCTTGTAGGCCTTCATAGCACCATTCAGCTTCGTCAGCATTAGTGGTTGGGGTATAGACTTGGATGACTGTCATATGAATGGTTTGCCTTGGAAATGAATGGAGATCAAACCAAGTGGCTTCAGGGACAGTCATTTCAACCTGAATGCTAAAAGACTGGTCTAGGCTCCAGAAAATAAATAGAAAGTAAGGAAAGAAGTATTCCACATCTCCAGACTTTGCTATTTTTAGGGAACTTGCTACAAACCAAGATTTTTTTCTTATTCACCCATCACTTCTGTACTTCATCTTGACTATGAACCTTCAGTCAAGTCATTAACCTCCTGGAGTCCCAATTTTCTCATCTCCAAGTGTAGGTAATTAAAGTAATCCTAATTTTGCTGGGCTGTTGCAAAGTTTATCTGTGACAATATGTGTGAACACAAATGAAAATTTCTCAAATATCTTACAAACATTTACCTATTATAAGCATATGCATTTAAATAGCATTGCTACAGCTGAGTTCATGCAGGATTGATAGAGGACTTAAGCTTAGGTGAAATCTAAGTCTCCTTGATTCTTGCATTTAAGAAGCCTGAAATTTGGGTGATCCAGCTGGAAAGGAAAGTGACCCTCAACATGAGGATGGAGTGAGATGCCAAAGATGGGAAGAGAGCAAAGACAGGGAGAGCCCAGGAGAGAGGCTGTTTAATGTTTGAAACCAGTTCCAAGCTAAATTGAAACATCAGTCTACATACCTGTAACTTACCTCATTGGTATATAATCTGTAACCTGAGAGCCCCTCACAGAGAAGTAAAAATAGCAATGCTCTTCAGCAACCAGGGGCTCTGCTAAGTGAGTGAGGGTGGGCATGGGGAAGGCAAAGGAACCAGAAAGAGAACTCCAGTCCTCTGGTACAGAGAAGAACTCTTCCTCCTCTCTCCTCTGGGTGATGGCAGGGCGTGAGTAGCCAACAGAGGTGACATCAAGGATGGAACAAGGCAACCTTCAAGGGAGAGGAGGTTGTGCTGCCTGAGAGTCACCCAATGCTATGACATTTCCTCCAAACTGGAATGTCATTAAGTTCCAAGACTCCCTGCTCCTGCCACTATCGAGATGATAAACTCATCTGTGAGAGGCAAGGCTGGTGCAGGCGCAGAGCAGAGGAGGCTGCCTCTCCAAGCATGGAGCCGCCATCCAGGGGGATGAAGCAGCAACTGGCTGAATGGTCACTCCACTTCCCACGAATGCTTATTCCCTCACTGAATGAGTGAGTTTGTACAGCCCCAGAGAACAATGAGGTCTCCTCCCTCAGTTTAGGAGCCAACCCTGTGCCACACTTCACTATCAACTGTTCATATAATTGAGGAAGACTTTGTCCTTGGTTGTGCCTGTGTGTACTCAGACATTCATTACCTCCAACTCTTTGTGACCCCATGGACTGTAACCCACCAGGCTCCTCTGTCCATGGAATTCTCTGGGCAAGAGTACTGGGGTGGGTTGCCATTTCCTTCTTCAGGGGATCTTCCCCACCTAGTGATCGAACCCATGACTTCTGCACTGGCAGGCAAATTCTTTACCACTGCACCACTTATGAAGTCCCTTGTCCGTGGTTAACACCTATTAGGAGAAAGCAAATGAGTAGCAAGGGGATGAAGCTAATTTTTCATTCTTCACACTAAAGAGTAGCGCTTGGGAATGTTTTTCCGCATCCTCTGGGATGATCATATACTGGATACTTTTCAGAGAATGAGAGCACTTTGCTGAATGCCTAACATTGATTCAACCTTGCTGCTGCTGCTAAGTCGCTCAGTCGTGTCCAACTCTGTGCGACCCCATAGATGGCAGCCCACCAGGCTCCCCCATCCCTGGGATTCTCCAGGCAAGAACACTGGAGTGGGTTGCCATGTCCTTCTCCAGTGCATGAAAGTGAATAGTGAAAGTGAAGTCGCTCAGTCATGTCCAAATCTTAGCAACCCCATAGACTGCAGCCTACCATGCTCCTCCATCCATGGGATTTTCCAGGCAAGAGTACTGGAGTCGGGTGCCATCCCCTCCTCCTGATTCAACCTTACTGGCATGAAAAAAAAAAAAAAAAAAACAGAACAGAACAGTATCATGGAAGATGTTAGATCCCAAGATGTCCAGAATTTCAAATCTTCTGAAAAAGAAAGAAAACCAAACCAAACTTCTAAATTGTGTAATCTATGCCCTTTGGCTAAGCAAATTTCACTCTGCTGTTTCAAACAAGTTTTAGGCTTACTTTGTAAACCTCTGTTTGGTCGTGTAAATGGGCTTTGTTCATTCACTTTGTAAGAACTCAAATCATCTTCCTGTCGCCATTTGAAGAAGGTAGAATCTTGTTTTCAATCTGCCTCTTCTGTGTACATGACTTATCAAAGCTTTATCTAGTATGAAGAAGTCACATAGAAGGCCTGTGAGCTCTCCCTGGCTTCCCGAGAAGAAATATCAAGGAACAGATAACTAGACAGAGTACAGAGAAGAAGAACTGAACCCACCTGGCCTGAAATCCTGGCTTTCCCTCACAAACTCTGTAACCCCCAGAGAGTTAAATAATGTTCTGAGCTTCATTCAGTTGCTTTTCCTGTAAAAGTGGGAAGAGTAGAGCCTACTTCACTCAGTTATTCTAATGATTTTGTAGAATGGCTTCTGTTAAAGGCCCTAGAGCTGCACTCTCCAATAAAAAGATACTGCAAGTCATCTACATGATTTTAAAATTTCTAGTAACCACATTTTTAACAAAGGAAACTGTAGTGACAACAGCAAATTATATTTACTCCAGTATATTTGAAATCTCATTTCTGGACCTAATCAATAGAAAAACTTATGTCAAGGCAGTATTTTACATTCATTTTCCTATTAAATCTTCAAAAGCCAATCAATGTGTCATTTATACTTCCAACAAATCTCAATTCAGACATTAATTTCTAATAGAAAACACTTCACCTGTATTTGCATTTCTTTAAACTCACATGAAATAAAAACAGGTTCACATACCAAAGTTTTTCTAGATGTGCTTAAGTTTTCCAAAATCAAGTCAAGTATCAATGCTTTAAATTTGAAACAAAATTAAATAAAATAACAAAGTCAATTTCTTAGTCATACCAGCCCCCTTTCAAGTGCTCAATACCCACGTGTAACTAGGGTTAACCTGCACTGAACTATGAAGCAATAAAGGAATGTGCAACACCCAGTAAGTGTTCAATGAATGGAATATTTTCGTCTATCCACTAATATCTGATTCTTCTGTTTTCTCAGCCCTGAAGTTGCCACTTTGAGAGAAGTATAAGCAGCATTTATAACTGGCTTCTCTAAGTTGAGAACCAAAGATTGAGGCACCATAATTCCTGTTTGTCATCCCACATTATTACTCAGAATGGTCTTCTGAAACTGTAGCCATTAAGTTGCTCTAGCATTTTCTTTTTTTAACTGCATTTCAGTTAGCTTTACCACTCCTACTCATCCTCCTGGCTTCTTCCTTCTCAAGTATTTCCACTGTGTATAAAATATGAACACACAAGAGAATCAGCTTCACCCAAAGACCATACTTTGGAAATTCAGGAAATCTAGGCTAAAAAAGCTATCCCTGGGCTACTCAATGGAATACATAATTCATTAAAAAAAGAAAAAAACACTGAAAATTAAAATTTTACAAAGAACTTTTTGAGTGCTACAACTGTTAGTCTGAAGCTGTCCATTCCATGGATATAGTTCCTGCTTTTAAGAATGCAGGTTGCTAAAAAGACATAAGCTCATTCTTCTTTATTTTTCAAGGATAAAGAAAGTTGAGAAAGAGAAATAGATGATTCAACGGTTTGGGCCATGGCATCAGCTCATTCTGTAATCAACGTTTGTGATTCTTGCACGGACTTTGTAGTTCAATTTTAAGGACCCTGACACCTTCCTTAGATCTCTTGAAAAGATGCCAAGCTCTCAGATGTTCCAGAATGCATGGCATCATGGTTCGTATCTTCCTGTTCTTGTTCAGTCACTTAGCCTTCTCTTTGCGATCCATGAACTACAGCATGCCAGGCCTCCCTGTCCTTCACCATCTCCAGGAGTTTGCTCAAACTCATGTCCATTGGGTCAGTGATGCCTTCCAACCATCTCACTCTCTGTCATCTCCTTCTCCTGCCTTCAGTCTTTCCCAGCATCAGGGTCTTTTCAGTGAGTCAGCTCTTTGCATCATATGGCCAAAATATTGGCACTTCAGCTCCAGCATCAGTCCTTCTGATGACTATTCGGGGCTGATCTCCTTTAGGATTGTCTGGTTGGATCTCCTTGCAGTCCAGGGGACTCTCAAGAGTCTTCTCCAACACCACAGGTCAAAAGCATCAATTCTTTGGAGCTCAGCCTTTTTATTGTCCAGCTCTCACATCCATACATGACTACATCCATCCATCCATCCATCCATACATACATACATCCATACATGGAAAAACCATAGCTTTGACTATATGAACCTTTGTTGGCAAAGTAACATCTTTGCTTTTTAATATATTGTCTAGGTTGGACATAGCTTTTCTTCCAAGAAGAAAGCATCTTTTAATTCCGGGGCTGCAGTCACCATCTGATTTTTGAGTCCAAGAAAAAAAGTCTGTCACTGTTTCCATTGTTTCCCCATCTATTTGCCATGAAGTGATGAGACAGGATGCCCTGATCTTAGTTTTTTGAATGTTAGTTTTAAATCAGCTTTTTCATCCTCCTTTTTCACTTTCATCAAAGGGCTCTTTAATTCCTATTTGCATTATATCTTCCTAGATGAGATGAGTATCTGCTGTTGCTACCTACCCAGCATCCCTTCTTCATGTCCCTGGTACCATCTTCCTGAAAACTTTTGGGAGGAATGAACCTTCCACTGACTGTAGCCTTGTGAGGCTTTCAACTTCTTACATACTGCTGCTAAGTCACTTCAGTCGTGTCCGACTCTTGTGACCCCATAGACAGCAGCCTACCAGGCTCCCCCATCCCTGGGATTCTCCAGGCAAGAACACTGGAGTGGGTTGCCATTTCCTTCTCCAGTGCATGAAAGTGAAAAGTGAAAGTGAAGTCACTCAGTCATGTCCAACTCTTAGCGACCCCATGGACTGCAGCCCACCAGGCTCCTCCGTCCATGGGATTTTCCAGGCAAGAGTACTGGAGTGGGGTGCCATCTTACATACTACCTGTGAACAAATTTGTGTTTGATCAAATTAAACCAACCAGATTCTCTTTCCTTGAAATCTGAATCCTAAGCAAAGTGTTACAAGAATGTTACAAAGAATGTTATGAGGAGGTTCAAATGTTATGAGGATGCTCTCTTTCATCCTGACATCTTGACATTTTGACTTTGAAGAATTTCTCCACGAGTTGTGCCATTAGATCCCAAAAGCGTCCATGCTTCTTCTCCATTCCAAGGACTGGTCTTAGTCTTGAGCTTTCTCTCTCACAGTCCCACAGCCTTCAATAAATTTGTTTCTTTGTTTCTGACATTACCCAGAGTATGTCTGTTGCTTGAACTCAAGCATGCCTAATTGGAATAATAGGTAATGTTCTATTATAGAATATGAAGTCTCTCAGGTCTAGGCCTGCTTGGCCAAAATGAACTTGCTGCTCTTTCTCCAATCATGCAGACAGAGAGATGCCCATTAATGAGCTCATGAAGTTGAGTAATAATTTCAGACAATTGCTTTTCAGTCTCCCTAGAGCTCTAATTAGAATCATTTATTTGTCTTCAGTTCAGGCAACCTTTGCTGTGGAGGTGAGGATCCTTGAAGGACATGGGGAGGATCTTCACATTATTTTGATCTGAGAAAAAGCCTTCAGAATGATGTTGATAACTTTGTAGAATACAGCCACACTGCTAAGCAATATTGAGCTAGACCCCAAGTAAATATTTTTTCCACTTTCAGGGCAAATGGTTTTCATACAGAACTCCTTGCTTATGTTACACCTCCTTGCTACTTTCGTTTTTTCTACCTTGGTAGTTACATTAGGATGTCATAGAGCTTTAAGATATCTATACCATCTGAAACCACCAAAAAAATAACAACTGAATATAAATAACAGTCTACCAGAAAAACATTCACAAGTACTGGCTTCTGTACATAGAATGTAGTGAAACAGTTAATGGTGGAAAGATATTTATGTGCTCAGAGAAAATACAGGCCTAATTGTTCAACAAAGCACAGCAGGAAATGACTGTCAGAAGTTATATACAGTACAGGGTAAAGCTAGTTTTTTGGCCTTCTATGTTACCAAATATCATTATAAAATTGAATCTCATAATTCTATAGCTATTCCCTGCTCCCATTTACTTTTCTTCAGAAAAAATTTTCCCCCTCTGTGGCGTTAGTAACAGCACCAATATTTTAACCTTCTATGTTAATCTCAAGATCAAGCCACAGCTTTCCTCATTAGCTAAAGAGTTGCTAGGGATCAACTGTGCTTTGACACTTTTCTTCCAATTTATTATCCTTGCCCTCATAATAAATATGTATTTGGAAGTTTCATAAATTCTTTCTGGTCATTTCAGTCCCATTTGAAATCGTAATGTTATAATTTGTAGAGCAGACACCCAGTAACCTACAAAAGTGACTCGAATAACAGCTACATAGATTTGAGTTAGGCGGTAGAAGAGTCCTGCCCAGTAAGTCTTCTATTGTATTCATGCATCTCATCCATTAATCCCATTCATGGTGACTAATGTGGGATGACCTTTTAATATTAGAAAAAAAAAAACTTTACAGAATGGTATATCTAAAGCACTTTGTAGAAAGATAAAGTACTTGCGTATTCACCTTGAGAAAATGAGTAGTTGACTTCATTATTACTTGTCAAAAATCATGAAGGATTTGAGATTTCACTCTACTGCAAGCTAACAAATTAGCCTACCACAGTTTTAGGAATACTGGCAGAATACACAAGATTCACTCTGAGTCAGAAACAAAGAACTCTGTTATTTGTAGCACATATCAATGTTAGTTCTCCTGAACCTCAAATAGCACAGAATGACATAGATGGGCCTGTGAGCTGTATTACAGAAAAGGAACCCTGATCTCAGGGAACTCTCATGTTTTATAATGGGCGGTAGGCATGCCTGCCCTCTAGGCATGGTCTGGAGGGAATGTCATGTTTATTATACTGAACTGTAAGGAAATGTGCCCCTCACTCAGCAGTGAGCTACTGTATCTTCTAAGACTGCTCACTATACAAACATCTTTGTAAACAGAGTTCAGTGCCAAGGCAATCATGCCTCTGCATGCAAAACACACAGAAACACAAGAGACCCAAGAGAGGATTGTCTCATGTTACTGACCTACATTCAATGTTCTGAAAAATTTTAGAGCCTGTTTTTAGATAAAGTGTAACCAAAATTGACAATACCCATTTAAGCTTAGTTCTCAATAAGAGACCCATGACTTTGTCTTCCCACTCCAGACATCATGATCTGAGACATAATTGTCAGAAGGATCCATCTGACCCTGGAATCTCCTTAAGAATAACTGCAAAGCTTATTTCCTTCAGTTTGAGACATTAAATGTATTCTTATGAATGACTGGCCCCACTCTATTGAATTAACTGTATGTTTGACTTACTAAAAATGTAGATGTACTTGCCATTTACCCTAAACATAGCATGGCACTCACTGTAGTGAGTACTTTGTGTACATTATTTTACTAAACCTTTATAAAAATCTCAGTGTTATCTCCACTGTTGATATGTTAAAAAAAAAAAAAAAGCTTCATTGACTAAAATACCCAATGTAACTAGTAAATGGCAAGATTGGGATTTGATTTGAGATCTGGCCAACCCAATCTGGGTGCTTTACTGCCTCTCCAAATAGCTGCTGCTGCTCCTGCTGCTGCTGCTAAGTCACTTCAGTCATGTCCGACTCTGTGCGACCCGATCAATGGAAGCCCACCAGGCTTCACCGTCCATGGGATTCTCTAGGCAAGAACATTGGAGTGGGTTGCCATTTCCTTCTCCTCCAAATAGCTACTTAGTGCTTAAATATATGTGTACACATGGGAAAAAATCATAAAGTCATCAATACAATGAGAATCTGTCCTTAACTATCAATCTCCTCTTTCTAAAGTATTGGTTAAACTCTTAACTGGAATCAGTCTATCTCATATCTTAGTTCTGCAACTCAAGATTGAGCTATAATTAAAGATCCTTACTTACCATCATTTCTAAACCCTCAGGGCTGACAATGAAATTCCACCAAAAAGATTTGCCCGATCAAAAGTGCTACCATATCTTATACTCCAGATAAGAATTAGGCTCTCTTAGATCTTTGGCCAAAATCAACTTGCTGATTTTTCTTGAATAGCACAGATATGATAATAGTACAGTGATAAAATTTGATAGTTTGGATTTTATATGTTAATCATCTTTGACCTACAAGTCTACATCCCTTCTGATCTATACTAGCTCCCTGGAACCAATCAATTTTTTGTCTAAGAGGTAACATATCTAATCAAAAGTTAACCTTGTATTGGAAATTGAGAATGGAGGAGGTGACAACACCACAATACAACTCTTCATTACCAAAAAAAAAAAAAAATCAACAGAAACTGGTTCCAAACCTTGATTAAACAAAGAGATTATTCATCAAGCTAATTTATCACTGTAACATCAGATCATAGTGACTCAAGGTCAGAAGGGACAAACACACACACCATTCCAGGCAAAAAATGATCATTGTTTAAAAGAACAAGTCCTGAGCTTTGATAAGAAATATTATTTTATCAATATAGAGGGTCTTCACTTCCAGAAAAAATAATTATTTACCTTTGAGAAAATATTTGATAGCTCCACTAGTAAGGAAGCCAGCATGCACCTGTTGGAAAGTTTGAAGAGAAACTTGAATTTGCATCCATGCTTACCCTCACTCCAATACTTTGGCCACTTGATGCAAAGAACTGACTCATTTGAAAAGACCCTGATGCTGCAAAAGATTGAAGGCGAGAGGAGAAAAGGACAACAGAGGATGAGATGGTTGGATGGTATCACCGACTCAATGGACATGAGTTTGAACTGGTGATGGACAGGAAGGCCTGGCGTGCTGCAGTCCACGGGGTCACTAAGAGTTGGACATGACTGAGCAACTGAACTGGACTGACTGAACTTACCCTCAGTTGGCTTCCCTGGTGGCTCAGAGGGCAAGCATCTGCCTGCAATGCGGGAGACTGGGGTTTGATCCCTGGGTCAGGAAGATCCCCTGGAGAAGGAAGCACTAAGTAGCTATTTGGAGGAGAAGGAAATGGCAACCCACTCCAGTATTCTTGCCTAAGAATCCCATGGACAGAGGAGCCTGTTAGGCTGCAGTCCACAGGTTCGCAAAGAGTCGGATATGACTGAACAACTTCACTCACTTCACTGTTAAACTTACTCACAGGACTGAAGTCCACCCTTCTTTGTCCTGCTCCCACTTTGGAGGACAACAAGAAGTAATTACCCCCTCACTAAAGCCCAGGATACTGAAAAAGCAGAAAAACTTTGTGCTATGGAAGAAGAGGTAATTTCTCTAGGGAACTGTTAGAACAGAGCCTTGCAAAGTGGACATGTGGAGTGTGAGCACAAACCATAAGGCAGGAGAGACTGGTTGGGAGTATAGGGAACTCCCAGAAAGCCATCATCATCTCCTTGCAAAGACCTATGGTTTTGGGAGATACCCTTTTAGATAGAAAATTTAGTGGGTTAGATCTATAATCTTTGTTTCTCCAATAGTATAACATTTCTCTGAAATTAGGTTAGACCTTCAGTAATTAACCTGGTATGTGCCTATGAATTCTAACCAATGGACTGAGATTGAATAATAGTACTCACCCCTCAGCCACATTTCTTCCTGCATTTAAATGGAGAAGGTGATTATACTTCTCAGGTGGTCCAAAGTCACAGTCAATAGTAAGGACCCTCGATCCTGCAGTCACGTTCTTCAGGGAATAGCAGATGATTATTCCCAAGTCTTGTGAAGGCAGTTTTGGCAACAGGGCTCACTGACCTCTAGGCTACATCTGCAAGGCTCAAAATTCAACTTTGAAAGTGTATTGTGTAATTTTTATTGCTGTAATCCTTTCTGTTTGCCATTGCATTAATTTCTGCTAGTATTGGACTTGCAAAGTGGTGAAACCCAGAAACGATGGGAAACAAATGCTCCTTCTTCCAACAGAGGACACTCTATAGATCTATTTGCCCTTTGCCGGAAGAAAGTAGCTTTCAGACAGAGTTCTTGACTCTCTGAGATATTTTGTTTAATTGCTTCATGTAAATGGTATACATGTGTGTATGTATTTTACAAAACTAAGATGAACATTGACATATACACACTACTATATATAAAATGTTTCCCAGATGGCTCAGTGGTAAAGAATCTGCCTGCCAATGCAGGAGACATGGGTTTGGTCCCTGGATTGGGAAGATCCCCTGGAGGAGGAACCAGCAACTCACTCAACTCCAATATTCTTGCCTGGAAATCTCCATGGACAGAGGAGCCTGGCCGGCTGCAGTCTATGGGGGTGCAAAGAGTCAGACACAACTGAGTGGCTAAGCGCGAGCACATATATAAAATAGATAACAAACCTACTCTATAGTGCATGGAACTTGACTCAATACGCTGTCAGGACCTATATGGGAAAGAGTCTAAAAAAGAATGGGTATATGTGGATGTATAACTGATTCACTCTGAGATACAGCAGAAACACAATATTGCAAATCAACTGTACTCCTATAAAGATCAAAACCAAAACTAGAATGAATCAATAAAGGAAATAATAATGAAGACAAGGAACTACTATTTAAAGTCTCTTGTTATCTGCTTTATTTATGTGTACTTAATAGTTTAACCACACATTTGTGTTTCAAACTGGAGTGCTAATCAAAGGAACAGAGGTTCAGAAATTTTAGATAGTGTGCTCAAATTCATGTAACTATTTAGGGGAGACCTAGGATTTAAACAGTGGTCTAAGTGCAAACCCCATACTAGTTCTACACCTGTTTGAATGTATTTTGTAAATCATAGACAATAAACATCTCTTGAAGATGGGTTCTCATGAATCTATCTTTGGAGAGTTTTTAAGGAAACAGAGAAGAGAGGGTTGAAGCTGGGAGAATAAAATGATTCCTGAAATACGTGTATATATATCTCAGCCTCCCTCCAGATAAGGGTGTGCTTGAACTCTATAGTAAACACCTTTAACAAAAACATTCCAGGTCATGGCCAGTTTTTCCCTCAAGAAAACCAATCCTTACTAAAAGAAGTCCAGGGCCATATCAGGTGACCTGACATTTCTAACCCAGGACAAAATCAGCAGAATATAGGGCCAGGGACAGGTAGAGAGCAAGTGGAGCAGTGTTGTTCCCAGATCTTTTCACCAGGCGTGGAGGTGTCACACAATCCTACAGTTAGCAATATTTAATTACTAGCCACCAGGGTCCTGGAGGTCATTAACATACAAATAATTGTTCAAATGTGCACATCAACAGCCAGGTAGTGAAAACCAGACATGATGAGAAACCAGAAGACAATGAACAAAGTTTCTAAATAAAAGCACTGGGAGAGGGTGGCTGGCAGTCTGAGGGAGAAGCTAGGAATGCACAGTTATTTTCTCATTTTCCCAGCATGCAACTTAAGATGTCAGTGAAACACTGCCCACTCTCCCCAGGATCTCTGCTCTGTTCACTACAGACTTTCCACAGGCTGAGCCCAGAGATCAGGGTGGTTTTTAAGGAGAGGTGATGGTAACCAGCCAAGGCTCCATGCCAGTCTGGAAAGGAGCTCCAAAGAGTTTTTCTCCAATAGTTCCATGGAAAATTTATGGACCCCAAAAATATCAAAAAGGGGATTATGAAATGTGCATACCACGAAACACTTCACTTGATCTCAAAGTTCTAGTTAATTATTGACTGGTTACTATGTGCCAGGTATTCTGCTAGGTTCTTCCTGTGCTACATAAAAATATCTCATCTTCACAGACACACACTCACACACACAAAACCAAAAAAAAAAAACCTAAATAGGCTATTACTATTCTCCTTTTACCCATTAGGAAACTGAGTCTCAGAGAGATAAAGAACCAGTTAGGGGTATAACTGGGTGTCCAAACCCAGGTTAATGTGATTCCACAGCCCGTACATATTCCAAGAAACCAAAAGCTTCCTGCTAGTGGGGAATCTCAGTCAGATGTGGAGGTTGGTTAGATTACCCTAAGTTTTGTATTAAAATTCTTTAAACTAAAGAAATAAATGCACCCATGGTTGTGCATTTTCAAACATTAGTGATGAGAGGATATTTTCAAAACCTGTAAGGAATCTTCTTTCTTAATGGCCATGGGGATGAAGCCAGTCAGGTCTGGGGATGAATCTCTGGGTGTGTATAAGCTGCACCAAGAAGGTAATGAGCTTTGAGCCAAGTATTTGCACAAAGAGAAAAACATATCTTTTCCCTTAAAAGTCTGACACCAGCCCTCTCTTCAAGGCGGATGGCATAGATTCACTTCAGAGAACTGTGAGCCTCCTCCACCTGGTGGCTTTGGGCTCCACTTGATTAAGGCATCATCCAACCCCACCTGTTTCCTCTCAAGAATGAGTAGAGTTCCTGGTTCTGGCCAGCCACTCCACTTCTCTATCTAAACTGCATTCCAAGCAAACCCTGGAATAGATGTCCCAAGGAGCCCGTGCCCTTTTCTCCTTTGTGTGGTTGGTGTCATGGAAGGATCCGAAGTCCTTTCAGAGATGAACCTGGCCTCCTGTCCGTGTGTCCCAGTCATACCAGCCATCTCCCCAAGTCCAAACATGCCACGCAATTTAATTCCCCACAGTTTAATTTGTACACACTGTTTCTTCCCATTGAGTGCCCAAATGCTGTCTCCATTGAATAAAACCAAACACATTTATTTTGTTTTTAAGCATCAAACTGTACATTTTCCCTCTGTTGAATTTGGAGAACTTGGTTTGGAGCTGTGGCCCAAAACTAGTCCTTGGGACCCATCACAGAGGAGAGCCAAACAAAACTCCAGAAGAAGACTGCAATCAAATTGAAAGAAAGCAAGGACAAACTACCTTCCTATCTACCATTACACTCTGTGGTGGGGAAAACTAGGACAATTTAATTTGGGGATTGAATTTTCTCTGATAACCAGGGACCAGGGATCATTTTTCAGCTGGCTTCATGAATGTGTATCAAACCTAGAAATGTGGCAGTTTGAGGTCTGCTCATTAATTTATATGTAAGTTTTTACTAAGAAATTTATGACATTGACTTATTGCTTTACAGCTTTAATATTTTTAGGGATATCTGGAAAAAATGTGTAAGTGTTATAGTATGGGTGAATAGTACACAGAATGCCATGCTCAAAAGTTTAAAATAACAGGTAACAATATTCAGCACTTGCTACCTGCCAGACACCATTCTATGCACTTCAGAGAGTGATTTATTTATTCCTCAACCAATGAGGCAGGTGCTGTACTTACCCCCATGATATAGCTTAGGCAACTGAGGCACACAGAGATTAAATCCATGCCCCAAAGCCATGGCCAGCTGAGATTCTAAGCCTGGTGTCGAGGACAGGGTTTTTATAGTTAATATTGCATATCTCAAGTCTTTGATGTTTAGATCCTCCAACATTACACTACAGTTAGTTTCTCTTCTGCTTGTGTGTCCTGTGATCTGATGACGCCCAAGTAATTATTAGCAACAACAAAGGTAGGTTGAGTATGGTTATTTGTTCACCCATTCACTCTGTAAGTCAGTTAACACTAACCCACTGGCAATTCCATGCCAGGCATATGAGAGAAAAAAAACGAGAACACACAGTTCAGGTTGCAAGAACCTCAGCCAACTGGGGAACAATAAGTCTGCAGTTTAGAACTAATTGGATCACTCCACTTCCTCTTTTCTTTCCTCTCTCCCACCTTCCAAGCCCCTCTGATTTTAGCATGACTCCAGTAATACAACATTGTGAGCACTGCTGGAAAAAGACCACTTGATAGAAAAAGAGCCCAATTCCACTGTCTTTTTTAAGGCAGATTCTCATCCAAACACACACTTGTTTTCGTGCTGGGCTCATTGGTACTGGATTTACACTGAGCATTCTATTCATAGTAACTTGCAAAACAGGCATCATCAGCTATCAGTTTTTAGAGAAGGAAACTCAGGGAAGCTCAGGTGAGTTGGACAGCTTTCTGAGGTGAAAGAGCCAGGAGTCACCTCAAAGTAAAATCCCAAATCTTTCTACCAGGCTGTCTTGCCTCTTCTTTACACATCTCTATGTATCCAGTCTTTTTTCTTGAATATGGTTTTGGCTTTGAACATCGGCTTCCTTCCCTTCTGTGGTCAGACTGAACAAACTCCTGTGGTACAGAGTATTTAACATTGGACTGACCTGGAAGGGAACCGCAGTCGCTTTGCCAGCCTGAAGCTGCCAGATTCCCTTCTTCTCTCATCTGAGGCCCACCCTGGCCCCCTTTGAGATTTACAGAGCCAAGTATACCTCCCAGGCAGCAGGCAGCTGCAGCCAGACCCAAGTCTTTGTGAGAAAGAGGCCTGTGCCTGTGTGTGTGTGAAAACAGGGAATGAGTCTTCTGCCCACGCCCCTAGTCCACCAGCATGGCTTTGGTCCCATATCCTCTCAGTTCTTCAACTGAGGACCACCATACAATGCAGGCTGACCCCCAAGCATCCTGTCCTCTTCCTCCACAGAACATCCTCACAGCCAGGAGCTCCCTCTCCAAGAGGCTGGGGCTAGGGAAAATGGTGTAGGCCAAACCACCCTACCCATTCTTCTCTCAGGTAGAGCAGTGTCGATTGGCTTTCCTGTTTGGACTAATAATCAAGCTGGAAGCATCAGAGTCTAGTTATAAACATACAAAATGAATGACTACCTGAAAACCACTGCAGATGGTGACGCCAGCCATGAAATTAAAAGACGCTTGCTTCTTGGAAGAAAAGCTATGACCAACCTAGACAGCATATTAAAAAACAGAGACATTAGTTTGCTGACAAAGGCCTGTAGAAAAATGGTGTAGGCCAAACCACCCTACCCATTCTTCTCTCAGGTAGAGCAGTGTCGATTGGCTTTCCTGTTTGGACTAATAATCAAGCTGGAAGCATCAGAGTCTAGTTATAAACATACAAAATGAATGACTACCTGAAAACCACTGCAGATGGTGACGCCAGCCATGAAATTAAAAGACGCTTGCTTCTTGGAAGAAAAGCTATGACCAACCTAGACAGCATATTAAAAAACAGAGACATTAGTTTGCTGACAAAGGCCTGTAGAGTCAAAGCTATGGTTTTTCCAATAGTCATGTATGGATGTGAGTTGGACTATAAAGAAAGTTGAGCACCAAAGAATTGATGTTTTTCGAACTGTGGTGTTGGATAAGTCTCTTGAGAGAAGGAGATCAAATCAGTCAATCCTAAAGGAAATCAACCCTGAATATTCCCCTGAAGGACTGATGATGAAGCTGAAGCTCCAGTATTTTGGCCACCTGATGTGAAGAGCTGACTCATTGGAAAAGACCCTGATGCTGGGAAAGATTGAAGGCAGAAGGAGAATGGGACAACAGAGGATGAGATGGCTGGATGGCATCACTGACTCAACGGACATGAATTTGAGCAAGCCCTGGGAACTGGTGATGAACGGGGAAGCCTGGTATGCTACAGTCCATGGGGTCATCAAGAGTTGGACATGACTGTGCAACTAAACTGAATTGAACTGAACTAAGGAGAAAGGGAAAGGCTGCTCATTGCAAGAAAGGTGAGAAATGGCCCTGGTCCACTGTACCTTGAGCTTGAATCCTAAACAATGAATTCTGCTTTTTGCCATGACCTGGGTCTCCCTCTGCAATACTCTGAGTTTCAGAGGTGTACTGATTTGTGAGTTTGTGCTTTTACACTTACACACACACATATACACACACACTTTCTCTCTCTCTCTCTCTCTCTAATTCCTTTCAAAGGGTGGAAAAACATGTGTACTATTCGGGTCTGACATTACTTAAGTGCATGTGATTGTTTTATGTAATTCAAATACTTTGTCTCAACAAACCCTGAGAATGACAGTTATCTCCATATTAAAAATAAAGAATCTGTACCTCAGTAATGTTAATAACTCACCAATGTACCAAACACATATACATAGAGTAAGAGTCAGGACTGGAGATTTAAATAGAAGCCAGTGCTTTAGACCATCTTAAAATACTGCCACTCCAGCCACAAAACAGAATGACTTGGTCCAAGACAGAAGTGAAACAGAAAAGTACAAGGGAATTGACACTGCTGAGAACTAAAATGAATTGGAATGGGTAAATTTAACTCAGATAACCATTATATCTACTATTGTGGGCAGGAATCCCTTAGAAGAAATGGAGTAGCCATCATGGTCAACAAAAAAGTCCGAAATGCAGTATTTGGATGCAATCTCAAAAACAACAGAATGATCTCTGTTCATTTCCAAAGCAAACCATTCAATATCACAGTAATCCAACCAATAATGCTGAAGAAGCTGAAGTTGAACAGTTCTATGAAGACCTCCTAGACCTTTTAGAACTAACATCCAAAAAAGATGTCCTTTTCATTGTAGGGGACTGGAATGCAAAAGCAGGAAGTCAAGAAACACCTGGAGTAACAGGCAAATTTGGCCTTGGAAAGCAGAATTANTCCATGATCCAGTGGATGTTGGCAATTTGATCTCTGGTTCCTCTGCCTTTTCTAAAACCAGCTGGAACATCAGGGAGTTCACGGTTCACGTATTGCTGAAGTCTGGCTTGGAGAATTTTGAGCATTACTTTACTAGCATGTGAGATGAGTGCAATTGTGCGGTAGTTTGAGCGTTCTTTGGCATTGCCTTTCTTTGGAATTGGAATGAAAACTAACCTTTTCCAGTCCTGTGGCCACTGCTGAGTTTTCCAAATTTGCTGACATATTGAGTGTAGCACTTTCACAGCATCATCTTTCAGGATTTGAAACAGCTCCACTGGAATTTCATCACCTCCACTAGCTTTGTTTGTAGTGATGCTTTCTAAGGCCCACTTGACTTCACATTCCAAGATGTCTGGCTCTAGATTAGTCATCACATCATCATGATTATCTGGGTTGTGAAGATCTTTTTTGTACAGTTCTTCCGTGTATTCTTGCCACCTCTTCTTAATATCTTCTGTCATTCATGTCTTGTCAATTTAAGTGAGGATATTCATAGTGGTTGAGTGGAGGCCCTGAGGTTTAAGTAGGCAATGAGTTTTCATGTGGAGATGAGAGATCTGTCTTCTGGCTCTACATTCTCTACTTTTGTGCAATACAAAGCTTATTTTGATAATAAAAATTGAAATAAGATAATATGCATTAAATAATTCTTGCTCATAGGTAAGTAATGAAGAAATAAAACAATTTATTAATCATTATTTATAAAGTGGTAATAAAGTAGTTAGTTGGGAAAGTCATCATGAAGATTGATTTTTTTAAATGTATCAAATTTATTTATTTAGTCTTGCTAATACTTATAATATTCTGTTGCTGTTTGGTGGAATTTTCTGTGTATCATGTAATATAAACAGAACGTAAGTTTTTATAAGTTAAAACTTTTTTTTTTTGTAATTTTTGGGACTACCGATGAAGATTGTCTTGGCATGTAAAAATGGTTAAGAAGTGAGCCACGTGCTGAATTTTATCTTAAAGATAAATATAGCCTGAAAAAATGGAAGCCTTGAAAGTAGATATGTTTGCTGTATTTTGAAGGTACATGTGAAACTGTCAAATTCTCATAAAAGCCACAGTGAAAGAAAAGAGCTGGAGTTTGGAATCAAAAGTTACAAGATAGAGTTCAAGTTGTGCCATATTCTAACTGTGTAATATGAAATAGTTAAATTCTATGGAAGTTAGTTTGTCTTATCTATAATTTTATAGAATTCATCTGTATTATTTAAAGCAACATTTATAACATTTTTCATAATTACTACTCTGTAATAAAGAAAAATGGATGTCAAGAATTTCTTTAAGGATTGTGATAACTATCCCTTAAGGCTTTGTTGACAAAGGATCGGATTTTCCTTTTCTAGAAACTCGGTGAGCGCTGGACGGCTGTGTGCCGATGGACTGAAGAACGTTGGAATAGGTTACAGGAAATCAACATTTTGTGGCAGGAGTTATTGGAAGAACAGGTATGAAGCTGTATACATAATTATTGCATTTGAATAAATCACTTATATTTCTTCAAAAGGAAAATTTATAATTATTTATTATGTTAAAACTCATATTTCAGTCCATTATGCAGTTTCTTCATAGAGATTGCATTATAAATTAGCTCTATTGTAATAACAATTTGACCCTGTTCATTAGTTAGATTAGTTTTTAGATATGCTAGTTTTAGGATTTACTTGACATAATTTTTACTGCATTTGTGTTGGATAATGTATTTGAACTTGTAGCCATAGAGCCTAGCATATGGCTTGTGCTTAGTACATAATGATAAATGAATCCACTCAGTACTTTGTGAACTTTAAACCTGTGAGTTTTAATCAGAATAACTGCTGAAATTAACAAGAAAAATATTATTTAGCAACACCGATGATTGAACACGTAGCTAATTTTTTTCACCAAGGATAACATAGAAAATGAACCTTTGGTGCAAAGCTGCCACTTAGAATTTTCAGTCTGATTGGTGGCCTCTTGCCCATCTCCATCCTTCCAGAAAAGCAACCATCAAAACAGAATACAAATAAGCAAGACTTTTCTTCGAAATGCCAAAGAGTTGTGGTGTAGAAAATAAGCAGATACTCTGTTCCCACATCCTAGGGTCCACTGTGATTCTTTTAAATGCCTTTTATTTCCATCCACAAAAAGCAGCTATATTCTTTTCATGGGATAAAAACAAATGTATGCTGTTTTGTGATTTACTAAATATGGTGGCAGAGAGAACTCTTAAAAAACAGGTTGCAAAATTTGTCCCCATGTAAATTGTAAGTTACTGCCACCTGCCCTTAATCTTTGACCAGAATTTTCCTCTTAAGAATTTCATGATAGACCTGATTCTGATTTCTGAAATATTTACATTTTGCTTTACAAAGATTTAAATTTACTTATCTTTTCTTCAGGCCAAAAAAATCACATAGAATAATTGAAATTTAACTTCATTAATGATTGTAAGGAGACTAATTGCTAGGAAACCATTGTGTTACTCTTTTAAAATAATGAAAGAATTAAAATAATTTAAAATTCAGAAAGAATCAAAATTTGGTAATTACAAATATTTAAAAATAGAGAGTGGCTAGGATTTTGGCCATTTATTATGTTGGGTTTAAAACTGACCTTTGAATGGCCTTCTGTTAGTGATATGGAAGAAGAAATCTTGTTAAAATATAGAAACGAAGCCAACATTGGTACTTAATTGATAATTTGTAGTTACAGAGAATAAGACCAATCAACTGTGTCTGAATTAAACAGTCTTTCAAGGGATAATTGTTCACTTAGTTGCAGAGGCTTTAAGATAGTTAGAAATGGGCTCTGAGAATTAGTTCAGAATTTCTCCAGCACGAGCCAAGTGTGGCCAGCGGGATATTCTGTGATTGACTTTAACCTACCTTTCCAAACTGTCCCTCTGTCCTTTCCTGTACTCAGTGTTCAGACGTGAATTCCTGTTTTGTAGCTCCTTCCGAGACTGTCTCGGCCATGTGGCCATGCAGAGTAGTGCTCTTTGTTTTCAGTGCTGTATTTGCAACACATGGTCCATGGTAGATTCCTTATGGGTTTTGTATTGTTTTCATTTTTTTTGAAAGAGCGAACTAGTTTTCTAGTGTGGCATCTGCCCCCGAATGTCTTTTGGCCTGTCTTTAAGTTCTCCCCACCTGTTACCAACTCTTTTTGAGTCCGGCTCCTACAAGGGCCCTCTTGCCTAGTGATATTCGAGCCCATAGAATGAAACTGTCTGGTTCAGAAGCAAAGGAGAATTTTATTCTTTGATGAAAGAATGGAAAGGAGTGAGCTTGCGCTCTAGTCAGTGCTCTCCCTGGCAGTCAGTCGGTGGTGGGGCTGACTTAGAGGGCTCCTGTTGGCGGGAGGGGCAGAGCTCTGGGGCTCCAGATCACAGTGCCCCGTGCAGCCTCTCTACCTGTCGCCACCATCTTGGACTGAGGCATCCCACACAGCACTTGTGCGCACAGGCTGCCCAGCTGAGGTGTTGGGCACAGTAACTCTCCTCTGGGAATACTAATCCATCCTGTTAGGTGTGAGGGCTTTGCACACTGCCCCCATAAGCAAGCGAAGCTAGACTCAACCCGAAAGAGGTCAGACCATGTCACCTAGATTCCACCTTATTTTTCCCAGTATCCCAGTGGGCTTTGCCAGTGACATATCCATCAAGGACCATGAAGTCATTTGTGAACTCCCTCTCCCTCCCCCACTGTTTCAAAACTAGAAGCAGTCTCTTTGTGTTGTCTGCGTTTTCTGATACCACAGGTATTTTTGTGATAACTCTTACTACATTGAGGACAGAATTCAGATTTACATTATTTTCTTCATATTTGTCCTTTTCTGGGTGAAATATAAAGGCAGAGAATGGTTATTAAATAAACTGATAAATCAAACTTGAGAAAGAGTTGATTCCAAACTCAGAACCAAGGATTTCCCCCCTCAATCTATAGAAGAAGGTTCTATGGTAAATACTACATTTTTGGAAAAATTATATCAAGGCAGCCATTTTCTTTTATCCCTCCTTCAAATTTATCTCTTTTACTAAATATCTTATGTCTAAAAGACATGCATTGTTGGCCAATGAAGTTTAAAGATTTTCATACTGGCTTTGGAATAGCCTCAAGGCTCCCTTTTTTAATCATAACTGCTGTTGAATCTGGAGCATTAGTGTGGTTGTCCTGCAAGATACATGGAAAATCCATCAGCTTTGGGATGTGGTCTGTGATCTGGCTCTGCAGTTTACAAGCCATGTAACTTGACTTCTCTCTCTTTTCTCCCTAACAGAGGAACTGAGAAAAGAAAATCTCTGACCTTCCCTCTGCATCTAGAGAGTTACAAAGTGATTCTTTTGCAGACTTGGACAGTTGGATTTAGCCTTTTAGAGCCATCAGCCTCCTTGAGAATTAGGTTTAGTTTTCCAGGTTTGAGGCTAATTTTAGGTTGATCAGTTGCAAATCTGTGAAGGGTTATATCTTAAGCAGAGATTTCTGAGTTTTTTATGCCTCAGGCTTAGGGGTTTGAAATCCTTCTTCTCCCAGATGTGGATAAAGCCTCTAGTAACATAAAAATGAGAGATTTTAGAACTTGATTGAGTTGAATTACCAAATGATTCCCTAAATATATTTCTAACTTTGGTTATTATTCGCAGTGCTTGTTGAAAGCATGGTTAACTGAAAAAGAAGAATCTTTAAATAAAGTCCAGACGAGCAACTTTAAAGACCAGAAGGAACTAAGCGTCAGTGTTCGACGACTGGCTGTAAGTGATGCCATTGTCAGCACCTGTCTTGTGAGCCTGTGATATCTTAGTGTTTTATGTCAATGGTTAATAGAATTTAGTGAATGAATTCATTTCACTAACGCTAGAATGCTGCCTTGTAACCATCTAGAACCAGAAGTCTTATGTTTTAGCTTTAGGGAATTAAAGCAGGTAAATTTTACTCTCAAATAATACAGGTTTACATTTTCTGACTGGGGAACAGGAGATAAGTTCCTGTTTAAAGGGATTCAGTGATCTAATAAATGTCTGAAATACTAGATTTTGAAGGAAGACATGGAAATGAAGCGCCAAGCATTGGATCAGCTGAGTGAGATTGGCCAGGATGTGGGTCAATTACTTGATAATCCTAAGATATCCAAGAAGATCAACAGTGACTCAGAAGAACTGACTCAGAGATGGGATTCCTTGGTTCAGAGATTAGAAGATTCCTCCAACCAGGTACCTTTGCCTTGGGTAATACCTTGTGCCATTACGTGGAAATTATGCATTCAGGTTTATTTTCAGTTCAGTTCAGTTCAGTTCAGTCGCTCAGTCGTGTCCGACTCTTTGCGACCCCATGAATTGCAGCACGCAAGGCCTCCCTGTCCATCACCAATTCCCGGAGTTCACCCAGACTCACGTCCATTGAGTCAGTGATGCCATCCAGCCGTCTCATTCTCTGTCGTCCCCTTCTCCTCCTGCCCCCAATCCCTCCCAGCATCGGAGTCTTTACCAATGAGTCAACTCTTCGCATGAGGTGGCCAAAGTACTGGAGTTTCAGCTTTAGCATCATTCCTTCCAAAGATATCCCAGGGCTGATCTCCTTTAGAATGGACTGGTTGGATCTCCTTGCAGTCCAAGGGACTCTCAAGAGTCTTCTCCAACACCACAGTTCAAAAGCATCAATTCTTTGGTGCTTAGCTTTTTTCATAGTCCAACTCTCACATCCATACATGACCACTGGAAGAACCATACTGTGACTAGATGGACCTTTGTTGGCAAAGTAATGTCTCTGCTTTTCAATATGCTATCTAGGTTGGTCGTAACTTTTCTTCCAAGGAGTAAGCGTCTTTTAATTTCATGGCTGCAGTCACCATCTGCAGTGATTTTGGAGCCCCCCAAAATAAAGTCTGACACTGTTTCCACTGTTTCCCCATCTATTTCCCATGAAGTGATGGGGCCAGATGCCATGATCTTTGTTTTCTGAATGTTGAGCTTTAAGCCAACTTTTTCACTCTCCACTTTCTTCACCAATTCCCGGAGTTCACCCAGACTCACGTCCATTGAGTCAGTGATGCCATCCAGCCGTCTCATTCTCTGTCGTCCCCTTCTCCTCCTGCCCCCAATCCCTCCCAGCATCGGAGTCTTTACCAATGAGTCAACTCTTCGCATGAGGTGGCCAAAGTACTGGAGTTTCAGCTTCAGCATCATTCCTTCCAAAGATATCCCAGGGCTGATCTCCTTTAGAATGGACTGGTTGGATCTCCTTGCAGTCCAAGGGACTCTCAAGAGTCTTCTCCAACACCACAGTTCAAAAGCATCAATTCTTGGTGCTTAGCTTTTTTCATAGTCCAACTCTCACATCCATACATGACCACTGGAAGAACCATACTGTGACTAGATGGACCTTTGTTGGCAAAGTAATGTCTCTGCTTTTCAATATGCTATCTAGGTTGGTCGTAACTTTTCTTCCAAGGAGTAAGCGTCTTTTAATTTCATGGCTGCAGTCACCATCTGCAGTGATTTTGGAGCCCCCCAAAATAAAGTCTGACACTGTTTCCACTGTTTCCCCATCTATTTCCCATGAAGTGATGGGGCCAGATGCCATGATCTTTGTTTTCTGAATGTTGAGCTTTAAGCCAACTTTTTCACTCTCCACTTTCACTTTCATCAAGAGGCTTTTTAGTTCCTTTTCACTGTCTGCCATAAGGGTGGAAGTAGTAGTTAAACTAAAAAGCTGTTATTTTTATACCTGGTTAACTATAAAATTGAAAAATTGACATGTATCTTCTTTAGTTTTCTAAACTGAATTTTAACATGCCTTAAAAAACTTCTGATATCCAGTCATTCGACCATTAGTAACTGATAACACTTAGACACGACCTTTGTACTTAGTCACTCAGTTGTGACCTCGTCAGGCTCCTCTGTCCATGGGATTTACCAGGCAAGAATACTGGAGTGAGTTGCCATTTCCTTCTCCAAAATGATTTTTTCATCTTAAATAATCTTATAAATTTAAAAAATATTTTAACACCTTGATCAAAAATAACCCTTTGGTTTGTACATGAATGTTTAGAGCAGCAAAATTCACAACAGCCAAAAAAGTGAAACAACCTATACATCCATCAATAGATACATGGATGGACAAAATGTGGTATATTCATGCAATGGAATATTGTTGTGTGCTGTGTGCCAAGTCACTTCAGTCATGTCCCACCCTTTGCGACCCTATGGACTGTAGCCTTCTAGGCTCCTCTGTCTGTGGGATTATTTAGGCAAGGATGCTGGAGTGGGTTGCCATTTCCTACTCCAGGGGATCTTCTCGACCCAGGGGTCAAACCTGAGTCTCTTCATCTCCTGCATTGGCAGGCAAGTTCCTTACCACCAGTGCCACCTGGCAATATTAAGTAATAATACAATAATGTACCAATATATGATACAACAGAGATGAACCCCTGAAAACACTGTGCTAAGTAAAAGTAGCTGGTCACAAGGTTAATGCACTGATTCTATCTATTAATACATGACATATCCAGAATAGGCAAATCTGTAGAGACAGAAAGTAGATCAGTCATTTCTTGGGGCAAGAGGGAGAGAAGGATGGGAGTGACTGTTACTGGTATGGGATTTTCTTTTGAAATGATAAGCCTGTTCTGACATTAGAAAGTGGGCATGATTGCACAACAACTTTGAATATATTGGTGACCATGGGATCATATATTTTCCAAGGGAGAATTTTATGGCTTGTGAATTATATTTCAATAAAGCTGTTGTAAAACATTAAACCTGGTTGATTTTTATTTCAGGTGACTCAGGCTGTTGCAAAGCTGGGAATGTCCCAGATTCCTCAGAAGGATCTTTTAGAGACGGTTCGCCTAAGAGAACAAGTAACTACAAAAAGGTCTAAGCAAGAGCTGCCTCCTCCTCCTCCCCCAAAGAAGAGACAGATCCCTGTGGATTTGGAAGCTAAAAAAAAGTGAGAACTGTTTTGCACGTGATATATTAATATTTTGTGCTCGGTACTTATTTTGTACTGGTCACTAAACATATGCAAATTTAAACATAATTATTCTAATGGAAATTCAACTACTGAACCACTCACTACCTCTGAGTCTGCATCTAGGTCATCTGGATTTTATTTATCTTTGGTTCGATTGGGAGAACTGTGTGCCTGTAGCCTTCATGGACAGAATATATCATTTCCTTAGTTCTTTCTTTCCCATTGTTTACTGTGGGTGCATATAATTGTCTACAGTCCTTTGTTTATTCTTTCTTCCACTGTCACAGTTCCTACAGTTTTGCTTTAGCTCTGTCTCCTTATTCTTTGTGACTCTCCTTCTTACCTTTAAAAGATACTTAATTCAGGGAAGTAATCCTTTAGATCTTTGTTTTTTCCTTCCCTTTCTCTCCTCATGTCTTCTTTCTTTCCTTGATAATTCCTTTGTCTTAGTAAAGGAATTTACTGATGGATCATGTTACCAAAGATCCTTCTTTGGTAAAATCTGTTTCATTTTCTGACTCAAAAGAAACTCAGGATCTTTACAGGAAGAACAGTCATGTCTGGCATACACTGAGCTTTCACTAGTGTTGGAGCTTCTGCAGCGCTTTTGTATGGGCCAGGCAGGGACCATGCTCACCGGCCCTGGAACAGATAGTCTCAGAGAAGCCCTTGAATACTGCTGTTTTCTTGCCCTTTGACAGTAAAATTCCAGTGGTTGGGCAGTTACTTTTGCCTGAATAAAAATAATATGATTTCCCCAATTTAGCTTTTGTTAGAGCAGGATTGCAGTTTACCTGTTGACTTTAGTTTTGGTAATAAGGCTGCATTCCTGCATCCTAACAGCATCTCCTTTTAGGACCATGAATTGGACCTCTGAGTTGCAAACAGCAGCTGTGGAACTTTTACTTCTGAAGCCAAGGCAGCAGATGATGGAGATGCTTGTGAGGCTGACCTTACTGTGGCCCTTGTATTTCCTGAGTGTCTATATTCTGTCCGTGTATCGGGCAGTATATATCTCCAGTGCTGACTTTGTGTGTTTGGAAGCTGGGCAGGCTGTGAAAGACTAGAGTGTATGAATAGGTCCTGGTACCAGTTCTAACTTCACGGGTCAGGGGTTTATTCCTCCAGGTCTGGTTTCTCCTGCTCCTGCCCCATCCCAGATCAGATGCCAGGTTACCTATGCTTCTTACCAACTGGCTACAGGTTACAGGGTTCCACCACCTCTTCCTTGAACTTCAGATGCCAGTTACAAATCTAGGTTGTTCTGACCACCTGGCTATAATTCAGAGACTTCTAACACCACCTCCTCTGCTTCAGTTAACTTTGTAGAGTAGCTTATAGAACTCAGGAAGACATTTTGCTTAATAGATGACTGGTTTTGTTATAAAACGATACACTCAGGGAGAGCCAGACTGAGGAGATGCACAGGGCAAGACATGGGGAGAGGGTGTGGGCTCCCATGCCCTCTCCAGGTGCCTTAGTCTGCCTGATCATCCACGTGCTCACCTTCTGGAAGCTCTCTGATCCCTATCCTTGTGGCTTTTTGGGGAGGCTGCATTACAAAGTCATGATTGATTAGATCATTGATCTTTGGCAATTGATTCAACCTCCAGCCCCTCTCCTTTCCCTTGAGGTCAGGGGGGCAAGGTGAGACTAAAAGTTCCAACCTTCTAATTACAAGATTGGGTCTCCTGACAACCAGCCTACCTTTTTAGATGGGATTCAAAAGTCATCTCACTAACATGACAAATGACACCTTTGTTGCTCTTATCACTTTGGAAATTCCAAGAGTTTGGGAACTCTGTGTTAGAAACAAGGCTGAAAAACAGATGTTTATTTCTTACTGTAAATTGCAATGTCATGGTGCCTAACTATACAATCTTACACATGCCCATGTTGTATAGGGTGAGTTCTGTTGCAAGAAATAGCATACTGTGCCCAAAGTGACTTTTACAATGAGGTCATTGACTATCTCACGTTGCAAAAAGTCTGGAGGTGGAGCAGTTTTAATGGGATGGTGTGGGTCAGCATCGTGGCACCTTGTCTCTGCCATCCTCAGCATGTTAGCAAGGTGAAAGGCAAAATGTGTCTTCTCATGGTCCCAAGATACTGCTGTAGCACTTGGCATAACAACTTTGTATAACCTGCTTTATACGCAGGTAGGGAAGTTTTTCCTTATTTGTCTTCTAAACAAAAATTTTCTTTTTTTTTTTTTTTTCAATCAGGGAGAAAGACCTTTTCTGGAAGATATTAGCTAACTCCCTGACACTGGCCAAAACTCAGACATTTGCTCTGCCCTGGGTTCCTGGGAGGTTGAATCAATCCTGCGTTTTCCATCTCTGTAGCTGTGTTCTGGGGGTACTCAGGCAGCAAGGAAGAAATGTGGAGAGGGAGGTGTCTGTTGGGTGGGCAACCAGTGTGAGTTCCACAGTCTTCTGTCTGCGATTTGATTGATGCAGAAATGGCTTCAGTTCATTCTTAGACCCACAGAGGCTTGAGTACATTCAGTTTGTTATAATAGACAGCAGTGAAATTTCATTATTAGAAATTTTGCCCAAATATTATTTTTTTTTTAAACTTTAAAACTCCTCTCAGTCTACTCATGGTGCTAGTTTTGCATTTGGGAGTGATACGCAACCACATCACCCCCTTCAATATGGTACCTCTTCAGAATTTAAGGATACATTTCATATTCTAATTTACATTGTCCTAAAGTCCAGAATATTGTTAAGCATCCCAGTGAGACTTGATTTTCAGATCCTTTAATATTTTTAGTCTGATGTAGAAAGCACTATTAGCTTGTCTTAAAATGGGCTGTCTGAACAGGTATGAGCCTGGAATAACTGCGTAGCACAGCTTATAATACATGCTTCAGAAGTAATGGTTTATTTCCCCTTCTCCTCTCCTGGTGCTGCTTGTGGCTGTTTTTTTTTTTTTTTTTTTTCCTTTTAACACCATAGTAACAGTCATTTCCTATAATCTAGATTCCTATCTATTAACGTGACCTGAGATGATCAGGGCGGCTCTAATGCATTCACATTTTTCTCGCTCATATTGAGGGCAGAGATGGACTAAGTCTCCAAGGTCACTTAAAACATGATCTTTGGTTTGTGCTCCTGAAAGATTAAATAGAAATCTGCTGTGAAGATGACATGAGGAGTGTACTGTGGTTTGACTGATACGGTGACCTTTGCTTATTTACCTAGAGTGTCACAAAATCCCATTCAAATGACAAGAAAAAATTTACCTTGATGAAAAGACAAATACTCAGAATTCACTGAAAACCCGTTCAGCCAAGGTTCCCAAAAGAATCAGCAAGGACAACCTGTGCTTACCTGAGAATCATCTAAAAATATCCAGAAGTTGCTTTGAGTTCTGTGTGCAGAGTCCTGGTTACAAGTACAGACTGCTCAGCTTAAATCCCAGCTCTAGCCTTTTGTAGCCTTGTGGTCTGGAGACCTTATTTAAAACCTCTGTGAGCTCAATTCCTTCATCATTAGAAGGGATAATAATAGTGTATACTCACAGGGTTGTTGTGAGGATTCCTGGAGTTAATAATGCACAGAAACCATTTGGAGAGGGCCTGGCATGTGGCCAGCACCCAGTGAATGTTTCTCCTCTTGTTCCTGATCACCGTGGTTTTAACTGACCTTCTCAACACCTCCCAGGTCTGTTCCCTTTTTTCTTTATCCACTGTTACTTGGTTCTGGCTCCTGTGACTACTACAGTCTATTTTCTGGACTTGCCTCTGTTCTTTCTTTTCAGGGACCCAAAAGGGTAAATATAATCTTGTCAGTGCCATGCTTTAAGCCCCTCACTGGCTTTCTGTTGCCTTTTGGTTAAGGTCCAGCTCCTTCAGCTAGCCTGCAGGGCCTTCCAGTTACTGGTCTGAGAGGCTCTCTGCCACATCATCTATTGCTCCTCCCTGCTTAGTTAGTACTCGCTATTCCAATTGCACTTAACTTACAGTGCTCAAAGTGTGTTCCTCCTTTTCTTTGTTCTCCCTTTGCAAGGATAATTCCTGGGCATAAAGCTGTTGTTCTCCAGGAAGCTATCCCTCTCCAATTGAATTAGGAGGCATCCTGAGAATTTCTGGGATTATTTCTGGTTTACCTTTATATTAAGAGCCCAGTCCAGTGCCTGGCATATATGAGACTCAGTAATTAAATGTTGAGTTAAAGAAAGCATTAGTTTAGGAATGTCTGTACTTGTTGTTACCTGTGGGTATCTTACCATATCTGTTTTTCATGATCTACAAAGAGCTTGTGAAAATACAGGGGTTTCTTATAATATTAAAAAATTTTATTTAATAATTTTATTTATTAACATAACAACTTTGTTCCTCTTTTCATACTTTAAACTGTAAATGTGTGATGTGATTTTGTGTGGTTACTATATTTCTGGGTTGCCTTTATTTTTGAGGAGTGTTTGAAACCACGTACTGTATTGGTGTAGTGGTTGTCTCTTTCTTGAGCCAAGCGAAACAATAGTAGAAAATGAATGACAGTTGGTAACATCTGAATCTTAAATCAGGTTTGATGCTATAAGTGCTGAGCTGTTGAACTGGATCTTGAAATCAAAGACTGCCATTCCAGCCACAGAGATACAAGAGTATAAGAAGATGCAAGAAACATCAGAAATGAAAAAGAAGTTGAAGGTAAAACATAAAACAAAAATATCCCAGTGAATAAAATATTTCATCAGAATGGATCTGCTGTTGGTATAAAGATGTGATGGGATCCAAAAATCTTCCTGTAAAATAAATGTAGCCATAAGGTAGCTTTTAGAACTATTACATTTTGAATCTGTTCAAGCAGGCTGACATCAATTCCCTTTTTACTTCCTTCTTTAACCACTGAGATGTGCAGGAAGGGACGCTTACTAAAATGGTCCAGTTGTTACTACTCTTTTTTAGCTTGATTGCTGCTGTTGCTGCTAAGTCACTTCAGTCGTGTCCGTCTCTGTGCGATCCCATAGACGGCAGCCTGCCAGGCTCCCCCGTCCCTGGGATTCTCCAGGCAAGAATACTGGAGTGGGTTGCCATTTCCTTCTCCAGTGCATGAAAGTGAAAAGTGAAAGTGAAGTCGATCAGTCGTGTCTGACTCTTAGTGACCCCATGGACTGCAGCCCACCAGGCTCCTCCATCCATGGGATTTTCCAGGCAAGAGTACTGGAATTAGATCTATCTTAATCTGACACTTAGTATTATATGAACATATGCTGAAGATGTTTTGGCTTCTGAATACAACAAGCAATTTTGAATCTCCAGATTTTTTCTATATACATTTTTTAAAGATGAGATGTATTTTAAAAAATAAATACTATAAAATGTATGGGGTCTTAGCTGTACTACTTTATACTGCATGAGTAGTGATGTAAATTGAAGCAGGAGGTTGTAGTGATTTGTGTCGTTGGTGTTCATGAAATTTCTGTGCACCTTTACATGAATTATTTGGGCACTTTGAGCAGTGCCGAACTCACTCATCTTCATCACCAGTGGAGTGAGTTTCAGTTCAGTTCAGTTGCTCAGTCATGTCCAACTCTTTGTAACCCCATGGACTGCGGCACGCCAGGATTCCCTGTCCATCACCAACTCCTGGAGCTTGCTCAAACTCATGTCCATTGAGTCAGTGATGCCAGTCAACCATCTCATCCTCTATTGTCCCCTTCTCCTCCTGCTTTCAATCTTTCCCAGCATCAGGGTCTTTTCCAGTGAGTCAGTTCTTTGCATCAGGTAGCCAAGGTATTGGAACTTCAGCTTAAGCATTAGTCCTTCCAATGAATATTCAGGATTGATTTCCTTTAGGATTGACTGGTTTGATTTCCTTTTAGTCCAAGAGACTCTCAAGGGTCTTTTCCAACACCACAATTCAAAAGCATCAATTTTTCTGCTCTCAGCTTTTTTTATGCTCCAACTCTCACATCCATACATGACTCCTGGAAAAACCATAGCTTTGACTAGACGGACCTTTGTTGGAACAGAGTTTGGAGAATGTTTAAAAATTAAGATGTGTATATAGATGTCCATGATGTGACTTAGAAAGTAGTAGGTACTGTGGGAATTGAGAGGACGCCAGGATTGCAGCTGTTTCTATCTACTGGTGAAGTCCAGAGAGGGAAGTGACACTGAAGGGAGGGGCTTGGAGCTGGGCTCAAGGGCAAACCTGGCAGGCAGTGCCCTTGAGCAGAGGTTCAGAGTGGGGCAGTCATGCTGTAATGCTTGGAACAGAGAGTTTGTTTTGTTTTGTGTTAGATGTGTGTGTAAAAGTGGTAGAGAGTTAAGGCTGGATAAGTGGTTTGGGGTTAGACCTGACTTTGAATGTTTGCGTGAGAAGTTGAGACTGATTTTTGCTTTATCATTCCACTGTGACTGTTCTTAGTTAGAGGTCACCACTGACGATTGCTTTCAAAAGGATAGATTTCTATTTTCCTCAGATCTCCTTTCTCTGTAGCATTTGCCACTGTTCACCTTCCCTTCTCAAATTCTCACAGCCTTAGCTTCTCTACCAGTGGTCAGTCTAAGATATCAATCTGATTTTGCAGCTCCAGGGCTTGCAATTAATTTGATGACTTCCCACTGCTGTGGGGAGATGATGGGAGCGCTGCCGGGCCCCAGCATACAAGGCCTCCCAGGCAGGTGTCTCTACCTCTCAGCACAGCCTCTGCACCTCTCATTCACTCCTTACAGCGCCAGCCCTCCTGACTCCTGTGCTTTTCTCAATCCTTTGCCTTCTCCATGTGTTGTTTTCTGGGCTCCAAATGGCCATTTAGTAAGCCTTTGTGCTTTGTGGCTGGAATGCCCTCTACTTCAGAAAGCTTCCATTAGCCTTGATAGGCAGATTCCATATTGCTTTGACCATACCCCTATGCAAACCCTTACAGCATTTACGTCATTGTTTATATGTCTACTGCCAATGCCTAGAAAGTGAGGATGATTTTCCACTGAAGCCTGTGTTTTCAGCACTCTGTAAAGTTCTTGGCTTATGGAAGGAGAGAATGATGACTGTGGACAGCAGGGATGTGAAAGCACCATTATCAGAGCCCTCTGCACAGGGGATCGAGAGAGCCAGATGTGACAGCTGTGTTCCATGATTTCATGTGCTTCTGAACGACCGGTAGAGGATACTAATCCAAGGGAGTAAACGGGCAGAGAACTTGGAAGCTATAGTGATTTTTATGGAACAAATCCCATAAATATTGATAAGTTCCATCGTGTGATCTAGAAGCAATTTTACTTTCAGAAATTGTTACTGTAATATTTGAGAGGATAAAAATAACAGTTGTGGAAGGGATAGGCTACCACTCCAATATTCTTGGGCTTCCCTTGTGGCTCAGCTGGAAAAGAATCCACCTGCAATGTTGGAGACCTGAGTTTGATCCCTGGATTGGGAAGAGCCTGTGGAGAAGGGAAAGGCTACCCACTCCAGTATTCTGGCCTAGAGAATTCCATGGACTGTATAGTCCATGGGGTCGCAAAGAGTCGGACACGACTGAGCAACTTTCACCTGTGTATGTAAAGCATGATTGCAGTTCTTATGTTTTTCCTTTATAAGTTTGCTTATTTTGTTGTTTTAGATAAATAGTGTCAGTAGGATGGGAAATATGTAAAATAAAGAAAATGTAAGCATTGCTAATTTTTCTTGCAAGTTTGGGAAATATCAGCTAGTTTTGTTTTAATGAAGGAATAACTTGTAACTGATGCAATATCTGAGTGGAGAATCCTTTGTTCAATGTACCACTGCCATAAAAAGTAGCAGAACATCAGTTTATATAATGCAGGTAATAATTTTCTCCAGTTTGATGGTAACTTTTTTGTGTTGGTAGTTAAAGGTAAGTAGTGTTTCTTAGAATCTCTTGTTCTTTCTTGATCTTTGACTATAAAAATGGCTGTTTGACTGAGTTGCAGTAAAGTTTGTATGCCTCAAAATAGGCGAGCTCAATTTGTTGAATATTTGATAGTGGTTACCTGCATAGACCTTAAAAGTTATCTTAAAAATTACCTCCAGGTTATCTGGTTGAAATAATATGGTTTACCTGGAAGTTTTTGTTTTTGCCTGGAATATTTGATTGTGCTATTCTGGACACTATTTGAGTAGTTAATTAATAGATAATTATTGAAAATTCTAATATTGACTGTGTACACAAAAATTTGAGTGTGTTTTTTTGTGTCCATGATTTTGCTCAGCCTTTTCTTACTGATTCTGGAAGATTTTGTGTTCTGTCTCTGAGATATAGGGACATTGAGAATATCAAACCATAGAGACACAAATATGAAAATTAGCAGCCATTTTTCAAATATAAAGAATAAAATTCTTTAGTTTGGTCCTGAAACATATTGTCACTGTCTAAAAATTATGTGTGAATTATGCTTGTGTTAAAATTTGCATTATACCCTATGTTTAATATAAAACCAACAAATGATATTGAAACTCATTATTTCTTTCTTAAATCTGAAAATAATTTTTGTTTGGTAATCTCTGTCTTCATAGCACATTCATTTGATTCAAACTTATTTTTACTGAGTTCATATATGTGACTAGATATCCTGGTCTAAAATAGTAATTTTAATTATTTCCTCCTGATAGAAACTCATAAATGTAGTGTACAGATTTTTCCCTTATATAAGAAATACTTTTGTTTGCATTTATCTTTTGACATTTAATAACCTCTGGCATCCTGGAGGGCAGCCTGACATGGCATAGTTTTATCTTGTAGTATTTTTTTAGGTAAACTTTGACTGTAACCCCTAAAGAGAATGTGAGAGGGCCATAAAATATAAAAATGTCAAGAAGCATCAGCATTATACTGAAAAGAAAGTTTGAACTATTCTTATATTTGGGACTTTATTTTCAGGGATTAGAAAAAGAACAGATGGAAATAAAACCCCGACTGGATGAATTAAACCAAACTGGACAAATCCTTTTGGAGCAAATGGGAAAAGGTGAGAACGTTGCTTTTTAAAAAATATTTTCTTAGATGGTGACACTGAATGCTGTTTCAGTTCAGTCACTCAGTCATGTCCGACTCTTTGGACCCCATGGACTGCAGCACGCCAGGCCTCTCTGTCTATCACCAACTCCCAGAGTTTATTCAAACTCATGTCCATTAAGTCGGTGATGCCATCCAGTCATCTCATCCTCTGTTGTCCCCTTCTCCTCCTGCCTTCAATCTTTCCCAGCAATAGGGTCTTTTCAAATGAATCAGCTCTTCCCATCAAGTGGCCAAAGTATTGGAGTTTCAGCTTCATTCGTCCTTCCAATGAATATTCAGGACTGATTTCCTTTAGGATATATATGGATATTTATATGGTTAGGAGAACCCAAATAAAACTCTCATACCTCAGCAGGAGTTAAAATCCAGTTGTGTGGGAGATTTTAAAATCTTGTCCATGGGGTTACATATTGGAGGGAGGCAGTAAAAGAAAATGTTACTTTGGCAATGTTAGGGATGTGAAGTTACATTAGGGTAAATTCATTGAGATTATTTGATTTTTGATAGCTTCCAGTGCATTATGTTGATTTAGTACAGGTGTCTTATTATAGTTAAATTTGACAAGGTGTTACTTGTATTTAAATTTGTACCTAAAGAACTTTATTTCCCCCATAGACCCAGTGGCTCTAGAGAGTGTAAAGATTAATATTTCTGCCATACAATTTTGTACATGATTCTTTTGGGGTCTTGCTTTGAAAGACTTTTCTTATAAGCCCTATTTATTCCAACAAGTGATTTGGAAGTCTGTTACAGTTCTCTTTGATAAAAACCAGAGACACCCAAAGCCGAGTTATGAATGTTAGTAGATGAGACTCTTCAACAGTGTAGTTTTCAACCTTTTTATTTTTTGACTTCTTATTATAGAAAATGTAAATATACACAAAGCAGGTAGAATAGTACAGCGAACGTCCTGTATCAATTATTCCTTCAGTAATTAATTAATAATAGTCTACCATTCTCAAATTATATGTATTCTTACTCACTCCTCACCCATTTAATCATTCTTAGTATTTTCACATTTTTAAAGTTATATTGAAATATATGAAACTGTGTTGTTTTGACAAACCTACACACACTTATGAATATATAGAATATTTCCACCTCTCCAGAAAGTTTCCTGGTGTCTGTAATGGAGCAATCAATTGCTTCTATCCCAGAAAACCACATTGTAAAACACTGTAGATGGTTTTTCCCTCTGCCTTTCGAAAAACACGTAAATTTATTTTGTGTATATACTGAGGTCACATACACGTACACAAAAACATGTGTGTGCCCAGTATATATGCATTTATTCATTAATTATGCAAATGTACCAATTTTATAAATTTTCAGTTCAGTCGCTCAGTCGTGTCTGATTCTTTGCGGCCCCATGAATCGCAGCATGCCAGGCCTCCCTGTCCATCACCAACTCCCGGAGGTCACTCAGACTCACGTCCATCAAGTCGGTGATGCCATCCAGCCATCTCATTCTCTGTCGTCCCCTTCTCCTCCTGCCCCCAATCCCTCCCAGCACCAGGGTCTTTTCCAATGAGTCAACTCTTAGCATGAGGTGGCCAAAGTACTGGAGTTTCAGCTTTAGCATCATTCCTTCCAAAGAACACC